>JAVYIG010001359.1:0-349638 GCA_035222895.1 Strongylocentrotus droebachiensis
CAATCCTTTGTTTTCTCCTGACAGCGGGGCATATATTGATATGAAATAGTCGCAAAAATCCTTATTTGTTTTCTGCAATGCAAAATCTATTTTTTCCAGGTATCCCTGGTAAATATTGATTTCTATCATTTTGTCAAACACTATTAACGTCTATATTGTAGGCCCTGCTAAAAATAATTTTCGAGGAGAGTCGTTGACGGCGGGGGTTCTTGCTTTTCTAATGAAATTTTGATCAATAGCAATTCTTTAATGTACCTCGATTCGAGAAATGTAATACCAAAGAGATATACGTGAAAATATTAAGTCTCTTCCTTAACGGGCTTTCTCGTTCGAGATTATCAAACGCTTCGTTAAAAAATAAGTTGGCTATATGCCTCGCAGAATCTTGTCCTGACACATAGCAGCATCCAGAAGCCGGGTCATGGTTTATGGTAAGGGTTCCTCCTTGTTTGTTATTTGAAAACCTGTTTTAGTTCATGATCATTACGTCCAGTTACATTATGTATTACAGGCGCGGATCCAGGATTTTCCAATAGGGGGGGGCCGGAAATTTGAAAATTGCACAGACCGTTTTTCAACTCAACATACCAATACTAACAAGGTCATATTAGAAGCACCATATACCGGTAATTTTTTTGACATTTTCATCGGGGGGGGGGGGGGGGGGGCTAAAGCCTCTTGCCCGAAAAAGTAATTTTCTGGTTTCACAATTCGGCTAGTGAGCGAAGCGAGCTAGCACAAATTTGAGGATAATATGTATTTGTGAAAGTGTTATTTATCAACAAAATATACGAGAAAAGTTATAACAAATTCATATTCGGGCAGCTCGCTGTTCCCTCACCCGCCCCCCCCCACCATTACGCGCGAAGCGCAGAAGCTTTAATGTTTCATTAATTGATATTAGAGAAAGAAGACGATTTGTTGTACCATTCTCGACTCTTATTCCTTGTCTGAATTCAGTTTTCCCCTCCCGCGCGAAGCGCTGAAGCATTGACCTTTCATAGTTTAATGAAATTATTAGAGAAAGAAGACGATTCTTTGTACCGTTCTCGATTCTTAATCATTGTCTGAATTCAGTTTCCATACCCCCTCCCACGCGAAGCGCGGAAGCTTTGACGTTTCATTAAATCATCAAAGAAAGAGTACCGTTCTCGACTCTTAATCCTTGTCTGAATTGAGTTCCCCCCCCTCTCCCGCGCGAAGCGCGGGAGCTTTGACGTTTCATTAAATTATTAGAGAAAGAAGAAGATTCGTTGTACCGTTCTCGATTCTTAATCATTGTCTGAATTCAGTTTCCATACTCCCTCCCGCGCGAAGCGCGGAAGCTTTGACGTTTCATTAAATCATTAGAGAAAGAGCACCGTTCTCGACTCTTAATCCTTGTCTGAATGAGTTCCCCCCCCTCTCTCGCGCGAAGCGCGGAAGCTTTGTCGTTTCATTAAATTATTAGAGAAAGAAGACGATTCGTTGTTCCGTTCTCGGTTCTTAATCATTGTCTGAATTCAGTTTCCCCCCCTCTGCGCGAAGCGCAGAAGCTTAACGTTTCATTAAATTATTAAAGAAAGAAGACGATTCGTTGTACCGTTCTCGATTCTTAATCAATTGTCTGAAAATAGTTTCCATACCCCCTCCAGCGCGAAGCGCGGAAGCTTTGACGTTTCATTAAATCATTAGAGAAAGAGCACCGTTCTCGACTCTTAATCCTTGTCTGAATTGAGTTCCCCCCCCCTCTCTCGCGCGAAGGGCGGAAGCATTGACCTTTCATAGTTTAATGACATTATTAGAGAAAGAAGATAATTCGTTGTTCCATTCTCGACCCTCAATCCTTCTCTGAATTCAGATTCCCCCTCCAGCGCAAAGCGCAGAAGCTTAACGTTTCATTAAATTATTAGAGAAAGAAGACGATTCGTTGTACCGTTTTCGATTCTCAATCATTGTCTGAATTCAGTTTCATACCCCTCCCGCGCGAAGCGCGGAAGCTTTGACGTTTCATTAAATCATTAGAGAAAGAGTACCGTTCTCGACTCTTAATACTTGTCTGAATTGAGTCCCCCCCCCTTCCCTCTCCCGCGCGAAGCGCGGAAGCTTTGACGTTTCATTAAATTATTAGAGAAAGAAGACGATTCGGTGTACCGTTCTCGATTCTTAATCATTGTCTGAATTCAGTTTCCATACCCCCTCCCACGCGAAGCGCCGAAGTTTTGACCTTTCATTAATTGATATTAGAGAAAGAAAACGATTTGTTGTACCATTCTCGACTCTTAATCATTGTCTGAAAATAGTTTCCATACCCCCTCCCGCACGAAGCGCGGAAGCATTGACCTTTCATAGTTTAATGAAATTATTAGAGAAAGAAGATAATTCGTTGTTCCATTCTCGACCCTCAATCCTTCTCTGAATTCAGATTCCCCCCTCCAGCGCAAGCGCAGAAGCTTAACGTTTCATTAAATTATTAGAGAAAGAAGACGATTCGTTGTACCGTTTTCGATTCTCAATCATTGTCTGAATTCAGTTTCCATACCCCCTCCCGCGCGAAGCGCGGAAGCTTTGACGTTTCATTAAATCATTAGAGAAAGAGTACCGTTCTCGACTCTTAATACTTGTCTGAATTGAGTCCCCCCCCCCTTCCCTCTCCCGCGCGAAGCGCGGAAGCTTTGACGTTTCATTAAATTATTAGAGAAAGAAGACGATTCGGTGTGCCGTTCTCGATTCTTAATCATTGTCTGAATTCAGTTTCCATACCCCCTCCCACGCGAAGCGCTGAAGCTTTGACGTTTCATTAAATCATTAGAGAAAGAGTTCCGTTCTCGACTCTTAATCCTTGGCTGAATTGAGTCCCCTCCTTCCCTCTTCCGCGCGAAGCGCGGAAGCTTTGACGTTTCATTAAATTATTAGAGAAAGAAGACGATTCGTTGTACCGTTCTCGATTCTTAATCATTGTCTGAATTCAGTTTCCATACCCCCTCCCGCGCGAAGCGCCGAAGTTTTGACCTTTCATTAATTGATATTAGAGAAAGAAAACGATTTGTTGTACCATTCTCGACTCTTATTCCTTGTCTGAATTCAGTTTTCCCCCTCCCGCGCGAAGCGCTGAAGCATTGACCTTTCATAGTTCAATGAAATTATTAGAGAAAGAAGATAATTCGTTGTTCCATTCTCGACCCTCAATCCTTCTCTGAATTCAGATTCCCCCCTCCAGCGCAAAGCGCCGAAGCTTAACGTTTCATTAAATTATTAGAGAAAGAAGACGATTCGTTGTTCCGTTCTCGGTTCTTAATCATTGTCTGAATTCAGTTTTCCCCCTCCCGCGCGAAGCGCTGAAGCATTGACCTTTCATAGTTTAATGAAATTATTAGAGAAAGAAGACGATTCTTTGTACCGTTCTCGATTCTTAATCATTGTCTGAATTCAGTTTCCATACCCCCTCCCACGCGAAGCGCGGAAGCTTTGACGTTTCATTAAATCATCAAAGAAAGAGTACCGTTCTCGACTCTTAATCCTTGTCTGAATTGAGTTCCCCCCCCCCCTCTCCCGCGCGAAGCGCGGGAGCTTTGACGTTTCATTAAATTATTAGAGAAAGAAGAAGATTCGTTGTACCGTTCTCGATTCTTAATCATTGTCTGAATTCAGTTTCCATACTCCCTCCCGCGCGAAGCGCGGAAGCTTTGACGTTTCATTAAATCATTAGAGAAAGAGCACCGTTCTCGACTCTTAATCCTTGTCTGAATTGAGTTCCCCCCCCCTCTCTCGCGCGAAGCGCGGAAGCTTTGTCGTTTCATTAAATTATTAGAGAAAGAAGACGATTCGTTGTTCCGTTCTCGGTTCTTAATCATTGTCTGAATTCAGTTCCCCCCCCCTCTGCGCGAAGCGCAGAAGCTTAACGTTTCATTAAATTATTAAAGAAAGAAGACGATTCGTTGTACCGTTCTCGATTCTTAATCATTGTCTGAAAATAGTTTCCATACCCCCTCCAGCGCGAAGCGCGGAAGCTTTGACGTTTCATTAAATCATTAGAGAAAGAGCACCGTTCTCGACTCTTAATCCTTGTCTGAATTGAGTTCCCCCCCCCCTCTCTCGCGCGAAGCGCGGAAGCATTGACCTTTCATAGTTTAATGACATTATTAGAGAAAGAAGATAATTCGTTGTTCCATTCTCGACCCTCAATCCTTCTCTGAATTCAGATTCCCCCCTCCAGCGCAAAGCGCAGAAGCTTAACGTTTCATTAAATTATTAGAGAAAGAAGACGATTCGTTGTACCGTTTTCGATTCTCAATCATTGTCTGAATTCAGTTTCCATACCCCCTCCCGCGCGAAGCGCGGAAGCTTTGACGTTTCATTAAATCATTAGAGAAAGAGTACCGTTCTCGACTCTTAATACTTGTCTGAATTGAGTCCCCCCCCCCCTTCCCTCTCCCGCGCGAAGCGCGGAAGCTTTGACGTTTCATTAAATTATTAGAGAAAGAAGACGATTCGGTGTACCGTTCTCGATTCTTAATCATTGTCTGAATTCAGTTTCCATACCCCCTCCCACGCGAAGCGCCGAAGTTTTGACCTTTCATTAATTGATATTAGAGAAAGAAAACGATTTGTTGTACCATTCTCGACTCTTAATCATTGTCTGAAAATAGTTTCCATACCCCCTCCCGCACGAAGCGCGGAAGCATTGACCTTTCATAGTTTAATGAAATTATTAGAGAAAGAAGATAATTCGTTGTTCCATTCTCGACCCTCAATCCTTCTCTGAATTCAGATTCCCCCCTCCAGCGCAAAGCGCAGAAGCTTAACGTTTCATTAAATTATTAGAGAAAGAAGACGATTCGTTGTACCGTTTTCGATTCTCAATCATTGTCTGAATTCAGTTTCCATACCCCCTCCCGCGCGAAGCGCGGAAGCTTTGACGTTTCATTAAATCATTAGAGAAAGAGTACCGTTCTCGACTCTTAATACTTGTCTGAATTGAGTCCCCCCCCCTTCCCTCTCCCGCGCGAAGCGCGGAAGCTTTGACGTTTCATTAAATTATTAGAGAAAGAAGACGATTCGGTGTACCGTTCTCGATTCTTAATCATTGTCTGAATTCAGTTTCCATACCCCCTCCCACGCGAAGCGCTGAAGCTTTGACGTTTCATTAAATCATTAGAGAAAGAGTTCCGTTCTCGACTCTTAATCCTTGGCTGAATTGAGTCCCCTCCTTCCCTCTTCCGCGCGAAGCGCGGAAGCTTTGACGTTTCATTAAATTATTAGAGAAAGAAGACGATTCGTTGTACCGTTCTCGATTCTTAATCATTGTCTGAATTCAGTTTCCATACCCCCTCCCGCGCGAAGCGCCGAAGTTTTGACCTTTCATTAATTGATATTAGAGAAAGAAAACGATTTGTTGTACCATTCTCGACTCTTATTCCTTGTCTGAATTCAGTTTTCCCCCTCCCGCGCGAAGCGCTGAAGCATTGACCTTTCATAGTTCAATGAAATTATTAGAGAAAGAAGATAATTCGTTGTTCCATTCTCGACCCTCAATCCTTCTCTGAATTCAGATTCCCCCCTCCAGCGCAAAGCGCCGAAGCTTAACGTTTCATTAAATTATTAGAGAAAGAAGACGATTCGTTGTTCCGTTCTCGGTTCTTAATCATTGTCTGAATTCAGTTTCCCCCCTCTGCGCGAAGCGCAGCTGCTTAACGTTTCATTAAATTATTAGAGAAAGAAGACGATTCGTTGTACCGTTCTCGATTCTTAATCATTTTCTGAATTTAGTTTCAATACCCCCTCCCGCGCGAAGCGCGGAAGCATTGACCTTTCATAGTTTAATGAAATTAATAGAGAAAGAAGATAATTCGTTGTTCCATTCTCGACCCTCAATCCTTCTCTGAATTCAGATTCCCCCCTCCAGCGCAAAGCGCCGAAGCTTAACGTTTTATTAAATTATTAGAGAAAGAAGACGATTCGTTGGACCGTTCTCGGTTCTTAATCATTGTCTGAATTCAGTTTCTATACCCCCTCCCGCGCGAAGCGCGGAAGCTTTGACGTTTCATTAAATCATCAAAGAAAGAGTACCGTTCACGACTCTTAATCCTTGTCTGAATTGAGTTCCCCCCCCCCTCTCCCGCGCGAAGCGCCGAAGCTTTGACGTTTCATTAAATTATTAGAGAAAAAAGACGATTCGTTGTACCTTTCTCGGTTGTTAATCATTGTCTGAATTCAGTTTCCCCCCTCCGCGCGAAGCGCGGAAGGTTTGACGTTTCATTGAATTATTAGAGAAAGAAGATGATTCGTTGTTCCATTCTCGACTCTAAATCATTGTCTGAATTCAGTTTTCCTCCTCCCGCGCGTAGCGCGTAAGCTTCTGACGCTTCATTAAATTATGAGAGAAAGAAGATGATTCGTTGTCCCATTCTCGATTCTTAATCCTTGTTTGAATTCATTTACCCCCTTCCGCGCGAGGTGCGGAAGCTTTGACCTTTCACAGTTTAATGAAATTATTAGAGAAAGAAGATAATTCGTTGTTCCATTCCAGACTCTTAATCCTTCTCTGAATTCAGTTTCCCCCTCTAGCGAAAAGCGCAGATGCTTAACGTTTCATTAAATTATTAGAGAAAGAAGATGATTTGTTGTACCGTTTTAGACTTGTCAAAAAGGTTTCTTTGTCTGCTCCTTTTTTCGTCCTATGTCCTCTTACTGCCCCCTACCGCCCCTAGCTACGCATACTTTAAAGGGAAAATGAAACAATCATGATTGTGATAGCATACAATTAGGTCAGTAGAAATGAAAGGGGAAAACAAGATCTATTTATACACCAACCATGAAATAATCGCGACCGGGAGCGTCATATCTTAGTTTTGTGTCATCGGGCGAGGGCCGGGGCGTAGCGACCAAGCGAGATTTTGCAATGTAGAATGCTGAAATTATGCATTCTAGAAAATCCTTTAGTCCAATATGTACGTTCTTTCCGCTACATGTATATTTCTTTCTAGCTATATATCTAAATTTCCGGGGGGACGTGTCCCTCTATCGGGCCCAGGATCGCCGCCGCTGTCCATTATCACTACCAACATGAGTTCAAATATAAGCACAAGCGAGTTGGTATGAGCTGAATCCAAATGAAGGGCAAAATAAGAGTTGTGAAGCGGCCCTACCGTTAATTTAAAATTTGACTGTTTAGTATATAGCTTCTATTTGAAAGACATCCAAAATATTGTGCCCTTTTCAATTTTTTTCAAAAAGCAGGGGCTGTTTGTAACAATTTTTGAATCTGTGGCTCGAGATTTTATGCGGCCGGCCCGGCCCCCTCTATTCAATAACGTTTCCCAAGCCTTCTGGAATGACCCCAAATCTCCCGATTACAGTTTTTCCCTTATTCGTCGTTACTGTCACTTAGCGCCATTTCCTTGTCTTTCCCCCTTTCTCACCCGACTTTTCTCTTCCCCTTCCCACCCCCCCCCCCCACCCACTCGGTGTTATCTAGGGTACGCGCATGTATGTTCCCTCTCTTAGTTTGAAAGCACCCCTTTATCTTCGGTGTGTAAAGTCAGTGCGGGCCGGATTTGTGTGTATTACGGGCCGGACTTTGTTGCGTGAAAAGTAACCCTTTATCGGAAATATTGGGAACACAAAATCGGTCCCTCCGACCCCGGGGTGGGAGTGAGGTGGGGGGGGGGGGGGGGGGTATCTTTCTTTTTTTTCTCTCTCTCTCTCTCTTCTTTCTTTTCTCTTCTCTTTTCTTTTCTCTTCTCCTTTCTTTTCTCTTCTCCTTTTTTTCTTCTCTTCTCCTTTCTTTTTTTTTCTTTTTTTGCGCCGCCAATAGGGGGGGCCGCGGCCGTTTCGCCCCCCCCTGGATCCGCCACTGTATTATAGCGTTTTAACATTTCAATTGGAGTTAACAGTAAACAGGAATATGCGCAGATAAATTAATTTCTGTTAATGCTCATAATAATGTTTATATTTACCGTTCATCGTTAATGTTGCATCTGAGAAGCAAAACAATTACTATGTAGACTTAAAGAAAAATTCCTACTAAATTTAAATTTGACTCGTGGTCTTTTAAAATAGCTCAATTATCAGAGAGTCATAATTCTGCATTGTACCATAATATTACTGAAGAATGTTATTATATGAAAATGTATTACTCGCGAATCCACAAAAGCAATTTGGTCAGTGACAAGGGCATATTGGCTAAACTCAAAGGAGTATTGATTAAATATGTTATCATTTCAGTGAGATAATCTGACTTGACAAGTGCGGCAATCTTAATATCCTCTCTACATGTAGGTGCATTCATACCTGTCATGGATGTATATTGTATAGCGCGAACAGGTATTTTTTTTAAATAGAGACCAATATAATATGTCATGCGAGTATCCATCTAATTAGGAGTCTAACTCGATATTCCTCTGGGCACAAGTATCACAAAATGATACAATCAACTTTAGCAACACTACATGGTCAAGATACAAGAGTGTGTTCGTCTTCAAAAGGAATGAAGCCACTTTAATTAAACACGTACAAAACGATTTGTGTATAAGCCAGGATTATTTTGTTGTTTCTGAATGAAAGAGTAAATCCTGAACTCTCTTTTTTAAATACTGTCTGCTCACAGGGTATTTGTGAATGCTGAAGAAGTGTCCATGAAACGTTCCTTCTAAAAGAATACCCGAACGACTATTATCTTCAACCTGTTAGAACTATTTGGCCTAATCATCCAAACGTAGACAATGGCTAGATGGATTAACAACAGCACAATTTTAATGACAGGAGTCGTTACTGTCACTACTTTTATGCCAATTTCGACGGTTTTGGAAGAAGATAACGCTCAATCTAACAATCGTCCAGCATCCGCTGCAGCCGCAGTTCCTTGGGTCTGGTTACCCATGGAGTGGTCCTGGTGGGTCATTGCTCAACTGTTCGCTGCCATACTAGGAATGTGTGGAAACCTTCTGGTGATGTTGGTGTTGTTCAACAAACGTAGAGCCCGTCGGTCAACTGATACTCTGATCGGAGCCTTGGCTTTCGCCGACTTCTTGACATCTGTATTCTTCATACCACATCCGCAGATCGCTACTCTACCAAGTGATACTTGGATGGCTCAGGTCTACTGTCGTATCATTCATCGACCCATAATCATGTGGGTAGCCGTTTTGGCTTCCATCTTTACATTAACTGCCATCTCTCTGGAACGTTACATTGCCATTGCACATCCTTTCTTCTTCTTAAGAAATGTCAACCCTGCTCGCACCTCCATGTGCATCTTCATTATATGGGTAGCTGCAATCGCATCGAATAGCTACATGGTTGTTCGAGGGTATGCAGCTGGTAATACATGTGTCGTTATGTATTCATCTCAAAGTGCTCAATTCGCGATTGGTATTTATGTTTTCATCGTGGAATTAGTTCTCCCGATGATGGTAATGATCTTAGCACAGGTCATGACAGCAGTTGTCCTTCACCGGCAATCACTTCAATTCCAGGAGAGCAACTCTAACAACGATCGATCAAATGCCAACATGAACCATATCGTCGCTAGGAAACGCGTCATTCAGATGCTTTTCTTGGTCACGACGGTGTTTATCCTCTGCTGGGGACCGGTTAAAATCTTTTATCTGATGATCAACCTCAGACTTCTAGACATTTCGCATTTGTTTGGTATCCACTATCAGTCCCTGGTCGTTCTCGCGTTCGCCAACTCCTGGGCAAATGTTTTCATATATACCATCCGTTACCCTCAATTTCGTCGGGCCATGTGCGATATGTTTCGGAGTGATTCAAAATCAAAAGCTACACTCTTTGGTGAAGTCGCTGCGAAAGATCAAAGGAGGTCTAAAAGGTCTTCATCCAATGTTTAAGATTTCCATGCTTGTAATTATAAAGATGCACTTAGATGAACCTGGTCTAACGTAGTCCATTGATCATATAGAAAGCCCCGTATTCTCTCTGTATTATGTGCTTATTGTAATTCAGTTAGAAAATCAATGAACGAAATGAATCCAGATATGTAATCAATATTAGAAATTGATTTATGTTTATACGTTATCTACAAACAATCGTTGTTTTTGTATACAACGCCTTTCAGATCAAGGCTATCAAATTTGAATGATGCTGTTTAGAAAACAATCTGCTCTGTTTTTATTGGGGTAAAATAGAATATTTTTATTATATAAAAATACGATTTTTTTTGTTGTTGATTGTTTTTTTATATTTTTTTAACAGTTTATACAGTTTAATAGACATTCGTTTAAAAGTATGAAAACATAAAACGTACATTTTTATTTTTATTTTTGGTTCATCATTTTCAGACTTTTAAAACATGAACACGCACATCTTTTGGCATAAACATATTAGCAATCGAGCTGGCTTGACATGTATAAAACACACACTATGATGTCCGGAAATAAAAATGTGTCAATACAATTAAGAGCCCATGAAATAATACGAGCAAATATTTGATGAAGTTTTCAAGACGAACGTTGACATGGAAAGGTTGTGAAAATATATAGGAGTGAAAAGTTCAAAGACTTTAAGAATATCGAACTAAACGCACTTTTTAGCCTGTTCTACCACGTCTACTGGTGTTGGTTGAACAAACTGTACATTTCAAAAGTAATTTCTGCATTGTTAACACTCCTCTTACATTTCTACATTCTGAATATAAAGAATGATGTGATGCAAGGAAGTTTTTAAAATCAATGAATTAGATGACGTTTTAAACTTCAAACGTTAGTGTATTGGCCCTCCAATATTCCTCTTGCGATGCCACTATGCGTGCAGCTATCGACTATCCAACGTATTTACCTCTCAAGAGAAGTATAAGAAGTTTGATTATTTTAATTAAATGATTCCCTTCACTTGTTACACCATGTATACATTGTATTAAGCAGGGCTCCCACTTAGCCGAGTTTGAGCCTCGAGTTGTGGCGAGCTGGCGCGATCTTATGGCAAGCAGTTTTATTATTAAAACATATTTCTTGATATCCAGAATTTAATTCTTGATATCACAAAATAATAAAACAGCTTGCCATAAGATCGCGCCAGCTCGCCACAACTCGAGGTTCCAACTCGGCTAAGCGGGAGCCCTGCTTAACGCAGTCATGATTTCTTTGACGTTCCTTAGAAACTGTTGTCAACAGGCTTTAATCATTGTCATGGTGGACAGACACTCTTTGGCGGAAATCAGCTTAATTATATTTTTGAAATATCTGATGAATAAAAGAGACATTGTGGCAATATAAGAACACTAAGATGTTGGTAGGAGATATATGAAAAGAAAGAAAATTCTATTCGGGCAATAGTGAGATCATATTTTCAGATCGCGAGGAATTTGATGAAATACATAGATACATAATTTCGTTTTGGGATTTGAAATGGCAGAAATCTCTTAAAGATGAAGTTGAGTTCTGGTCATGCGATTGCGTTGTAAAAGAAACGGGGGGGGGGGGGGGGAACCGACCAGAAAAGATTGATCATCTAGCATATAAGAATTTGTGTGTATTGCAAGGTTCTGGAATCATCAAAATGATAAGAAATTTGGCCAAGTCTTGATAAAGTTACAAACACTGTACACAGAAAGATGTATATGGGAATACACAAACACGTGGCGTAAAAAACCGCCCCCCGATTTTTACGATGTTACATGCATATTTAGAATATGAAGGCATTTGAAGAGCCATGCTTTTCAGGGAACATGTCTTATCTGATGTTCTTCCACACTTGCATAATAAGAATGAGTAACGTTCACAAATTATTTTTCACCTCTTCCCAGAACTCAACTTTCTCTTTAACTCTGCTGCTCTCTTGTACGACTATTTTTTATTTCGGTTCTTATTCCAGAATGTTTTATGGAAATAATCTGAAAAGAAACATTAAACAGATAAGATTTGATTTGACGGATATATTGACTCATCGGAACTCTGAAGATAACATTAAAGTATGCATTGAATTTAATTTTGAAACTGGAGCGATGGACTGTATCGAAAGAAAGAAAAAACATCTCAAAAGAAACATTGAATAGAATTAAAAAAATTAAGACGAAGAAATTCAGAAGATAACATCAAACTTTATATTGAATTTTGTTTTGAAACTTGAGCGAGGGACGGTAAAGAAAGAAAATATGATATCACATAAATATTTTATTGCTCATAGAAATTCTTATTAAATCTTTATATGACTAATGAATAAAATAGCGTTTTTATTAAGGAAATAATTATGACTAACCATTTTTTATACAAACAATAAATGTTGATATGTTTTATTTTATTTTCGTATTTTGATATAAATGTATGAAATTAATATTTCGTGACTCACTATTCTCAATTGTTACACTACCATTTATTTATTGTTATACAACACCTACGTGGATCCTTGTCATTTGATTGAAGGATTGTTGGTCACATGATATTCAATAGATGTTCTATTGCACGGGCGTGCATTTTTGGTTATATGCAGACTGCGTACCTCTCTGCCGTGCGCGTATCCCTGCGTGTATCTGACGCGAAGGTAATCTGAATGTAATCGAGAAGGCTTGACTCCAACTTTAATTTATCTTTAATATAAGGAGTCAAGCATAATTTGTTGATTAACGTTCTATTAGATCTTCTTCGATGTTGTATAAAACAAATAATGGATGTTTTTCATTCGTTCAATAGTGCGAATATTTTCATTCGTTGAAAGATTAACGTCAATTCTATTCAACTCTGCTCGTTGAATAGAAGGTTAATCTTTCAACTCATGAAAATATTCGCACTATTGAACTCATAACCATTCATTTTTTTTATAATATAAATTATTGTATTTGGAGACAAAAAACACAATAATTAGATTTATTGAGAAACAAACTGAAAACGATAATTGTATTTTGTAGTACATTTTAAAATCTGAATGACGTTTAAAAGTTTTATTTGAAATTTCATTTTAAACATTGATTGGTATTAAGTATTTAATGAAAAGTGTACTTGTTCCTCTCCCTTGGATAAACTGGGAGTAAATTGTATTGATTTCTTTGAAATTTAAAGGGATAGTTGAGTTTTATTGCAGAGGGCGCTACACAAAATATTTTGTTGTGAGATAATGAAAAACTGAATGTCAAATTTGAAAGGATATACAATTTAAATGACAAAATTATCTTTGTTTGATTTTAAAATCGGTTTAGAGACGGCTGAAATATCCATAAATATAACCATTTCTAATATTTGTGGTGCCCAACAAATATTCGGTAATTTTGAACCAGCCGTTGAAAAACGAGTTAGCGCCTTTTACGTTTTATTCCAGCCAATGCCAATACTGGCTTTTTGTTGGCTTTTTGGTGTTCGTTATAATATGCACAACCAGTCAGCCCGTGTATTGTTATTATTAATAAATTAATTAATGGTCACCGTATTTTTTTAAAAGTGGAACTAAATTGGTATGATCGTATTCAATGTAAATTCACACATTTTGGGGACTAAAATTATCTTCATATCAATTTTATGTTCTAAAAGGGCACTATAAATGTCTTAAGTAGAAAATAAGAGCAATAACCATGCACTTTGATGGCATTTTCGGTCTTAAACAAGAACTCAACTATCCCTTTAAGAGATATCATATAGATCGATTTAAATTAGAAAAGACACAGAAAAGTAGAAAGAGTATAAATAGTTGTATTGATTTTATTGAAACCTAACTAATTATTGTTCAATTATGAGCTATACTTGTTCGTTAAATCTAGTAATTCTATACTAGTTTATAATTTCTGTATTTTTATGATAGTTTGTTTACAATAGTTTTCCAAGTCAACTTCTTGCTCACTGAACCACTTTTTTAAATCAAATTACTCACACCAATTCTGTTTATAAGTTACTTGGACGTGATATGGGGTTTGTTTCGTGGCGTACTAAACTATGTTCACCACTGGATTGCCCCAAATATTAATTTATGTACTCCATACTTTTGTATCACACTGCTTGATTGTGTTAAGATTGTTAATATTATTGCAAATTCCATTTGGACTCTTTGATGTAATATATTTCATGCATAAAATAATAGCGCAATCTCCATTGCAGGAATGTTGATTTGGTCCCTCATTGTTCTTTGTTACACATTTATACGACTTTGGTCATTGGCAGTGTTCGTGGGTTGCCTGGGCATGACGGGGGTGTCCGGCGGTATAATTTAGAACGCGGGGTCATCCTTTGTCATGTTCTGCGTTCCTGCGAATGCGGCGGGTGCCAATGGGGTTATAGAATTGGAACCAAATACACGAATCGGGTTGTTCGTTTTATTGTTGTTTTAATTGGGTCAGTTGGTATCCATTGTTTTGTACTCAAATGTTCACATTCCATTTGAACTCTAGGATGTGTAAACTGTTAATGACTTATACTTTGTTATTCTATTTCATGAACTTAAGCCCCCATCACACCAAACAAGTTATCACTACGTTCAATTATTTATGTTTTATTTTTTGTTACAATTAAAATCATACATTTTGGTGTCGATCTGAATGATAGTTATACAACGTCCTTTTGGCACCACGTAGCTTCCCCCTCCCTGCTTATGATGGTTGGTTTACTGCGTTTATTTAATTCTATAATAATAAGTTATAGTTAAATTATTGTCACATTTATATATTAAGATTTTATAACTGTTTTATTTTAGTTGCTTCATTATATTAATTTTATTGACAAAATGTTCTTTGTCTATTTAATTTTGATTATGTTAATAAATGCAGAAATAAATCTGCCTTTAAAAAAAAAAAATCAAACATGTTTACCATTTTTTTGTCAGAGTGACAGTTTTAGATGTGATGGTTGCCTTGGTTCCTATGATGCGATGGTATTTATGATGGGAAAGTTGAAGGATGAACAGTAACGTTTATAATAGTCTTACTTCTTTCTCATATTACGTATGCCGAGAGCCAGAACGGCATGAACCCATTGGCTTTAAGACAAACTTATTCACCTTTCAGTCCTTGAACAGATGATAATAGACTTCACCAGGCGCGCCGGAAGCAGTTGGGGATTGGGGGTGGGGCAAACATGCCAGGGGGCTCACCTTCCAGGGGCAGTAGCGTAATGAGCAAAAACGTTTGGAAAGGGGAGGGGGCAGAAAAACATCAACGCCCCTCTTTTTCAAAGTGGAGTATCAACGATCAGGAAGAGCGGAGCAAGCGTAAATTTGCGTGGGGTCTAGGGCCTGAGCCCCTGGAAGCTCAGGGTTTTTAGGCATTAAATTACGGTCAGATAAGCATATTTGGATACCTTATTTGTGACACTGGCAGGTCATTAATTGGTGAGGGGTCCAAGGGGCATAGCCCCCGGAAGCTCAGAGTTCTTAGATATTTAATTATGGTCAGATGAGCATCCAGGGGCCCCACTTAGGGCCCTTGGTGGGGTCCAGGGGGCAGAGCCCCCGGAAGCTCAGAGGTTTAAGATATTTTATTATGGTCAGATGAGCATCCATGGGCCCCACTTAGAGCCCTTGGTGGGGTCCAGGGGGTAGAGCCCCCGGAAGCTCAGAGGTTTAAGATATTTTATTATGGTCAGATGAGCATCCAGGGGCCCCACTTAGAGCCCTTGGTGGGGTCCAGGGGGCAGAGCCCCCGGAAGCTCAGAGTTTTTAGATATTTAATTATGGTCAGATGAGCATCCAGGGGCCCCACTTAGAGCCAAGTTGGTGGGGTCCAGGGGGCAGAGCCCCCGGAAGCTCAGAGGTTTTAGATATTTAATTACGGTCAGATGAGCATCCAGGGGCCCCACTTAGGGCCCTTGGTGGGGTCCAGGGGGCAGAGCCCCCGGAAGCTCAGAGGTTTTAGGCATTTAATTACGGTCGGATGAGCATAATTTGATACTTTATTTGTGACATTAGCAGGTTACTTATTTTTTTCTCTCTCTTTCTCTCTTTTTCTCTGTAACATACTGACATGAAGGCTTCTAAATAAGCATATTTTTCGCCCGACTGTAAATTTGGGAATTTCTTATTTTCCAACAAACGCATACAAAAGTATGACTAACAAAAAAATTGAGAAAAAATATCGAAAAATCATGTCATTTCAGCAACATTTGTAAATCACTGTTATCGAATTAGAAATAACCCCCCCCCCCCCCATTCACTACGCCAGCGTTCAGGGGCTCATGTCTTCTCACCCCTATAATAAAAATAAAAAACACGCTTTCCACTCCTCTCACAATTTTTCCACGATATGCGCGTATCGCTATTATAACAACCTTCATTGATAAATATAGGTGACATGCGTAATGTTTAGGAAATTCAATTCCTGTTAACTTTCCTTTTCTTTGAATGGAATATAACTTTTAATTTTGTTGGTTCTTTTTCGTTAAAAATACAAACCATCTTTACTCCTTTACTTTTTTGGGAGGGGGGCATTTTGCCCCCCCCCTCACTTTTTTGGTTGGGGGGGGGGGAGCAAGTGCCCCCCACCCCCACCCCACTTCTGGCGTCTATGGACTTCACTATTCATGAAGTCCTGCCTTCAAACCTTCCCACATGTATCATGAAACTGTCAGACTAATATGGTTCTCCCCGTCACCAATCCTTGGGTTTCTCCTGACATCGGGGCATATATTGATATGAAATAGTCGCAATAAATCTCTATTCGTTTTCTACAATGCAACATCTATTTTTGTCCAGGTATCTCTAGTAAATATTGATAACCATCGTTTTTTTGGTAAACTATTAACCTATTTATTGTAGGCCCTACTAAAGATAAATATACGAGGAGAGTCGTTGACGGCGCGGTTCCTGCTTTCTAGTGAGACTTTGATCAACAGCGATTCTTTAACGTACTCGATTCGAAAAATAAATTACCAAAGAGAAATTCGTGACAAGATTAAATCTCTTTCTCAACCAGGCTTTCTTGTTCGATATTATTAAAACGTTTCGTAACTAAATAAGTTGGCCATATTGCCTCGCAAATTTTTGTCCTGGCTCATAACAGCGTCCAGAAGCCGGATCATGGTTTATGGTAAGTTTTCCTCCTTGTTTTGTATTTGATAGTCTGTTACAGTTCATCATCATTGCGTTCAGTTACATTGTGTATTTTAGCGTTTTAACATTTAAATTGGAGTCAACAGCCAAAATGAAAATGTGCAGATAAATGATGTTCTGTTCATGCTCGTAACAAATTGTTTTATTTGCCGTTCATCGTTCACGTTGCATCCGGGGAAAAGAAAAAAAAACAGGAAAATTCCTACTAATTCTAAAGTATGATCATGAGGAAAAAATAGAATTGACTCGTGGTCTTCGGGGTGGATCTAGCTTTTTGCTAAAGGGGGGGGGGGGGGGGGGGGGTGACCCAATGACGATGCGGATACTGTGTGGGTCTGAACACATGTTTGCGTTTTACTATGCACATCACATTTTCACTTGGCAGCCCAAAGGGCCTTACCCCCTCCCCCCCCCCGCCCCTCCCGTAGATCCGCCCCTGGTCTTTGAAAATAGCTGACATCATAAGAGATTCTCAATTATGTATTGTAACATAATGTTACAGCAGAATTTTATTATATGAAAAATGCATTACTCGCGAAACTACGAAAGAAATTTTGTCAGTGACAAGAGCATACTGGCTAACCTCATTTTGATAATGTTGGAGCGCCTTGAGGACCTTGAAAGGCGATACGTGCGCTATATAAAAATCCAATATTATTATTATTATTATAATCAGACTTGACAAGCGTAGCAATCTTAAATGCCTCTTTACATGTAAGTGTCAATATACCTGTCATGGATGTATAGCGCGGACAAAATGGGGTTTCAGGAAATATTTAAATAGAGACCAATAGACGCTATGCGAGTATCCATCTAATTAGAAGGACGGAGTCTAACACGATCTTCCTCTGGTCACAAGTATCACAAAATGATACAGACAACTTAATCAACATTACTGATCAAGATACATGAGGTCTTGACGTGAAAGGAAACCACTTTGATTATGCACGTACAAACCAATTTGTGTATAAGCCAGAATTATTTTGCTGTTTCTAAATGTTTTGGACGAAGTTAAACTGCGATAAAAGAGTAAATCCTGAACTTTCTTTTTTTAATACTGTCTCTTCACAGGGTATTTGTGAATGCTGAAGAAGTGGCCATAAAACATTCCTTCTAAAAGAATACCCGAAAGACTGTTATCTTCAACCTGTTATAACTATTTGGCCTAATCATCCAAACGGAGACAATGGCTCGCTGGATTAACAACAACACAACTTTAATGACAGAAGTCGTTACTGTCACTACTTTTATGCCATTTTCGACGGTTTTGGAAGAAGACACCGCTCAAACTAGCAATCGTCAAGCATTCGATGCAACTGCAGTTCCTTGGGTCTGGTTACCCATGGAGTGGTCCTGGTGGGACATTGTTCAACTGTTCGCTGCCATACTCGGAATCTGTGGAAACCTTCTGGTGATGTTGGTGTTGTTCAACAAATGTAGAGCCCGTCGGTCAACTGATACTCTGATCGGAGCCCTGGCTTTCGCTGACTTCTTGACCTCTGTATTCTTCATACCACATCCGCAGATTGCTACTTTACCAAGTGATAGGTGGCTGGCTCAGGTCTACTGTCGTATCATTCATATATCCCTGATCATGTGGGTAGCCGTTAAGGCTTCCGTCTTTACATTAACTGCCATCACTTTGGAACGTTACTTCGCCATCGCACATCCTTTCTTCTTCTTAAGAAATGTCAACCCTGCTCGCATCTCCATGTGCATATTCATTATATGGGTCGCTGCAATTGCATCGGATAGCTTCCAGTTTGTTGCAGCTGGGAATACATGTGTCGTTATGTCCACATCTCGGAGTGCTCTATTCGCGATTGGTATTTCTGTTTTCATCGTGGATTTTTTTATCCCGGTGATTGTAATGATCTTAGCACAGTGCATGACAGCAGTTTTCCTTCACCGGCAATCAGTTCATTTCCAGGAGGGTAACTCTAACAGCGATCGATCAAATGCTAACATGAACCATATCATCGCTAAGAAACGCGTCATTCAGATGCTTTTCCTGGTCACGACGGTGTTTGTCCTCTGCTGGGGACCGGCTCAAATCTTCTATCTGATGCTCAACCTCAGACTTCTAGACATTTCGCATGTGTTTGGTCTGCTACATCGGTCCCTGATCGTTCTTGCGTTTGTCAACTCCTGTGCGAATATTTTCATATATACCATTCGTTACCCTCAATTTCGTCGGGCAATATGCGATATGTTTCGGAGTGATTCAAAATTAAAAGCTTCACTCTTTGGAGAAGTCGTTGCGAAAGATCCAAGGAGGTCTACAAGGTCTACATCCAATGTTTAAGGTGTCCGTGCTGATAATCATAAAGATGCACTTAGTTGAATCTGGACTAACATAGTCCATTGATAAAATAAAAAGCCCTATGTTCTCTCTTTATTCTGTGCTAGTTGTAATTCAGTCAAAAAATCAATGAACGAAATGAATCCAGATATGTAATCAATATCAGAGATTGATTCATGTATGTACGAAATCTACAAACAATCATTGTTTTCATAACTGGTAGATCAAGGCTATTAAATTAGAATGGTGCTGTTTAGAAATTAAAACAATTTGCTCTGTTTTTATTGTGGTAAAATAGAATATTTTTATTATATAAAAATATGAAATTTGCTTTTAGTTTCTTTACAGTTTACACGGTTTAATAGACATTCGTTTAAATGTATGAAAACATGAAACATAAAGTCTGTGTTTTTTGTGGTTCATCATTTTTAGTCTTTCAAAACATTATTATTATCATTATTATTATAGTTTTATTTCAACAGGGTAGTCTCATATCAAGTCCATTTCTGGACCTGCTCTCCCAGAGAGCCCTGCAGTCACATACAAAAACATGTTCAATCAAAACATGAATTCAAAACATTCATACAAAGTTAAAAATATACATGGCATATACAATCAATTCAACACACTTTAACAATTATAAAAAAAGAAAAAAATGAAATGTGATTAATTAAGGTCAAATTAACGTGAAAAGATGTTAACAAGAGAAACTGCCAAGTTTGAACATGCTTTTTTAAAAATTTTGCCAAGACTTACAATCTCGGATGTTGTAGGGTAATTTATTTTATAAATTAGCCCCTGAGACTGCTAAGGCTTTCATTTTAAAATCTGTTTTACATTTTGGAATAAATAATGGACTGTTTAGAGCATAACGAGTAGAATATAATGCTGGTCTTTTATTGTTAATTGGAGTTAGATATGGTGGTGATAGGTCGTTGATGATTTTAAAAATTAAGATGCATTTATGATATTTTATTCTTTCCTCTACTGACTGCCATTTCAATTTATTCATTAAAATATTTTATTCAATTTCAATTCAATTTTCAATTCATCTTTATTCAACGATATAAAAGAAAATTGTACAATGCAATAAAACATATTGACATAATCATATACATGTATAAAATTAACATATCGTTAGGGGCAACCAAAAAAGATCAGGATCTTGTGGACTGGTGCCCCTTTGACAAAATTAACAAATTATAAGTAAAACATTAATAATAATCACAAGCAGACACATCCAACACACACACACACACTCACCCAAGAGAAGGGAAGGAGAAAGAGAGATTGCATGTACAGTGTACATATACGAGGTAAACTTATTAAAAAGATATATGGAAATCAAGAAGTATATTTATGAATAAAGTGACTTTTAAGTAAGGCTTTGAAGGAGGAGGCTGTTGAACATGGACGAATGATTGTATTTAAATTATTAAAAATCTTCGGTCCTACATGTTTAAAAGAATTATACATTTGCGTATTAGAAGCTAATGGAAGGTGGAATTGGGAAGCTGAACGTGTGTAATACTGATGAAAATCATTATTAAAGTTAAACAAATTAATTATATTGGCTGGGGCCATTTTATGTTTGACATAATACATCAGTACTGCGACTTTAAATTCATATATATGATAAATATTCAGTGTTTTTAATTCCAAAAAGAGGGGGCGAGATGGCGCTAAATAAGGTGACTTTGTACAAATGCGTAAGGCTTTTTTCTGCAGTTTATGAAATGGTTCTAATTTGCTTTTTCCAACGTTGGCCCAGGTAATGTTACAATAATGGATAAAAGGAAGTATAAGTGAATTATATAGCATGAATAAATGTTTTTTGGGTAGAATAGAACGCAATTTACAGATAATTCCGATATTTTTAGAGATCTTTTTTAGTATGTACATACGATGGTTTTGAAAAGTAAGTTGATTGTCCAATAAAACTCCAAGAAATTTCACGGAGTCAGAAACATTCAAGTATATATCATTAATTTTCACTTTGATTGTATGAGGAGGAAACTTAATATCAGGTTTAGAAAAATACAAAATACATGTTTTATCATGATTAATTACTAACTTATTGGAATCAAACCAGTCAACTATTTTGCATAACTCTTCGTTAGTCTTATGTAGGAGCGTATTAAAGTCTTTATGTGAGGAAATGATATTGGTATCATCAGCAAATAAAACCAAATGAAAAAATGAAGTAACATAACACAAATCATTAATATACAGCAAAAATAGCAAGGGACCGAGTATGGATCCCTGCGGAATTCCGCATTTAACCTTGGAAAGAGAAGAATCAAAATTATTATACCTTGTGTATTGAGACCTATTCTGTAGATAACTATTAAACCAGTCCAAGGCTACACCACGGATACCAAAATACGGTAACTTATACAAAAGAATATTATGGTCAATAAGATCGAAAGCCTTTGATAGATCAAGGAAAATACCAAGTGAATGAAAATTATTATGAATATTATTTAATAGTACATCATGTAGTTCAATCAGTGCAAGATCACAAGAATGATTTGATCTGAAACCATATTGGGCATTAGTTAACAAAGTATTCTTATTTATATGATTAGCTATACGATTATACATGATTTTCTCTAAGATCTTTGAGAAGCAGGGTAATAAGGTAATGGGTCTATAGTTAGAAAATAAATGTCTATCACCTTTTTTATACACTGGAACTATTCTACCAATTTTCATTTTATTTGGGACAAAGCCAGTGCACATAGATAAATTAACAATATGAACCAAGGGAACAGCAATTGAATGAATGACTTTCTTAATAAGATGCATGTTAATGTCATCAAACCCTGTACTCTTAGAATTTTTCATTTTTTTAACAACATTAATTATTTCTGTTTCACATGTTGGGTACAAATAAATTGATTTATTGCAAGAATTGCTAAGATAAGAACTAAAGTGAGTTTTCGGTGATTGATTTAACTTAGATTGAGCAAGAGAAGCAATGTTTGAAAAATAATTATTGAATTCTTCAGCAATATCATCATTTTCTATTTTAACATCATTTTTCATAAAAAAAGTGGGGAGTCTATCTTGCTTACTTTTCCCAATTAGCTCATTAATAATTTGCCAAATTTTTGAAAGATTATTTTTATTAACTTGTAGTAAGTCATAATAGTATTTTTCACGAGCAGTTTTCAACTCACGATTCAATATATTTCGGTACCTTTTAAATTTATTATGAGATGTATCATTGCGTGTTTTACAATATTCTTTATAAAGCCTGTTTTTTTTATTGATACATCTTAATAAAGAAAAAGTAATCCATGATTTCCTTGGTGAAGAATTCTTTTTATGTTTACCTTTCGAGCATTTATTACTAACAACATCATTAAACTTATTCAAAAAACGATCATATGCGAGTTCAACATTATCAAACTGAACAATATCAGACCAATCAAGATTAACTAATTCTTTTCTTATGGAATCAATAGAAGTAGAGTTAAGACATCTTCTGGATTTATTAGCATTAGTATTTCTATTTTCATTGAGATTATTTTGAGTAATAGAAAAAATTGGCAAGTGGTCTGTTATATCGTTATAAAATATACCAGAACTAATATCTTTACTGCAGACATTCGTAAATATATTATCTATAAGTGTTGTCGATGATTTACAAATACGTGTAGGCTTATCAATCAATGGACGATATGATTTATTATACAAAATATTTACAAAGTCATTGACATGATTTACAGTAGAACAATTCAGCAAGTTAATATTAAAATCACCCATAATGTAGACATCTTTATTTTCTTTTTCTAGTTTCTGTAAACAAGCATCAATTTCACAATTAAATTCTTCAACATTAGTATGGGGATCTCTATATACAACAGCAATGATAATATTTCTTTTGTTTTGCACATAAATTTCAAGAAAGAGCGATTCACAAATTGCATCTAACAAACATAAATCCTGTCTTACAAACACGTTCAGAGAATTTTGCACAAGCATTGCAACACCACCGCCTCTACATTTTTCCCTATCATTATGAAAAAAAGTGTACCCACTGAGATTGAATAATGAAACTGGAGTATTGCTGTGGATCCACGTTTCACTAAATCCATATACAGAGAAGTTTTGGTCTAATTGGCAAATAAAATCATGAATAGAATCAAAGTTCTTATATAAACTACGCGAATTAAAATGAAGCAGATTAAACATATCGCCATGTTGAAACTCAGAGTTTGCATTAAAATCATTTGGCAACCAGTATATATTACAAATATCAAACAGATTAGAGTTCCTGTCGGGATCAATATCATTAATAATATCATCATTGTCATCGTAAACAAAATCATCATGGGATATTTGGTTAGGTAAGTTACGGTAGTCAACAGGGTTAGTAGTAAATGTATTGAACAGATTGTTAAGGTCTAAGTTAGAAAGAGAGGAGAAGGGAAATTGGAGATCACACATCATCAACAATCACACACTATCAACAGTCACACAAGAGAATTTACTTAAAACTACAATTAAGATTACAATACAGTATTATTTAAAATAAAATATGAAAGAAGATACAAAATCAATTTAAAATTAAGTGCACATGCAAAGCCTGCTGAAATTATTATGCTATCTGTTCATTTGATTTCATAGTCCAATTATAGCTCGCGTTCAAAGGTTATTCTGTTCAGATTACATAATATGAATAGTCACTGTCTAGCTAACACTTGTCGCTTGCACTTGTAACTTGTCTCGTGCCTAGAGTTTTGTGAGATCACTTTCAGACCTTATACGTTTCTTTTCTGTTCTGCCACCGGGTTTCTTTATGAGGACGATGACCCTTCCGTCAATGGACCAAGCCGCCTCCAGATGCTGAATTGCTTCAACTGCTTTTTTGGCATGGTCAAGTAATGCCCGGTTCTGTGAGGTGAGATCTTCATCAATCCCCATTCGTGATCCCTTGAGTTTTCTGCGGCTCTTTATAACATCTTGTCTCACATCATATTGAGTAAACTTCACTATAATGGCCCTCGGGCCAACCTGCCTGCCCCTAGATGGTGGACCCACTCTATGTGATCTATCTATTGCAGTTGGCCCAAGGTTAATGCCAAGCTTGGATTGTGCTACATCTCTTATCTTTTGATTTGTGACTTCACCTTCAGATTCTTGGATCCCAAAAAATCGCAAACAATTCCTCCTTTGGTATTGTTCAGCATCATTTTTAGGGTGTAAATATTTGGCACGAAGTACTTATCGTGCATATCGATTTTTTAATTTGTGCAACTTTGTTAGAGTTTGTTTTGAAGTATTTTCCCATACTGAATTACAGTAGTTTAAATGCGGTAGGATAAGAGATAATGTAATCAAATTCTTACGGGAAATGTAATGGCGTATCTGTCTAATGCAGGCAATCGTACTCGATACTTTCTTCACAACTTTTCTTACATGTAGCGACCATGTTAGACATTTGTCTAGTGTTACACTTAGATATGTCATACTTTCGACTGAGTCGAGTACATTATCACTGTAATGAATACAAATATTATTATTTTGAATTTTTCTTTTAGAACCAAAATGTATTTTTTTGGTTTCATTTGAATTTAAAAACATTCCATTATATTGTAACCATGTCACGATACTGGAAAAGTCTTTTTGTAGATTGCATTAACAAACTTTGTAATCCTTTCCATGATGAAAAACTGCCGTGTCATCTGCATATAAAGAAATGTTTGTCTTATAATGGAGTCGCAGATTACAAATATAATTCACATAGAGGCAAAAAATTAATGGCCTAAGTATTGAACCGTGTGGAATTCCTGATTTCACAGTTAGAAAATTACTTTTCGTCCCTTGCAAGAATACACATTGTTGCCTAATGGATAGATATGACTCGAACCACTTTAGTTCAACTCCCCCAATACCATACAATAACATTTTCTGAAGAATCAGGTGATGTGGGATAACGTCGAACGCCTTTTTCAGGTCAAGAAAAATGGCTCCAGTGACCAGACCTTGTCCATATTATCAAATTTACCTTCGACTATTTCAATTAAAGATAAACTCCGGTTCTGGTTATGCGATTGCATTGTGAAAGAAAAGGTGTGGAATGGATCAGAAACAGTTGTTCATGTAGCATGTATTAAAGTATGGTGTGTACTGCAAGGTTCTAGAGTCATCAAAATCATAATAAATTTGGCCGAGTCTTGGTAAAGTAACAAGCACTGTACACAGAAAGCTATATATGGGACAACACACATGGTGTCGGGGCTAATACTACCTTGATGTCCTTGTCTTTCTATGCTCATTACTTAGTCAGGTGGCTTAGTGAAATTATCGTTACTTGCCGGATAAAAGCACCATTTTTGGTACAGGGCTCCCTTAGGACCTACTAAACGATATTAGGATAGGAGCCCCTGGCAAAAATTTCAATTTAAGGGTGTGGGGGCGGGGGCGTTTTTTGGAGCCCCCAAATAATTATATAACATCGATTTGTTATTGTACAAATGCCATTTTTGGCACAGGGCATCCTTAGGACCTACTGAACGATATTAGGGTAGGAGCCCCCGACAAAAATATCATATAACGGCGTGGGCGGGGGTGTTGCCTCGTAGCCCCCAAATAATTTAGAAGGTAATATAACATTTATATGTTGTTGTACATATGCCATTTTTGGTACAGGGCTTACTTAGGACCTACTGAATGATTTTAGGGTAGGAGCCCCCGGCAGGAATATCATATTAGGGTGTAGGGCGGGGGCGTCGCTTCGTAGCCCCCAAATAATTTAGAAGGTAATATAACATTTATTTGTTGTTGTACAAATGTCATTTTTGGTACAGGGCTTCCTTAGGACCTACTGAACGATATCAGGGTAGGAGCCCCCGGCAAGAATATCATATAAGGTGTGGGACAGGTGCGTCGCCTCGTAGTCCACAAATAATTTGTAATGTAATAAAACATTGATTTGTTGTTGTACAAACGCCATTTTTGGTACAGGGCTTCATTCGGACCTGCTGAATGATGGTAAGGTAGGAGCCCCCGGCATACATATTCATATACGGGTGAATGGGGGCCCATGTCGTTTGTACAACAACAAATCAATGTTATATTACCTTACACATTATATGTGGACTACGAGGCGACGCACCTGTCCCACGCCCTTATATGATATTCTTGCCGGGGGCTCCTACCCTGATATCGTTCAGTAGGTCCTAAGGAAGCCCTGTACCAAAGTGGCAATTGTAACAACAGCAAATAAATGTTATATTACCTTCTAAATTATTTGGGGGCTACGAAGCGATGCCCCCGCCCCACACCCATATATGATATTCTTGCCGGGGGCTCCTACCCTTATATCGTTTAGTATGTCCTAAGGAAGCTCTGTACCAAAAATGGCATTTGTACAACAACAAATACATGTTATATTACCTTCTAAATTATTTGGGGGCTACGAGGCAACGCCCCCGCCCCACACCCTTATATGATATTTTTGCTGGGGGCTCCCACCCTAATATCGTTCAGTAGGTCCTAGGGAAGCCCTGTACCAAAAATGGCATTTGTACATCTACAAATCAATGTTATAAAATTATTTGGGGGCTCCAAAAAACGCCCCCGCCCCCACACCCTTAAATTGAAATTTTTGCCGGGGGCTCCTATCCTAATATCGTTAAGTAGGTCCTAAGGGAGCCCTCTACCAAAAATGGTGCTTTTGTCCGGCAAGTAACGATAATCGACAAATTTGACGCTAAGCCACCTGACTAACTCAGCCAGTATACATTTTCTTCCAAAATTGTTTGGCACATGTCATTTATTTTTAATCTTGAGCATTCAGTGTAAGTTTCGTTTGATTCTGTGAGAATTAATTCTCTTTTTGTTACCAGAACTAGAGTTTATCTTTAAGCATGTTAGAGTTGAATGCCCGGGCCTAAACCCTGATTGACGTTCACTTAACAATATACCTGGTTGTGTACAGCCTTCTCAAATATCTTCGAAATTGTGGGGAGAACAGAAATAGGTCGGTAGTTAGTTAATTCCATTTTGTTTCCACCTTTATGAATAGCGGTTATTTTAGCAACCTTGAACTCATGATGAACTTACCCTTCTGACAATGAACAATCGAACAATACTGTTAAGACTCCAGCAATGTGTAGGGCAGCTATTTTAAGTAGCTTTGGAGGAAGATCACCAATACCAACTGCTTTTGAAACATCAAGCTTGAGTAGTTCTTTTAATACAAAACATTCTTAGATATCTGTATATTTGAATTCATGTTCTGTTTGCATTTATATTGAGATGAGAACCATTCGCTCCTGATAATTGGCTTTGAATATTATTAAAACTTTCATTAAACAATTCTGCTACCTTTCCTTTGTCTACTACAATTTGGTCATTTACAAGAATTTTATATTCAGAATTGGCATCTTTCTTTGGGAGTCAATTTTTGAGTACTTTCCAGGATTTTTTCATACCATTACCATTTTCAATGCAAAGATTCTTAACTTCTTGTTCAGTGCATTTGCCCTATTTCTGAATTCTTTAAACTTTTCCCAGTAGTCTGTAGTTCTGTGTTTATCAAATTTGCGTTTTAAATAATCCCTATCTCTTGCGATACATAAATATTCGTTGGTAATCCAAGGTGATCCCCTAGAACGTTTCTTACTGTGACATAAGATCACAAATGTCTTTAAATTTACATTTGAAAATATTCCACATATTCTCAACATTTTGATCGCTTAAGTACAAACTATCCCAGTTGATATCTTGAACATCATTTTTAAAATAATTTTCATTAAAGTTTTTAAATGAACGGTAGGTACTCACAGAACATAATTATAGAGGGTGTTGGTTTTTCTTTCAATGGAAGGTAAATCAATAAATGATCACTTACACCGATAGACTGTATGCCACTCCAGTGATTTCAAATTATTTGACACAAGAATTAGATCAATAAGGGTTCTACTATTAACGGTTATACGTCTAGGGGTCCTTATCAGCTGTGACAAATGCATATTGTCACACAGATCAATTATCTGCTTTGAAATCACCTAATATCACAATATCATTTCATAACGTACATTTATTTTCTATTTTAATTTTTAGGTTATTGAAAAATGCACTGCCACTGTTAGGCGGACGATATACAATAAGCCATTTCGTAATTAGACCATGGGCTGCCGGCGAGTCACGTGACTTGGCTGGGTCACGAGGTCATTTCCCCTAAAAATCTCGCTTTCGAACCCGCTGTGTGTGTGTACATACACGCTTCGTATACAACTTACGTGTTTGTTTACATCTAGATCTAGTTTTCAGCGTACAAACTCTCGGAAATTCAATCATACGATCGCCCATTCTTGTCTAATTTACTGCTTTTTTAATTCGTATTGACAATGGAAGACGATACTGTGGTGTCTATAGATAACATAAAGTTATGGACAGTTCCTGCCCTCAAAGATTATCTTCGCAAAAGGAACTTGAAAGTCAGCGGGCGAAAGGAGGAGTTGGTAGCGCTTGTGTTTGCTGCGAAGATGGTGCCGGAGCTCGCGGCGCCAGCCACCTCAGCCGGTGTGGCAGAGCAGCAGAAGAAGGAACATTACGGAGACTTGTAGCTTGCCGGACCCTGATGGACTTGTACAAGGATGGAGTCTGAGCAATCAATCATCTCAAATGAAGCATCTAATCACATGATGTTGCAGAATTTATTACAATTTCAGGTTTAATTGAACCAAAAATGATTCCCAGGAAAGCAAAATCAAGACACACGTGACAATATCATTGATATCCCCCATCCACCCAAAATAGATCTACCTTAGATTTTCAAACATGAAAATTCATGCGTGGGACCGACATATGAAATCGGATTGAATGTCAGATTTCAAGTCGGTAATCAAATTGCATTAGTGTAATATGTTCTAACATAATCATAACAGTACTTGATAATAACTATTTATTCATGTCTTCCTATCATCCGGGGTGAATTTATTGCATTTTTCTTCTGAAATATCGCCAAGAAATTTTATTTCGGATGACACTGATGACTGGTGAAGCGGGTCGGTCGTCGACGGGATGAGATCACGAAACTCGCTGTCAAAAGCCTCAAAAATCCATCAAATATACTTTTTTTTCAACGATCTATTGCTAAAATCTAAGAAACAAATAATAAAGGTTAACCTTTCAACTATTTGTTCCTAAGATGATCGCGGTGATTCAACAAAGAAAGTAAGAAATTACACGCTCATAATAACCGCAGCACAAATGAATTTAGTTAAACACACGATCTCCAGAACAAAGGCACAACACGGCAATTTTACTTCTTTTGACCTTTGACCCGACGAAGCTGGCGCATGCGCAAAGGGAATTACGAAATGGCTTATTCCAAGACACTTTGGTTTGTGATTGTGTAGTGTTATCTCTATAGCCACATAATTTCTAACTTACGGTCTTCGAGATCAGGTCGTCTAATATATGATATATTCTTTTGTATAAAACATCCAACTCCCCCTCCCTTTTCATCCCTATCAGGATGATACCCATCAACTTTTATCAATGAATTAAAAATGTTTTCACCTATGTTTCTGACAAGTTCAGAATTTCGTACGGATTTTGTTTCAAATATAAATGCAAATCATCCACCTTATTTCTAAGACTTCGAATATTTAAATGTGCAATTTTAAATCCTTTACCCTTTGGAAAATCATTTATAGAGGTACAGGTATTCGTACATTCAATGTCTATATCGACAGAATTTGTATGGTTCAAGTTCACATCTCTATCTTTTACTATATCCTTAACATTCCAAAGCGGCATTTCTTGCAAAATACATTTGGGACATTGCCAATTGTGAAATTGTTTAGTTCTATCATCATATAGTTGGGAAGATACATCCCTAAATGAAATATGTATCCATTGATTACATTTTGTACAAAGTAGCGCTTTTGTATTACACTTTAGGGGTTTCTCACATATATAACATGGAAAAACAATGACCATGGATAAAAGGATGAAATAGGACAATTAAAAAAAATAGAAAGAAAAAAAAAATTAATTTTAAGTAACGTTCGTCCTCTTCTCAATAAAATTGAGTGTAGTACATGAAATTCTCAACATGAGCCAAGCTGGCATTAATTTAAGATAATTTTATCTCTAACAATACCTCTTTTTTGTTAAGAAAGTGTATAGACTATTTCGCAATGGCAAACAGGTATATACAAGTTCACGAACAATTTTCTACTCAAACAGTCAGTTTAAATTATTTAGCAGAATTTCACATATAAACGCTCAGTTTGTCTAAGTCTCTCTCTCTTGTGACATTTACTTTTCCATTTTCTTCTTTCAGTTAAATGCAAATTCGTCCATCTTGGGTCCATGTCTTATCAATGATGTTCTTGTATTTGTTTCTCATCTTCAGAGTAGTTATTTCCGCTTCTTAGTGAGGCTTTCATTGATATAGACACTGAGTTTATTCTCGTCGCTATTCTCTTCAGCTTGAATCGTGCACTGTAGACCTCTTCTCGGGTGCGATAGCAATTGAATTAAACAAAAATATTCCTGGGTGTGTGGCTATGCCTGGTCGTCCTGGCGCGCGGCTTTGTCGATCCTTCGCTTTGGGATTTCTGCTGCCCAAGTCGATGACTACGCTCGACGTCATCCATCTGGACATCGACACCGAGGTCCTCCTTGCAGAGTTGTATGATTCTGGAATCAGTATTATCATTCATCCTCTCAGATACACCACTTAGCACAAGGCATGTACGTCTGGAATACTGCTCAGCATCATCATTCATTTCCTTTAATTCCTCTATCTCCTTTCTCATTGCCGCCATCACATCCCCTTGATTTGCAGAATTAAATTCCAACGAGTCCAAAACTTCTTGACAAATTGACTCCTTTAAATCATTCAGAAGCTTTCCTTGAATTGTTCGAGTGAGCTGTTTTACAAAATCGTCGTCTTTGAGAAGACTTTCCAATACTTGCCGAATTGCTGAATTGAGTTTAGCATCGGGCTCGACGTAGGTAGAATTCTGGCGCCGCGGCGCTTTGTGGCTTGATCACGTGATCTCCCGATACGTAAATTGGCGCCGGTTTACCCCTTTCCTTTGTACCGCCCGATACATCAGCGGGAGCTGATGGGATCTCCACGGCGCCTTGGGTAGGGACAACGGTTGAGTGTGTCCCGTTGTTTGCTGCAGCTTCTCGTTTTGGCTCTCTGATCTTGTAGGCATTTTTACTCACGTTCGCTGATAAATCGAGGGTTTTGGGTCCAATTTCAGCTTCCAGACTGGTTGCATGCTAAATAAACAAGCTGTTAGTCCATGTAGCAATAAACATTTCGTGTTTGCTCGTCATGCTATCATGAACACGCACAGCTTTTGGCATATTAAAACATATTTGCAATCGAGCTGATTTGACATGTATAAAACACACGCTACGATGTCCGGAAATAAAAATGTGTCAATACAATTAAGAGTGCATGGAATAATACGAGCAAATATTTGATGAAGTTTTCAAGTCGAATCATGATGTGGGGAGGATGTGAACATAATTAGGAGTGAAAAGGTTCAAAGATATTAAGAATATTGAACTAATCACACTTTATTAGCGTGTTCTACCACGTCTACTGGTATTGATTGATGTGATCTTATACACTACGAAACAAACACATGCTTGCACTTGCACTGTTGACCCATACAACACGCTTTCAATTATGTATGTTTTAGTATTTTTGTTACGATTAAAATTACGCATTTACGTGACGATCTGAATAATTGTTATACAGCGCCATTTTGGCACCACATAGCTTCCCCCTCCCTCTCCCAGGCCACCATCCACTCAAGCTCCCTGCTTATGATGGTTGATCTACTGCATTTATATAATTCTATAATAATAGTTGATAGTTAAATTATTGTCACATTTATATATTATGATTTTAAACTGTTCTATTTTAATTGCTTTATTATTTTTATTTTATTGAAAAAATGTTCTTTGTCTATTTAATTTTGATTATGTAAATAAAGGCAGAAATAAATCTGCCTTTAAACAAAAAATGTGAAACATTTTTTTGTCAGAGGGACAGTTTTAGATGTGATGGTTGCCCTGGTTCCTATGGTGCGATGGTATTTATGTTGTGAACGGTGGAAGGATGAACAGTAATGTTTATAATAGTCTTACTTCTTTCTCATATTATGTATGCCGAGAGCCAGAACAGCACGAACCCATTGGCTTTAAGAGAAACTTATCCACCTTTTAGTCCTTGAACAGATGATAATGGACTTCACTATTCATGATGTCCTGCTTTCAAACCTTCCCACATTTATCATGAAACTGTCAGACTAATGTGATTATGGTTCTCCCCGGCATCAATCCTTGATTTTCTCCTGACATCAGGGCATGTATTGATATGAATAGTCACGATAAATCCTTATTCGTTTTATACAATGCAACATCTATTTTTGTCCAGGTATCTCTGGTAAATATTGATTACCATCGTTTTTTTTTTTTATACTATTAACTTGTTTATTGTAGGCCCTACTAAAAAATACATTTATGAGAAGAGTCGTTGACGGCGCGGTTCCTGCTTTCTAGTGAGACTTTGATCAACATCGATTCTTTACCGTACTTGACTCGAAAAATAAATTACCAAAGAGAAATTCGTGAAAATATTAAATCTCTTTCTTAACCAGTCTTTCTTGTTCGAGATTATTAAAACGTTTCGTAAATAAATAAGTTGGCTATATTGCCTCGCAGAATCTTGTCCTGGCTCATAACAGCGCCCAGAAGCCGGGTAATCCTCCGGGTAGGCTTCCTCCTTGTTTTGTATTTGATAACCTGTTTTAGTTCATGTTTGTTAAACAGAGACCAATATACGCTATGCGAGTATCCGTCTAATTAAAATTGCCAAGGAAGGAGTCTAACTCGATCTTCCTCGAAGATCACAAGTATCACAAAATGATACAGTCAACTATAGCAACACTACATGATCAAGATACAAGAGTGTGTTGGTCTTAACGAGGGAGGAGACCACTTTGATTATACACGTACAAACCAATTTGTGCAGGCGCGCCGGAAGCAGTTTGGGATTGGGGGGGGGGGGGGGGCAAACATTCCAGGGGGCTCACCTTCCAGGGGCAGTGACGTAACGAGCAAAAATGTTTGGAAGGGGGGGGGGGCCGAAGAAAAATCTGCATCACCATCACTCTTACACGTTACATGCAGGGCAGGCCCCGCGGAACGTTTTTCAAAGTGGATTATTAACAATCAGGTAGAGCGTAAAATGGCGTGGGGTCCAGGGGCTGAGCCCCCAGAAGTTTAGGGGTTTTAGGAATTAAAATTATGGTCAGATAAGCATATTTAGATACCTTATTTGTGACACTGGCAGGCCACTAATTGGCGGAGAGTCCAGGGAGCAGAGCCCCGGAAGCTCGGGGGTTTGAGGTATTTAATAACGGTCAGATGAGCATACAGGGGACCGCCTTAGGGCCCTTGGTGGGGTCTGGGGGCGGAGCCAGCGTAAGCTCTGGGGTTTTAGACATTTAATTGTGGTCAGATGAGCATCCAGGGCCCCGCCTTAGGGCCCTTGGTGGGGTCCAGGGGGTAGAGCCCCCGGAAGCTCAGGGGTTTTAGGTATTTAATAACGGTCAGATGTGCATACAGGGGACCGCCTTAGGGCCCTTGGTGGGTCTGGGGGCGGAGCCCCCGTAAGCTCTGGGGTTTTAGACATTTAATTACGGTCGGATGAGCATCCAGAGCCCCGCCTTAGGGCCCTCGTTGGGGTCCAGGGGGCAGAGCCCCCGGAAACTCGGGGGTTTTAGGTATTTAATAACGGTCAGATGAGCATACAGGGGACCGCCTTAGGGCCCTTGGTGGGGTCTGGGGGCGGAGCCCCCGTAAGCTCTGGGGTCTTAGACATTTAATTACGGTCAGATGAGCATCCAGGGCCCCGCCTTTTAGCCCTTGTTAGGGTCCAGGGGGCAGAGCCCCCTGGAAGCTCGGGGGTTTTAGGTATTTAATTACGGTCAGATGAGCATATTTTGATACCTCATATGTGACATTGGCAGGTGACTTATTTTGTCTCTCTCTCTTTCTTTCTTTTTCTCTGTAACAAACTTTTTCAACAATTGAGGGTGGCTCGAGTCCCCGAGCCCGGCCGTTCTGCAGTCCCTAACATAAATGCTTCTAAATAAGCATATTTTTCGCCCGACTGTAAATTTTGGAATTTCTAATTTTCCAACAAACGCATAAAAAGGTATGACTTACAAAAAAAATGAGAAAATATACCGAAAAATCATGTCATTTCAGCAACATTTGTAAATCACTGGTATCGAATAAAAAAAATACCCCCCCCCCCATCAGTACGCCAGCGTTCAGGGGCTCATAAGCTTCTCACCCCTATAAAAAAAAACAGACACGCTTTCCCATTCTCTCGTAATATGTCCACGATATGCGCGTATCGCTATTATAAAAACCTCCATTGATAAATATAGGTAGCATGCGCAATGTTTAGGAAATTTAATTCCTGTTAACTTTCCTTTTCTTTGAATGGAATTTCATACGTCATTTAATTCAGGTTTTTATTATTGTTATGTTCTTTTGGGTTAAAAATACAAACCACTTTACTCCTTTACTGCTTTTTTTTTTTTTTTTGAGGGGGGGGGGGGGCGTTTTGGGGGGGCAAAAATGCGTTTTGCCCCCCCCCCCCACTTTTGTGATTGGGAGGGCAGCTGCCCCCCCCCCCGCCCCCCCCCCCCCACTTCCGGCGCCTATGAATTTGTGTATAAACAAGGATTATTTTGTTGTTTCTAAATGTTTTTGACGATGTTATACTGCGATAAAAGAGTAAATCCTAAACTTTCTTTTGTAAATACTGTCTCCTCACAGGGTATTTGTGAATGCTGAAGAATTGTCCATTTGACGTTCCTTCTATATAAAAGAATACCCGGAAGATTGTTATCTTCAACCTGTTACAACTATTTGGCTTATCATCCAAACGGAGACAATGGCTCGATGGATTAACAACAACACAACTTTAATGACAGGATTAGTTACTGTCACTACTTTGATGCCATTTTCAACGGTTTTGGAAGAAGACACCGCTCAAACTACCAATCGTCAAGCATCCGATCCAAATGCAGTTCCTTGGGTTTGGTTACCCATGGAGTGGTCCTGGTGGGTCATTGCTCAACTGTTCTCTGCCATACTAGGGATTTGTGGAAACCTTCTGGTGATGCTGGTGTTGTTCAACAAACGTAGAGTCCGTCGGTCAACTGATACTCTGATCGGAGCCCTGGCTTTCGCTGACTTCTTGACCTCTGTATTCTTCATACCACATCCGCAGATTGCTACTCTACCAAGTGATACGTGGCTGGCTCAGCTCTACTGTAGTATCATTCATACATCCCTAATCATGTGGGTAACCGTTGTGGCTTCCGTCTTTACATTAACTGCCATCACTTTGGAACGTTACTTCGCCATCGCACATCCTTTCTTCTTCTTAAGAAATATCAACCCTGTTCGCACCTCCATGTGCATCTGCATTATTTGGGTCGCTGCAATTGCAACGAATAGCTACCTGGTTGTTGAAGGGTATGTAGCTGGGAATACATGTGTCGTTATGTTATCATCTCAAAGTGCTCAATTCGCGATTGGTATTTCTGTTTTCATCGTGGAATTTGTTCTCCCGGTGATTGCAATGATCTTAGCACAGATCATGACAGCAGTATTCCTTCACCGGCAATCACTTCAATTCCAGGAGGGTAACTCTAACAGCGATCGATCAAATGCTAACATGAACCATATCGTCGCTAGGAAACGCGTCATTCAGATGCTTTTCCTGGTCACGACGGTGTTTGTCCTCTGCTGGGGACCGGATCATATCTTCTATCTGATGCTCAACCTCAGACTTCTAGACATTTCGCATTTACATGGTCTTCTTCATCGGTCCCTGGTCGTTCTCGCGTTTGCCAACTCCTTTGCGAATATTTTCATATATACCATTCGTTACCCTCAATTTCGTCAGGCCATGTGCGATATGTTTCGGAGTGATACAAAATTAAAAGATTCACTCTTTGGAAAAGTCACTGCAAAAGATCCAAGGAGGTCTACAAGGTCTCCATCAAATGCTTAAGGTGTCCGTGCTGATAATCATAAATATGCACTTAGTTGAATCTGGTCTAACGTAGTCTATTGATAAAATAAAAAGCCCTATGTTCTCTCTTTATTCTGTGCTAGTTGTAATTCAGTCAAAAAATCAATGAACGAAATGAATCCAGATATGTAATCAATATCAGAGATTGATTCATGTATATACGAAATCTACAAACAATCATTGTTTTCATAACTGGTAGATCAAGGCTATTAAATTAGAATGATGCCAGAAGCGGATCTAGAGGGGGGGTTGCAACCCCCCCCCCAAAAAAAAAAATCCGGGGACCATTTTTTTAAATCTTATCGCAAGAAAACGCCATTTTCACACACAGATTTTAATTTGTTTTTCCCTACTGTGGGAGGGGGGACACCCCCCTCCCACACCCTCCCCCCTCGCTCGCTCCGCTCGCTTGGACTCGGTCGCTACGCTCCCTCGCATACCACCCCAACCCCCCCTTTATAAAAAGCTGGATCCGCCCCTGGATGCTGTTTAGAAATTAAAACAATTTGCTCAGTTTTTATTTTGGTAAAATAGAATATGTGTATTATATAAAAATATGAAATTAGTTTTTTTGTTTCTTTACAGTTTACACGGTTTAATAGACATTCGTTTAAATGTATGAAAACATGAAACATAAAGTCTGTATTTTTTTTTTTTTTGGTTCATCATTTTTAGACTTTCAAAACATTATTATTATTATTATTATAGTTGTTGTTGTTGTTGTTGTTGTTTTAGTTTTAAGGGCGTGTGTCATTCAATTGTGAATATTTACGCCGAATTCAAGTTTTTTAATAATTTTAAATGGAAACAAAAAAAAAAGGGAGGGAAAAAAAAAAAAAAAAAAAAAAAAAAAAAAAAAAGTTTTATTTCAACTGGGTAGTCTCATTTCAAGTCCATTTCTGGACCTGCTCTCCCAGAGAGCCCTGCATTCATATAGGTGTGAATATATATTTTAATTTATTAAAATAAACTAGTATTGGATTATGAAAATTACGTACCAGAACCCTATTCGCACTTGCACATCCACTTTCACTTTCACTGCACCCACTTGATCAATTTCGCGTGTACAATTATATAATTTAAGAGTTCGCCGCTATTCTCCCGAGGCCGCCATCGATTTCAAGCTTACCGCTCATGATGGCGGTCTCCTGCGTTTTCTGTAATTTATCTTTTTTCATTGAAATTATATTTGTGTTTGTAAGCATCTTATTCAATGTATTTAAAAATGTATAGTTATGTAAAATGAAGAAATATTTGTTACTTTATGTATATGATTATGTTATATTTTGAAAATGCAGAATTAAAAACAAACAAACAGACAAACATAACAAACATGTACAATCAAAACATGAATTCAAAACATTCATACAAAGTTAAAAATATACACGGCATATACAATCAATTATAAAAAAAGAAAAAAATGAAATGTGATTAATTAAGGTCAAATTAACGTGAAAAGATGTTAACAAGAGAAACTGCCAAGTTTGAACATACTTTTTTTTAAAACTTTGCCAAGACTTACAATCTCGGATGTTATAGGGTAATTTATGTTATAAATTAGCCCCTGAGACTGCTAAGGCTTTCATTTTAAAATCTGTTTTACATTTTGGAATAAATAATGGACTGTTTAGAGCATAACGAGTAGAATATAATACTGGTCTTTTATTATTAATTGGAGTTAGATATGGTGGTGATAGGTCGTTGATGATTTAAAAAATTTAGATGCATTCATGATATTTTATTCTTTCCTCTACTGACTGTCATTTCAATGTATTCATTAAAATATTAAATTAGGGTGTAAATATTCGGCATGACCCTGCTGGAAAGAACACACTCATTCACACTCATCCACACTGTGTTTCACACTGTGAATCACAGTGTGCTCCACAATGTTAAATTGGGGCTTTTTCACATTGTGGTCGATTCGTTTCACACTGTGGTTCACAGTGTGGATAATCGGAAAAGGAAAGAACCCACTCATTCACACTCATTCACAGTGTGAATCACAGTGTGCTCCACAATGTTAAATTGGGCGCGTTTTCACATTGGGGTTCACAGTGTGAATGAGTGTGAATGAGTGTGTTCTTTCCAGCATGTGAAGTAATTATCGTGCATATCGATTTTGTAATTTTTGCAACTTTGTTAGAGTTTGTTTTGAAGTATTTCCCCATACTGAATTACAGTAGTTTAAATGCGGTAGGATAAGAGAATAGTATAATGTAATCTAATTCTTACTGGAAATATAATGGCGTATCCGCCTAATGCAGGCAATCGTACTCGATACTTTCTTAACAACTTTTCTTTAAATACATGTAGCGACCATGTTAAACATTTGTCTAGTGTTACACCTAGATATGTCATACTTTCGACTGAGTCGAGTACATTATCACTTTAATGAATACAAATATTATTATTTTGAATTTTTCTTTTAGAACCAAAATGTATTGTTTTGGTTTCATTTGCATTTAAAAACATTCCATTATATTGTAACCATTTCACGATACTGGAAAATTCTGTTTTGAGATTGCACTCAAAAACTTTATAATCCTTTCCATGATGAAAAACTGCCGTGTCATCTGCTATATAAGGAAATCTTTGTCTTAGAATGGAGTTCCGGATTACAAATATCATTCACATAAAGGCAAAAAATTAATGACCCAAGTATTGAACCTGAGTAGTCCTTTCCGCTTCTTAGTGAGGCTTTCATTGATGTAGACATGGTGTTTATTCTCGTCGCTATTCTCTTCAGCTTGATTCGTGCACTGTACTAGACCTGTTCTCGGATGCGATAGCTATTGAATTTAACAATAATATTCCTGGGTGTGTGGCTATGGCTGGTCGTCCTGGTGCGCGGCTTTGTCGATCCTTCGCTTTGGGATTTCTGCTGCCCAAGTCGATGACTATACGCTCGACGTCTTCCATCTGGAAATCGACACCGAGGTCCTCCTTGCAGAGTTGATTGATTCTGGAATCAGTTTTCTCGTTCATCCGCTCAGGTACACCCCTGAGGACGAGGCATGTACGTTTGGAATACTACTCAGCATCATCATTCATTTCCTCTAATTCCTCTATCTCCTTTCTCACTGCCACCATCACATCCTCCTGATTTGCAGAATAAAATTACAACGAGTCCAAAACTTCTTGACAAGTTAACTCCTTTAAATCATTCAGAAGCTTTCCTTGAATTGTTCGAGTGAGCTGTTTTACAAAATCGTCGTCTTTGAGAAGACTTTCCAATACTTGCCGAATTGCTGAATTGAGTTCAGCATCGGGCTCTACGGAGGTAGATTCTGGCGCCGCGGGGCTTTGTGGCTTGATCACGTGATCTCCCGATGGGTGATTTGGCGCCGGTTTACCGGGTTCCTTTTGGCTCTCTGATCTTGTAGGCATTTTTACTCACGTTTCGCTGATAAATCGAGGGTTTTGGGTCCAATTTCAGCTTCCAGACTGGTTGTATACTAAATAAACAAGCTGGTAGTCCATGTAGCATTAAACATTTCGTGTTTTCAAGGTAATATTTCCAATTTAGCTCAGTGTTGGTGAGAGCTAGAACATAACACGTCCGCTCATCACGCTCGTCATGCTATCATGAACACGCACAGCTTTAGGCATAAACATATTGGCAATCGAGCTGGTTTGACATACAAAACACACGCTATGATGTCCGGAAATCAAAATGTGTCAATACAATTAAGAGTGCATGAAATAATACGAGCTAATATTTGATGAAGTTTTCAAGTCGAATGACGATGTGGGGAGGATGTGAACATATATAGGAGTGAAAAGTTCAAAGACATTAAGAATATTGAACTAAACGCACTTTATTAGCGTGTTCTACCACGTCTACTGGTATTGATTGATTTGATCTTATACACTACGAAACAAACACATGCTTGCACTTGCATTGTTGACCCATACAACACGCTTTCAATTACTTTTGTTTTATTTTTTGTTACAGTTAACATTTCACATTTAGGTGTCGATCTGAATAATTGTTATACAGCGCCATTTTGGCACCACGTAGCTTCCCCTCCCTCTCCCAGGCCACCATCCACTCAAGCTCCCTGCTTATGATTGTTGATTTACTGCATTTATTTAATTCTATAATAATATTTGATAGTTAAATTATTGTCACATTTATATATTATGATTTTATAACTGTTCTATTTTAATTGCTTTATTATTTTTATTTTATTGAAAAAAAGTTCTTTGTCTATTTAATTTTGATTATGTAAATAAATGCAGAATTAAATCTGCCTTAAAAAAAAAAATGTGAACCATTTTTTTGGTCAGAGGGACAGTTTAGATGTGATGGTTGCCTTGGTTCCTATGGTGCGATGGTATTTATGTTGTGAACGGTGGAAGGATGAACAGTTACATCTATAGTAGTCTTACTTCTTTCTCATATTACGTATGCCGAGAGCCAGATCGGCATAAACCCATTGGCTTTAAGACAAACTTATCCACCTTTCAGTCCTTGAACAGATCATAATGGACTTCACTATTCACGATGTCCTGCTTTCAAACCTTCCCACATTTATCATGAAACTGTCAGACTAACGTGATTATGGTTCTCCCCGTCATCAATCCTTGATTTTCTCCTGACATTGGGGCATGTATTGATGTGAAATAGTCACGATAAATCCTTATTCGTTTTCTACAATGCAACATCTATTTTTGTCCAGGTATCCCTGGTTAATATTGATTACCATCGTTTTTTTTTTGTGAACTATTATTTTATTTATTGTAGGCCCTACTTAAGATAAATATACGAGGAGAGTCGTTGACGGCGCGTTTCCTGCTTTCTAGTGAGACATTGATCAACATCGATTCTTTAACGTACTTGACTCGAAAAATAAATTACCAAAGAGAAATTCGTGAAAAGATTAAATCTCTTTCTTAACCTGGCTTTCTTGTTCGAGATTATTAAAACGTTTCGTAAATAAATAAGTTGGCTATATTGCCTCGCAGAATCTTGTCTTGGCTCATAACAGCGTCCAGAAGCTGGATCATGGCTTATGGTAAGGTTTCCTCCTTGTTTTGTATTTGATAGTCTGTTACAGTTCATCATCATTGCGTTCAGTTACATTATGTATTGTAGCGTTTTAACATTTCAATTGGAGTCAAACGTCTAAATGAGTATGCGCGGATAAAATATTTTTTCCTGTTCATGGTCATAATAATTTTTATATTTACCGTTCATCGTTAACGTTGCATCTGAAAAGAAAAAAACATAATGTAGACCTAAAGAAAAATCTTACTAAATCTAAAGTATGATCATGAAAAGAAAAAAGTACATTTGATTCGTGGTGTCTGAAACAAGCTAAATTTATCAGAGAGACTCCATTCTGTAGTGTACAATAATATTACTGAAGAATGTTATCATATGAAAATGTATTACTCGCGAAACCACTAAAGCACTGTCGCCAGTGACATGTGATAATATACAAGGGCATATTGACTAAACTCAAAGGAGTATTGATTACATATCTTATAACTTCACTGAGATCATCTGACTTGACAAGTGTGGCAATCTTAATTTCCTCTCTACACGTAAGTGTCAATATACTTGTCATGGATGGATATACATGGCGGACAAATTTAAGTTGTAGGGTCTTTTTTAATAGAGACCAATATATGCTATGCGAGTATCCATCTAATAAGAATTACCAAGGAAGAACTATTTTACATGGAAATTTTACATGAAAAATAATTGTGGGGAAGCGCAACGATGCACAGCTGTCCAGGTGAATTCTTAGACCCTTTAGATGGCAATTCAGATACCAATGAAACGATTAGAATGTTTAGAGAATGGTTTTCATTAATTGTATAATATCTTATTTAAGGTTGATGTTAATTTTTCAAAATTATGATGATAAATGGTAAACTCTTTATCCAACCTATTCCAGACATGGCGAATGTCATCCCGGTGATGGTCCATGGATGGATGCTCTTGTGTTTAACTTTTCCATTCTTCAACGTTTCACATGGTGATGATCACACCACCAGTACAACTACACCTCACCCGCTTTTCAGCCCAACACAAGTACTGCCTTCAAATAACATATCTGAAGTTTCCTACTATAGCACAGAAGACACAGAAAAGGAGGATTTTACAGCCTATGACTACGATATGACGACATTCGAGACAGATACAAACACCGATGATGGTGACAGTGTCTTTAAGTCAAGTGGAACGTGGTCCTGGTACCCAATGTCGTGGCCGTGGACTTCGATTCTCCGACTGAATTCCGCCATCATCGGCATCGTCGGGAATGCCATCGTCATCATCGTCGTTTTCAACCGTCGAGTCTCTAAAAACTCCACCGATATCCTGATCGGGTCCCTGGCTGTGGCTGATCTCTTATCTTCTATAGCTATCATCCCTGTTCCTATAATCAAGTACGTCCCATCGACATGGCTTGGTGAGGTCTACTGCCGAGTAGTCAACGGGCAGTTTTTCGTCAACGTATCCATCTTCATTTTAACCGCCATTTCTGTAGAGAGATATGTGGCGGTTATATATCCATTCACATTTCGACATCTTCTCGATGCGACGTACGACAATCTACATCATTCTCATCTGGACGGTCTCCGTCATCAATCACGCCATCTGGTTCTATTTCTTCATCAAGGTACACCATGTTACTCACACATGTCAAGTGCCAACAGACCCACCGTCCCTCCGGCTTCTTGGTGGATTGTCACAGGTCACATTCCATTTCATCTGTCTTCTATTCGTCATGGTTATCACCCAAGCAATAATCATCATCACCTTGCATCGTCAGGCGAAGCGCTTCAAGTTCATGAACGGTTCCAAAGAAAGGGCAACCCATGCCATAAAGTCACATGATGCTAAAAGAAGAGTCATCAACATGTTTCTCATGGTAGTCCTGACTTTCATTATATGAAGAGTTTCATTCCAAAAGGAGCTAAATCCACTTTGGGTACTTTTGAGTAAATCGCCTTTTTTATTTCTCCACTTTCCCTTCAGCCATGTAACTTCATGCTGTTATATATGTTAAAGGTGTCAACCTGGACCAATAATATATGATTTAAAAAAATCTAGAAGTTATTTCTGATTTGTTATTAATTTTTAGACTTTTATTTTTTGTGGATTTAGCTCCTTTTTGAATGAAACGAGATATTGTACCTAAAATTTGTGAAATTTTAGAATATTTTCTCAATAAAGTCACTGAAATTTATTTAAATTTAGTAGCAAACCTTTCCTTTTGAATAATAACAGTGAAATCACATCTAAAAATACCTTTTGAAAAGAAAGTAAACAACATATCACAGTTTCATTCCAAAAGGAGCTAAATCTGTTTCATTCCAAAAGGAGCTAAATCCATGTTTCATTCCAAAAGGAGCTAAATCCATAAATTTTAATAATTTAGTAAAAATCAGAAATAACTGGTAGATTTTTTTCTTATCATATAGTATTGGTCCAGGGCGACACCTTTAACATAAATAACAACATGAAGGTACATGGCTGAAGGGAAAGTGGAGAAACAAAAAAGTTGATTTACCCAAAGTGGATTTAGCTCCTTTTGGAATGAAACCAATTTGGATTTAGCTCCTTTTGGAATGAAACATGATATTGTAACTACAAAATTTCATACTTCCTGGTGAAATTTTTTAATGTGATATAGTGCATTTTGTTCCCATGTAGGAAACCATTATTTTAAGATAAAAAACTCAGTTTTGATAAAATATGGATTTAGCTCCTTTTGGAATCAAGCTCTTCATATGTTGGTCTCCTAGTCAAATATCATTCCTCCTTTACAGCACACAGATCATTGGTCCTAGGTTCCTCTATAGTCCTCTGGATCGTATCTTTACAGTCATGGGGTTCTACAATTCCTGTGCTAACCCTATTATCTATACGATAAGCAATGCCAAATTCAGACTTGCCGTCAAGAACGTGTTGACGCGAAAAGGTAGCGATAATATATCTGTTTTTGGAATCAAACCAGAAACAGATCACCCTGATACTGGAATGATGTCTGTCAATAGCGCTTGAAACCTCCGAATACAGTCGAATGTATAAATGTGGGCCGGTATTACCATCATGCCCGTTGCAAACGAGACACGGGGCGTCCTTTGCTTATTTGCTGACTTAGGAATGCGTCAGTGAATGGCGCGGTCTTTGACGCACCATGTGAGTGTGATCTCGTTGAAGTTGAATGCAAGGGGAACATTGCAAAATAGTGTTGTGTCTAGTTATAAGTACAGGCATTATTAATACTTCACGTCTTACTCCCACATTGAATTTCCTGATTACTTCTAAATTCATCTCCTCTCTCCCGTGAGTGTTAACTAATATGCATTTTCAATGGCATTCATCTTCTCCTTTCCATAACAACAATAGGATTTCTGGTCAACGTTGAATACTCTTTCTAACATAACCCTGATGCTAATGAATAAAGTGACGTTTGCTGCAGACCATTAGGCTACCCCAAATGGCATGCGTAAAACACTCCCGATAGAGAGATAATGGAATATTATGCCAATAATGACATTCTCAAATGTTTTAGCAGGGCGACTGGAGATATCCCTTCTTATATCTCCATGCTTAAAACGTGACTGTATGAAGGGTAAATGTGCGTCGTGTGAAGGTGTGCTTGAAGCGTCAAGATCGCTGGAAATGTGAATGTTTCCCTATCTGCTATTCTTTCTTCTCTCTCGTTAGATTTCTGTATTTTTCTTTATTCTTCTCTTTCGTCTCTTTTAATTTCTCTGGTTTTCTTTCCTTGCTTTCTCTTCTCTTCTCTTCTCTTCTATATTTTCCCTCTTCCTCCTCTCTTGATAAACACTTTATTCTACCCTACACACATTTTAGTACAAATCAGTTTCCCCATAAAACACGGTATTATCTTAAAGTTGAAGAGTTATTTGATTTGATTTATTTATTTCTGTTTGATTTTCTTTTTCTTTTGCATTTTTACAAATATATAACAAACAAATATTGCAAATTTACACATGACAAAAGAATATATGTAGAATAAAGTAAGGCTGGGTGTAACTAATCGAGAACATCAAACAGGAGGGTTGACAAAATAAGCAAAGCTTGATAGTATGACTACCCTCAAAGGATACATAATAATACAAATATGGAGGAACAATATATTGGTAAAAGGGGGAAAAGACAGAAGAAAGAAGAGAAAAGAAAGAGGAGATGCACATCAATATTCACAGACTTATGTGGTAGTTGGATTTCAAATTTATATTTAAAGATTTAAAAAAAGAAAAGAAAATGCAAATTTGAATACCGAGTGGCCAACTTGGGATACAATAGAATGAGAAGACTCGCGAGGTTCGGACAGTAAGAATGTGAAAGTAAGATCAGCCAGCTGGTTTTAAACCTAGGCCTGCGAGTCGGAGCCTTGAAATGTTTGTATAGAAGACAGTGCTTATTCAGTATCCCAAGTAGGCCACTCTTTATTCATACGTTTATTCATACCAGGTCATGGAAGGTTATAATCAACGTTTCAATGAATGGAAGCAAAAAAAGTAAACAGTACAGAAAACTATCGAGTTTTGTAACGATGGGTAAACGAGGAGAACTTATTTTGTTGGTGGATTTAAAGATAATGAGCAATAAGAAACTTTTTCACCGCTCTTTTAAAGGATAGCATTGTATTCATCGTTTTTATTTCAGGGGGTAGTGCATTCCAGGTATCAGGGCCAGAATGTCTAATTGAGTTTTGAGCTAAGGCTGTTTTGGCGTTGAATAGGTGATAGTCATTGGAATGCCTGGTTGGGTAGGAATGAAAATTAAAATTATGTTGGAATAAAATGACTAGTGATGGGGGAAGATTGCCGGATTTGAGCCGAAACATGAACAGAGATTTTTGCATGTAGTGTATATCACTTATTTTTAGAGTTTTTAATGTGGCAAATAAAGTAGTTTGTTGAAAATTGCTTTAGCATGGTATTTCTTATCAATATAACTGTTATTTCCTCCCCAGATAACTAGTGAATGAATGTTAGCGATAGCCGATGAATGTCATTGGGTCGGAAATATTAAATTCTGTGTAATTTTTGTGTATCATAACAGTCTACCCTATTAAATTACCGAAGATTATACAACACCATGTTACTCAACATTTCATCTCCGGTCGTATTTCTAGAGTCGTCAGTAGATATGCAGTGACTAAGTATCTTATTGTTTGTTTCTTTGTTGTTTTTGTTGGTTTTTAGCTAATTTTTAATATTCCTAATCGAATTGATGGCATGGCTATCTATCTTTTCATTGAATCTCCATTATCCATTAATTCAAGTTATTCCACGGAAGCTGAAACTGATATTATACAAAATTACGATTCGATTCCTTAAAAACGTCTAAATCTAATTTCTACTTCAGTGAGACCCAATATCATTAATGTTATGCTGGAATGATTCTGAACGAGAGACCTTGATAAAATTATTACGATAAGGATGCTGATTATAATGACCGGATCTCGCAGGCAATGTTGTCATTCATAATTATTCCTTTATACATATATTAATAATCTGCATCAAAACTTGATTGGTTTTTGATTGATTGAGAGCTTTACACGTGACCAGAAATATTTCAACCATTTTAAGGTTGCTCTGTTAAAGTACTATTTGGAAGTAGAAGTACCATTTGGGAGTTGAACATTTTGTATGATCATTTTTTTTTAAATGTTAATGTTTTATTAAAATTATATATGTTTTATAAAAAATAAAAAAATTGATAATTTTTTGGATGTCGAAATGTTTAAAATGTTTTAGAATTATTTTTGTTGGCAGGGAGGGAATGCAGGATGCAGGATATAAAACAAATATACCCTGCCTTTCTGCGTACCCTAAAAAACACTGAGTGGGAGGGGGGCCGGGCCAGATAGTATGATTTCCGTTGTTTTGGTGCCAGTCATTTAAAAAGTTTGCTCAAGATTTGTTCTGATTATGGATATGATAATAATTCAAATATAATACAAAAAAGGGTCATGTTATGATAATTAGATGTAAGGAACACCGTATATTGGTATTCCCGGATTTTTATTTATGTGGAGCTATACTCAATGTCTGTACAGAGGTCATGTATCTTGGTCATTTCTTTACTGAGGACCTCAATGATGATAAAGATATTAGTTGACAGTGTCGTAAATTTTATGCTCAACATAATATGCTTGTTAGGAAATGTCATATGTGTTCTCCGGATATGAAGGTGGCATTATTTAGGGCTTACTGTACACCTGTGTACACTGCGCATCTGTGGTGTAATTTTAAGAAGAGTAGTCTTGCACAGGCTTACTGAGGCCATTAATGATGTCATGAGAATGCTTCTTAGGGGACCTATATATTTGTGCTAGTTAAATGTTTTCTGAGTTGAATGTTCCAGTCTGTCCGGTTGTATTACGAAATCGCATGTATAAGTTCTTCCAGAGAGTGGATGTCTCTGAGAAAGGTATTATAAAGGTGTTAGTGAACCCCTCGTATAGTTGCCTTAGGTACACATCGGGCCTCTGGAAATGTTGGCTTAATAGCCTGCAGACACATGGGAATTGATCATATTGTGGTGTTACCAAGGACTATCCAGTTTATCATGGCTGCAGTATAGTCTGTTCTTGTTGTTTGTTATAATATCTATTATTGTTCGGGTTAGTTGAGCCGAGATTGTTACATGTTACAACTTCAATAGATTGTTATACATGTATTTATTTTAATATTACAGTTACAGTTACAGTTTAGAGTCAGATTGCTATAGGCCTACTGTTATCAATCTTACAGATACAGATTATATGTTGCAGTTTAGATTGTATATACGTAGTATAGTTTAATTGTTATACTCTTTGTAAGATTTGGTGTTATTACATACTCATCATGTTTATACTCCGCTCTTTTCCCTATATCCCTATGTAAAATATGTTTTATGGACTTCCGTCTTGTGCAGCTGAGTCTGAAATAAAGTTCTGAATTGAATTGAATATATTTGTATAATGTATACATGTACATAGTCCTTAAAGGGAAATTCAACCTTAATAGCAAACTAATTTAACAACTTTCCCATTCCTCCCCCCCCCCCAAATGACTACAATGTCATTTGTTTTCAAAGTTGATAACTCAGGAGGGCCTTTTCATTTGAGAGAACATGTAATGATACGCTCTCCATGATATACGTTGAGTAGTGCCTGAAGAGAGGAAAGGCTTAGAAGAAAAACAAATCAGAACTTAATTATATTTTTGTACATGACAAACGGGAGAGTAGTCCATGCATCCGTCATAATCCACTGACCAAATTAGCAATGCGAGATTTGCATGAATATAGTGATCTCATATTTCAAACTATTATGACTTCCTCATTATTGGTCGGATATATTACAGACCTCCGTCATTTTGGTTTTCCTATTTTTTTGCTTTCAGACAAATTAATTTATTACAAGGGTTGTGCTTTAAAGATACTATGTCCCTTTTGCAACCAACATCAAATTTTGTAGAACTTTGCAGGAATTATGAATATGTCATGTATGTCCTGCCTTTGAATTTTAAACGTTAGCAGTGTCCTTATATTCAAATTATGCTAGGAAACCCGTTTACTTGCTAGACTTCACTGTCAGACACTATTGAGTGACTGACCGGCTTTTTTTCTTCTTTGGTAATAACATACATTAAATGAGCTGTAAAGGGTACATGAGCATTTGTATACATCAATAACCCACTTCTTGTAATGGTCAAAATTAAACTGATTGAATCTTTGCGCAGCATAAAACGTACGACCATTCGCTACAATGGTCTGAAAATCAGACTATTACTTACTGGCTCTATAGCTCTTAAGTCAATTCGACAACAAATAGTCGTTATTCTCCCACTTAAAGACATTTTCAAGCCCCCCCCCCCTTTTTTTTTAGGGAAGTTCTAAATTAGTATCATCTTTCAAATGCCGTTGGAATTTAACCTTTTCATTTTTCTGGCCTGCAAATGGGACATAGTACCTTTAAAGGCATTGTTTAACAATGTTTCCACTTTTACATATCTGATATGCATGACCCTACGTGTTATCAGTGCGGCCGTCAGATGGTAAAACGGTCTAACTCGAAAATCGCTGTTCTGAGAAAAATGACTTTGAAGTTTACAGGTTTCAGCTTTTTTAGGAGATGGGTATAATCCATTTTTAGCAATGGGACAAGAAGAAGCATATTAAACACTGATAACTGAAGAATTTTGTGCTTATTTAGGGTTTTAATTATAAAATAAATGAGATTTTTGTGCAGATAGACTGTTTAACCACATCACATGAATACACTCCCACTACACATAAAATGGTAAAATGGTCTATCTTCTAGAAAGACCATAAACACTATTGCCATACTACTAACTCGAAGATAGACCATTTTACCATCTGACAGCAATGATTAAAAAATCTCAATTCAGAAGGTTAAAAGGTTTATGTAAAAGATAGCTCGTTTTACCCCCAAACGATATTACCGGCAATGGGCTAACTCAGAGATAGACCGTTTTACCATCAAATCTGAAGGAAAAATACAAAAAAGTACCAAGATAGCGGAAATTATCTCTAAAAGAAGACATGATGGGATTTTCTCGATAGCACCATTGGAAATAGCGCCCTCACATTACCCGGAAAGTGAATTTACCTCAAAAAGTCAAAATTTCGAGTTAGACCGTTTTACCATCTGACGGCCGAGTGTTTGTGATATGGTGTAATATTGAAGCCCAAAACAAATTGCGCTTCAAAATTATCATGAAGTGCTTCAAAAAAGTAAAAATCTTTGAGTGACCGGTTTTACCATACTCATTTTCCCCAGTAGACCGTAGTGTTATATTTTGCTCTCTCTTTCTCTCTCTCTTTCTCTCTCTCTCTTCCTCTCTCTCTCTCTTTATTGTTTGTCTGTTTGTTTGTTTGTTTGTTTTTAAATCAGATTCATCCTGCATGCAATCGTTTTTCAGAGAGGGAGAGAGAAGACAAGAGAGGAGAGGAGGAGAAGAAGGGAAAGAAGAAGGAGAAGAAGAAGCCGGAGAAGCATACAAAGCAGAAGAAGAAGAGGAAGAAGAAAAAGAAAAAGAAGAAGATGAAGAAGTAGAAGAGGAAGAGGAAGAGGAAGAAGAACAAGAACAAGAACAAGAACAAGAAAAAGAAGAAGAAATAGAAGAAGCAGAAGATTTTGCTACCATAAATGACAATACTATTGTACCCGGTAATTCGACGCCATCGTTTGCCTGACTTTTGTAATAAAATTTGCCAATTCAGTTTATATTATACAGAGACAATAATTAACGGTTGGAAAACAATTTTTACTGAACTGATTGCGCCATACAAGGAAACTAATTTAATTGTATATTAAACCCAACACACCTATGTAATATTTACCTGCGAGACACATCAAACATAGAGGCTCACTAACATTTTAGCTTTTGTATTTTTTTCGTTTTATTTACTTTTATTCAAAAAATACTTTGAATACACATACAACCAAGATCGTCCACATTTTAACAACAACATCATTTATGCTGCTTGTAAGTGTCGGCTTGCATGGTGATGTAGATATACAGTAGATTTGCGGGTGCACCATGTGAGAGAGAGAGAGAGAGTGTTGAGGAGTCCTGAAAAGGACTCTGACTCAGTAATCTTTCTTGGGGGTGTGGTAGTCCTGAAAAGGACTGTTTGTTATCTTTCTTAGCATATAGTTCTAAGGAGAACTATAGCGCTTGGAGAGGATGAATGGCTCGACGTTTCGAACAGGTTGACTCCTGACGACGGATAGTCAACCTGTTCGAAACGTCGAGCCATTCATTCTCTCCAAGCGCTATAGTTCTCCTTAGAACTATATGCTAAGAAAGATAACAAACAGTCCTTTTCAGGACTACCACACCCCCAAGAAAGATTACTGAGTCAGAGTCCTTTTCAGGACTCCTCAACACTCTCTCTCTCTCTCTCTCTCTCTCTCTCTCTCTCTCTCTCACACATGGTGCACCCGCAAATCTACTGTATAACATCATTTATTGTATATGAATCAAAGGCTCTTCAAAACATTGACGTACATCGAACAACCTTTCGCCACATAAAGTAACTGCACTGAGCTGCGAAGTCGGTTTTCATATTTTCACGTTTGGAATTGCATTAAAACATACGGTGATCATTCGTGATGACGTCTTCAAATGTTATCATTCTCAATGCATTTCGACTTTTGCAATACAACACATCTCCGTCTATGATATAGGGTTCATACTACATCATTGCTTTTTAAGTTTATCGTGTATTATCACGCATTATGATTTTTTCTATACAGTTGGGTTCCTTTTTTTCCCGAATAATTAAAAAGTTCGATTTTCTAGCAGAAGTAAGAAGTTGAGATGACAAATTGTATTCGAGGCACACGAAACCGATGACCCACAAGACCGAGAGCCCACGAAACCGACAAGCATACTATCGGTTCATTGGACCTTCAGACAATTGTTCGGTCTCGTGGGCCATCGGTCTCGTACATAGAATAGATAAAACTGAAATAATTAATATAAAACTCACTTTAATATTTGAATCGCCATGATGATAACTTTTTATTCATGGAAACACGTTTTCAGACTTCAGCATCATGCCAAATAATTCATTAAAATGGTAATTAATTGATTACATTTCATTTTCATTATACATATTATATATATATACATATGATAAGGAATGTCACTTTTGGTCAAAATGGTCAGAAATAAATGATAACATTATATACAAACATGAATGACACAGTAGGTTTTATCAATTTCTTTTATTAAAGTACTAAGGTTTATATTATTTTAGCCAATTTCTAAAACACTGGGTTAACGAGGCTTTTTTTATCTGACCAACCGTTGTAATGTTTTGCACATTCCCGACCAAACTGAGCAAACAATATTCAAGTTGGACACAAATTACCCCCTCGTTGTGCATTTTCAAATAGATTGTTGAGGATCAAAAAGGTCGGAGCCATAAGGGCGTTAACGTCGCTTTGGTTTTGACAAACTATTAAAGTGTTCTTTTCCATTGATGGCTCCAATCGATATTTTATAGGAAATAAAGCCCTGCGCCACCCTCCTCCCCGAATATATCTAGTTTTAAAATGTCATCCTCGTGCTCATTGTGAGTATTTCTTGAAGTCCCATTCTTTCATATTAAGCTGCCATGATCGTTGACTGGTTCGACCATCGCATTCCTGCACAGTGAGAGTAAAAGAGTCGTCGTCATCATCGACCTCCAGATCCAAGCAATCACGAGCCCTGTTCTTGATCTCACCCGTCTGGTTTGGTGTGGCAAGGAGAAAGAGAGATTCAGTGAAGCAAAATGTATTACTGGTTGATTTCATTTAGGAGTCAATACATAACATGATGTGAAACGAAGATGTTAAAGATGAAACTTGAAGATATTTTATTTTGTTCGTGGAAGTTGACATTAAAATTGTATTCCATAGTAATTTTTAAATGTTTGTCAAACTATACACATATGCGCCTTTTGATTTGTATTTTGGGGGCATAAAACATGATCACAAAGATTTGATGAACTCAATTGATATCAGTCGGAGACAATTCCAATACAAATGTTATACCTTCAGAAATCGTCGATTCCTTACTCAGATGCAAGTAGTATTCATATAGTAATTTGTCTTTATTTGTAATATTTGTTTTCAACACAAGCCTTGTTTTCAAGTTTTTCGCCTATTATTTAGATTAAATATTTTACTTTTCTGATCTCTATGTTTAACATCTTGTTCTGATAATGAGAGATAAATAAATAAATTTAAATTCAATATACTGTCTGGGTTAGGTAATTTGTCATCTTCATGTTTCACATTTCAAAAAATGTGATGACGCTAAAGGCTATTAAAGTCGCTTTAGATTGATTTTTTGAAATTCTTTTCGATCCAGTTAATTGAGGCCGCCATCCAAGTCAAGCATCGCTTATGATTGCGGTCTCTTACTCTTTTGCCACAGAGAGTTCGGATAATACTTTGAATTTGAAATATTAAGTTCGTTATTATATGTATATTAAAAGCCTATGTAAAAATATAATAAACTTTGACATGAAGTTATTAATGTTTCTATATTTTGTAATATACCTTACGTTTATATTTTCTTTGTTATTCAGTTATTATATTTGGAAAAATGCAGAAATCAAATAAAATGAAATTTGATCTTGATTAAATAAGGAAATTTTGAATTTACCTCGCTGACATAATCCCATAGCTGGTTGCCTCCCATCTGATGACACCCCATCAAGGTCAAGGTCATAGAGGTTACGTCATAATCCAAACAGAGCGACTTATGTCTTACCTCTTGCTCTTCGGTGTCCATCCAGATCTAAGTAACATGGTTGGAGCAAAAGCAATCATTTTGTTCATGTTATTATTACTTTGTTTTTATTCCATGCCCTCAATGTGACAGTTTATCCGGGGTCTATTGCTTTTTACATTTACAGAATTCATAACTTCAATCCTTGACCAAATACTATACTTAACCCAAACCCAAATATTAAACCTAGCATAAAAACTCAATTGACACGCTTCACCTAACTAATGTTAAAAGTTTAGATGCTGGATCATGCAAATGTTCTTTCATGCATCATTTGCATTATTACTAGGTTGATAAAAAATCAGCTTGTGATCTAATCTTTCTCAGTCGCGTCAAACTTATTTTTGGTACATGTATTTGTTTGTTAGATTAATTAGTTGGCATGTCTTTAATTTTCTCTCATCTTGAATGAAACGATATAATAATAATAATAATAATACTCCGCTTTTATATAGCGCTTAATACAATGTCTCTAAGCGCTTTACAAATATACTAATATTTATTGGGCATTCAAATGGCGTTAGGAGCTTAACATCCACCCCCCCCCCCTCGAAGTATTATTTTGGTTCGGTAATATGATTTAAGAAATCACGATTAATTCATTACGATATTGTGTATATTTCTGATTATATTCATTTGAGGGGTGTCGTAACGATTTCTTATGTAAAAAAATTCAAATAGATATTGATTTTAATATACCGTGAGCAATCCATGGTCGTTTAGGTTGATTGTGTAAAATTAAATTTAGACCGATCAAGAGGTATGTATTCATTATAATAAAAAGTGAGCTTGTCATTTAATTGTTTATAAGATTTATTTATAATTGTTTATAAGATTTATTTATGTCCAATTCATTTTAAAAGGCTTGCCATTATTCCCGGCTCTACTGAATTTTAAGAGATTCAATATTTTGGTCAGACTATTTACTTTTTATTGTTTTATTTGGACGATTTCGAATGGGAAATGTATTCTTTTTATTTATCATAAATAAAGGCAAATGATCAGAAATACCATAATTCAATATTCCACTAGACCTGTTACTATTTTCGTTAGTGAATATGTTATTAAGTACCGTGTGAGATAATTGTGTAATCCTAGTTGGTTTATTTATAAGGAGGTGTTGAGATATATGTTGAGAATATATTAACAAATCTTTGACTTAAATTAGTAGAATGAAAGATGTATCTGTATTAAAGTGGCCACAATGGCCAACATTAAACTAATTGAATCTCTGTGCAGCACAAAACGATCGACCATTCGGCAAAAGGTCTGTAAATCAGACTATTACTTAGGTGATTGCAATCACTTAAGTCGATTCGACAACTAATGGTCGTTATTTTCCCACCAAAAGCCATTTTCAATCCCTTTCGTTTGAGGGAAGTTCTAAATTAGTATTGTCTTTCAAATGCCGTTGGAATTTAAGCTTTTCATTTTTGGGCCTGCAAATGAGACAACGTACCTTTAGGTAAACGTTTTTATTTTCATAATAATTTTTTTCAAGAGAGATTCTCAACTATCTAATATGTTTCAGATGAATTATTAGATGGTCTATAAATAATACCCATAATTTTATTTGTTATATTATTTTCAATTACTTCAATGAATACATTTTCAACTCCCTCAATATGAATATAATATTTTCTTATCTTAAATCTTAAATCACTAGTGGTCTCGAAATTTGAAATTTTGCTCCGTAGGGGGGGGGGGGGGGGGGGGGGTAAGGTAATTTTTTTTAGGTCAGCCATTGGCATAATTTTCTATTTTTTTAATTAAAAAACAAAAAACAAACAAACGAAAATCCACAAAGGGGGGGGGGGGGGGGGGGCGGGGTTGGCTCAAAAATACACACACATAAACAAAACTAAAGGGGGGTTTAACCCCACCCCCCCCCCCCCCCTGCGTACGCGCCTGGTTAAGAGTGGTGATGTGTTTACGTCATTAATATAAATCAAAAAGAGCAAAGGACCTAAAATGGAGCCTTGTGGCACTCCACATTAATTTTGAAGTTAACGACGAATTACATTTAAAGTCAACAAACTGTTGTCTATTATTTAAATAGTCTTTATACCAAGAAAGAACGGTGCCTCTAATTCCATAAGCTTCTAATTTATAAATCAATATTCCATGATCCATGGTGTCAAACAAGTCCATACACATTCCTACAACGTGTTCTTTCTTAGCGAATGAATTAGTAATTTTATCCCATAATTGCAAAATTGCATAGTCAGTTAATATATTAATATATGATTGATATTCAAAAATGAATATAATGTTTATGTACAATTCATTCTAATATTTTAGATATACTCGGTAACAAAGAAATTGGTATATAATTGATCAATTGAGAGGTGTCATCTTTCTTATGTATAGGAATTTCTCTTGATATTTTTTAACAAATTAGGAGAAAATCCACTTGTGAGAGATAAATTAAAAATATAACACAACGGGGGAGCAATAAAATGAATAATCTTTTTTGACAAATATACACTAATATCATCATATCCATATGTTTTATTACACTTTAATGACTGTTTAATTTCATAAATGGTTGTTGAGACCCCAAAAACAGATTGTTCATTATTACACTGTTGGTCATAATGGTGGAATAATTATTTTTACCCCAATTTACGGAATGATTTTGACAATGATTTATTCCTAATAAATCTAGATAATAGTATACATTCTGAGATTTTATTGAATAATAATTTGCCAATGTGTGTATAAGGATTTGCGAGTGTTTGTTTTGCGTGACTGCTAAAGTATGTGTATGCTTTTTTGTATGCTACTATGCTAATCAACTAGGGGACCTACGTCTTTAAGTCATAACTGACAGTAATGAGGATTGATGCCTCATAAAAGGGCACTAATATAACACATTGACACGGTTTTGATCCCGGGGGCTCACAGTAACGAGGACATTGCTCAGCCACTGAATCATGACTGTACGCAGCGGGGGCTAGGGTACGTCGCCGCCCCCACATATACAAAAAAACAAAGAAAATGCAATAAATTATCAATAATTCATTGCATTTTGCCCCGAACCCCAACATAAAAAAATCCTCTATGTGGACATGCCTTGAACCATAATGCGTGGCCTTATAGAGGAATTTTTCCTGACTCCAAGTGTGTTTTCATATTTGGATAGATTATGAGTCGGAGATATGATTTCATGTCTCATTTGACCCTCAATTAACTCATAACGTCATCATATTATGGCCTCCGAACTCAAAATTTCAATTTGCATATTATGACGTCTGCATATTTTTGGAAAATTGATTGTATCTCTGTAAATATAAATTGTTTTTCTTCCAAATTTCGATATGTTCTAGCTGAGAAAATGTTCTACAAATGTAGTTTTCACAATTTACATTTTGACAAAGGCATCATGGCGTATTTTTGCGATGAAAGGAGGCATCTCGATTTTTCACATTTTGCGTGTATTACATGACTTTTTCTCAAAACTGGATTCTACATTCCCGTCTTTCGCGAGTAATATCTCCGTTGTTTTAGCTTTGTTTTCGCTGAGCTTCGAGTATGTTGTAGCTGAAACAATAAGCTATCACAAATGTGTCCTTTATCTTTCGATTAGATGCCGGGATCATGCTCATATTTCACTTGCAAAGTGAGATTTGAGAATTCCATTTTCCGTTCACGTGTAATCGCTATGGGAAATGTTTTGGTATATCGGTAACGCACTTGACTTCAGACCTCGAAATCCCTGGTTCGAGTCCGGGCTTCTCCAACAATTTTTTTGGTTTTTGTTGGTTTTTGAGTATTTTGTAGCTGAGACTATATGCTATCTAAATATCCCCTCATTTTTTCAATCACATGTAAGGATCACGCTCATGATCATGATGATGATCAGCATCGTCATCAATATCATCATCATTATCGTGATGATGATGATGATCATCATCATCATCATTAACATTATCATTATTATCATCATCTAACATGTTCATCATCATCATCATCATCATCACCATTGTTTACATGTCTATATAACTTCTCCCTTTCTCTATATAGTAAATATTCAAATATATCATTAGATTTGAAGACAGACCACCTAATTCGTCCTCATGAAGAATTAAATTTGTAGTTATTATTATTGTTATTTTTATTGTTATTGTTTCCTTGAGAAGTAAAATCAATCGTATAATATTACCCACAATTTCCGGGATCAAAAACATGATTTTCCATAATATCATTATCGAATTGAACTGGATTGAATTGAATTTATTAACAACAACACATTACAATAATGACAGCACATATGAACAATCATACAATGCAAAGAATAATACTGATACATGTATACATAACATAAGAGTAATGTTGATTGAACAGTAATGGTTTTAAAACGATATTTAGACATAGCTCTGCATACACTTAAATGTACGAAAGATAAGTACGTAAATATGTGTATTACTATATTTAGGTGAAGATGTTAATGGGAACTAGAAGTTAGCACAAGTGCTATTCGAGCCTAGTACCATTCTTTGGCAAGATTTATATTTAGCATTTAGCATTCTAATGAAAGATAACAAATCTTTGAACAAATAAAGTCATCAATGTGTTCATAAAAATGAAAAGGATGTATTAATAAAAATATTATCATACAGATGTGCGTACATGCACAAATCCTGTAAAAGCTTAAGGCAGCTATAATCGTTAACAAGCAAGTGTATACATATATAAAAGGAAGACAAGTAAAATCAAAAGGAAAAACGAAGAGGGGGGGGGGTGGAGTGGGATTGAGTCCACGTCATTTACATAGAAGGTAGGTGGAAAGATGTCACCGAAAAGATATCCGGGATGTTTTTAATCTAATTTCATCTGGGAGATCATTCCACAGCTTTGTTTCTACAAACGAAATACAAAATTGCCCTTGCGTTGTCTTACATTTTGGTTGATAGAGTAAGCCACTTTCTTTTCTCCTAGTTGCATATCTGTGCTGTATCATCTGTCAATAATCGATTAAAGAGTGTGGTAAAACACCTTTTTACCAAATCATACATAAAATTTGATACAAGAAGTTCATGAAGTTAAAAAATATATAATATTTCTAGACTTTGAAAAAGAGGTTTGGAGTCTGTTCTAAGTGGACTGAATGTAATTGATCTCATTGCCATTTTTTGACTTAAATATTTACAATTTAGATTACTTTTGTAAGTGCTCCCCCATACTTCTACTCCATACGAGAGGTGAGGGTGTATTAGCCTTATACAATAACACAAGTATATTCTTGGGAACAAAATGTCTCAGTTTAAACAGAATGCCTACTTTCTTTCGTATGCATTTGTGTATTGTCTGAATATGTTCTTTCCATAAAAGGTGACAATCAATTTCAATTCCTACAAATGATGCAACGGATACCTCTTTAATATCTGATCTTGATATTCTCACAGATCTTTTTTTTATCTATTGATCTACCTTTGGATTTCATAATCATATAGTTTGTTTTCTGTAGGTTTATTGTGACTTCATTTGCGTTACACCATTCCTGCGCCTTCATTGAATTTTCACTTACAATTTCTAAATCAATTAATTTATGTCTAGGATTATAAGTATTGAACAATGTTCCAATTAGAACGACTTGTATGAAAACAATCATTATTTTTTAAAGGACCATTAATATGGAATAGTATACCTCAGGAAATTGAACAATGCAAAACTGTCAATCTTTTAAAAATTAAATATAAAAAATTTATGTTAAATAAGTACAATAATCAGTATTAATAGCATGGGCAAATTTTGACACTTTCTTTTTACTCTGATCGTGCATGAAAGTACGTTTTAGTATGTTCTTTGTTTTTTGTCCTGTTCTTTTGTTCTCGTTTTCCTGAATGTGTGTTTTTAGGGGTAGGCTTTTGTAGGAATCCCTCCTTTCGGCTCGGTGTAAAAATGTCAGAGGAAAAAATGTCAGAGGGAAAAATATCAGGGGTAAAAATGTCAGAGGTAAAAATGTCAGAGGTAAAAATGTCAGAGGTAAAAATGTCAGAGGTAAAAATGTCAGAGGTAAAAATGTCAGAGGAAAAAATGTCAGAGGTAAAAATGTCAGAGGTAAAAATGTCAGAGGTAAAAATGTCAGAGGTAAAAATGTCAGAGGTAAAAATGTCAGAGGTAAAAATGTCAGAGGTAAAAATGTCAGAGGTAAAAATGTCAGAGGTAAAAATGTCAGAGGTAAAAATGTCAGAGGTAAAAAATGTCAGAGGAAAAAATGTCAGAGGTAAAAATGTCAGAGGTAAAAATGTTAGAGGTAAAATATATAAAAAAAGCATGTTACAGGTTGAATATTGGTATTGTATATTAGGCTTATCGAAAAGATAAAACGAAGGATGCTCTGCAGTCATTAATTTCAGCGCTGTTTCAACGTCCCTTCTGAAGATTGATGGACATTTTAAAACGTGGCAATGACTACTATAAAATGTAATTTCCTACAAATGCATATTTCCAACAATTTCACTTTCTTGAGGGCTTGATACTTTGATACCTTGATACAAAGCAGAAAGCCGCCCATGTTACATCTAATGCTAACCGCACCGTCACATTCCAGAGAAGCGCGCGCTTTTCAAAGAGTTGATCGTCGATCACTATTGCGGTATAAATAGTCTGGGAGAACATCAATAAGCAGCTTTGACACTCTGATACAAAGCAGAAAGTCGCCAATGTTACATCAACCGCACCATCACATTCCAGATAAGCGCGCGCTCTACAGAGGTTCTGTTTAAGCTACATCGTTCTTATTATTTGCTTTGAGAGATCAAACTCTGAAATTAACAAATATTTATTCATGAGTAACAAATCAGAAACATGTCACCTTTACAGTTACTTTCAAAATTATACCACGTTATGTTGCTACACACACACTCTCTCTCTAGTTATTCTGTTTCACGGCATGTACTTTCATTGGTGACCGGTTCATTTATTGTCTTTAAAAAAAAATATCTTTGACGTTTCATTACATTTTTAGAAAAAGAAGACGATTCATTGTATACCGTTCTCGACTCTTAATCCTTGTTTGAATTCAGTTCCCCCCCCCCTCCCGCGCGAAGCGCGGAAGCTTTGACCTTTCATTAAATTATTAAAAAAAGAAGACGATTCATTGTATACCGTTCTCGACTCTTAATCCTTGTTTGAATTCAGTTCCCCCCCCCCCTCCAGCGCGAAGCGCGGAAGATTTGACCTTTCATTAAATTATTAAAAAAAGAAGACGATTCATTGTATACCGTTCTCGACTCTTAATCCTTGTTTGAATTCAGTTCCCCCCCCCCCTCCCGCGCAAAGCGCGGAACCTGTGACGTTTCATTTGATTATCAGAGAAAGAAGACGATTCGTTGTACCGTTCTCGACTCTTAATCCTTGTTTGAATTCAGTTCCCCCCCCCCACCCTCCCGCGCGGAAGCTTTGACGTTACATTAAATTATTAAAGAACTTCTTTTCTGACAAAACATGGGGGGGGGGGGACATTTCACCACCTGAAAAATACTGGGGGGACGGGAGGACGTGTCCCCCCGCCCCCCCCCCCCAGGATTGACGTCTCTGATCATGATACTGCTTGTATACATGATGTTTGAAGGATATTTGGTGCAGGATTTATAAAAGGTGTGCTGGCATACACTGTATACGACAGTTTCCAGCAGGTCGTACAAGTCTACACATTAAACAAAAGCCATCATGAATTTGGCAGAACAAAAACAGTTAAAGTTGAAGGACTTATACTGTATTTCTCCCACGTTTCTTAATCACAAACATGATTTTTTTTTTAAATATAAAGTTACGCAGTGTTATTGTCGAAACTCGAAAGCACATGACAATATACCTGTGTAGATATGTCTCAACGTTTACCAATAATTGTAGGCCTACTATCTGAAATTCTTCAAGCGAGGCTTTGATATTGTTTGTTAAACTTTTGTAATAAAGTATTGATAAGGGGGACAAAGCATCCGTGTCTTTTTATTAATGTTTTCTTGTCATAACAGTCTTTGCTGGGATGGACATGAAGATGGGTCTAATTACTGAATTTGTGGAATTTCTGTGCGATCTTTATAACTGATTCTCTGTTGTATCTCATTCAATCTTAATATTCTATGTACTTAGGCCTACTTCCTAAAAACCAAATAAACATTAAAACATCAACCAATTTAAAATATCGAAAAATGATAGAAATTAATATATGCAAACCTGATCACAAAACATAAGTTTCAAATTTATTTTCCACATTGTATTATCCTCAGGACATGTACGAAGTACAATACACAGTCATTTATAAAATATAATAAACTAGTCCAGTAGCTTACATCATGACATTTTGTGTGATAGAGTGCTGAGATATTATGATGGCACCAATTTTTCCCCCTACATTTTTTTTTGTACATTACATTTTGTTGGTATCTCTGATGTTTTTACCTCTGACATTTTTACCTCTGACATTTTTTCCTCTGACATTTTTTCCTCTTACATTTTTTCCTCTGACATTTTTACCTCTGACATTTTTACCTCTGACATTTTTACCTCTGACATTTTTACCTCTGACATTTTTACCTCTGACATTTTTTCCTCTGACATTTTTACCTCTGACATTTTTACCTCTGACATTTTTTCCTCTGACATTTTTACCTCTGACATTTTTACCTCTGACATTTTTTCCTCTGACATTTTTACACCGAGCCGTCACGTTGTAACACGTTCCTAGTAGGATCGAAGTACGGCAATTCCGTTCGTAGTAAACGTCCATTTCGTTTTAGGTACGTTGTCATTACGTCTAATTGCAGGACTGGGAAAATTTTGAACAGGCTCAAAATTCTAGAGCACCCTTCCCGTCCAAGCCAGACCGAGCCCTTCCATGAAGTTCTTAAACAGATCATAAACAGTTGCTACTACGTTCACTCTGTTCGCACACCGTTTGAGCTCGTTTGGCAACATTTTATCAGAACGTAGTGATAATTTGTTTGGTGTGATGGGGGCTTAAGTTCACGAAATAGAATAACAAACTTCAAGTTCAACAACATGACAAAGGATGACCCCGCGTTCTAAATTATACCGCCGGACACTCCCGTCACGCCCAGGCAACCCACGAACACTGCGAATGACCAAAGTCGTATAAATGTGTAATAAAGAACAATGAGGGACCGAATCAACATTCCTGCAATGGAGATTGCGCTATTATTATATGTATGAAATATCTATAACTTCAAAGAGTCAAAATGGAATTTGCAATAATATTAACAATCTTAACACAATTTAGCAATGTGATCAAAAATTATAAAGTACATAAATTAATATGTGGGGGAATCCAGTGGTGAACATAGTTTAGTACGCCACGAAACAAACCCCATATCAGGTCCAAGTAACTTATAAACAGAATTGGTGTGAGTAATTTGATTTAAAAAAGTGGGTCAGTGAGCAAAAAGTTGACTTGTAAAACTATTGTAAATAAACTATCATACAAAATACAGAAATGCCAAACTAGTATAGAATTACTAGAATTAACGAACAAGTATAGCTCATAATTGAACAATAATTAGTGAGGTTTCAATAAAATCAATACAACTATTTATACTCTTTCTACTTTATCTATAATGATATATTTTAAAGGGATAGTTCAGTTCTTGTTTAAGACCGCAAATGCCATCAACGTGCATGGTTTATTGCTCTTATTCCTACTTAAGACATTTCTAGTGCCCTTTGAGAACATAAAATTGCTATGAAGGTAATTTTAGTCCCCAAAATGGGTGAATTTAGATTGAATACGATCATACCAATTCAGCTCCACTTTTAAACAAATACGGTGACCATTAATTAATTTATTAATAATAACCATACACGGGCCGGCTGGTTGTGCATATTATAACGAACACGAAAAAGCCAACAAAAAGCCAATATTGGCATTGGCTGGAATAAAACGTAAAAGGCGCTAACTCGTTTTTCAACGGCTGGTTCAAAATTACCGAATATTTGTTGGGCACCAAAATTATTAGAAATGGTTATATTTATGGACATTCCAGCCGTCTCTGAACCGATTTTAAAATCAAACAAAGATAATGTTGTCATTTAAATTGTATATTCTTTCAAATTTGACATTCAGTTTTTCATTATCTCACAAAAAAATATTTTGTGTAGCGCCCTCTGCAATAAAACTCAACTATCACTTTAAATTTCAAAGAAAATCAATAAAATTTACTCCCAGTTTATCTAAGGGAGAGGAACAAGTACACTTTTCATTAAATACTCAATAACAATCAATGTTTAAAATAAAATATAAAATAAAACTTGTAAATATCATTCAAATTTCAAAATGTACTACACAATACAATCATCGTTTTCAGTTTGTTTCTCAATGAATCTATTTATTGTGTTTTTGTCTCCAAATACAATAATTCATATTATACAAATAATGAATGGTTAAGAGTTCAATAGTGCGAATATTTTCATGAGTTGAAAGATTATTATTCTATAGAATTAACGTTAATCTTTCAACGAATGAAAATATTCGCACTATTGAACGAATGAAAAACATTCATTATTTGTTTTATACAACATCGAAGAAGATCTAATAGAACGTTAATCAACAAATTATGCTTGACTCCTTATATTAAAGATAAATTAAAGTTGGACTCAAGCCTTCTTGATTACATTCAGATTGCCTTCGCGTCAGATACACGCAGGGATACGCACACGGTAGAGAGGTACGCAGTCTGCATATAACCAAAAATGCACGCCCGTGCAATAGAACATCAATTGAATATCATGTGACCAACAATCCTCCAATCAAATGACAAGGATCCACGTAGGTGCTGTATACAAATAAATAAATGGTAATGTAACAATGAAGAATAGTGAATCACGAAATATAAATTCATAAATTTATATCAAAATATGAAAATAAAATAATACATATCAACATTTATTGTTTGTATAAAAAATGCTTAGTCATAATTATTTCCTAAATGAAAACGCGTTTTTATTCATTAGTCATATAAAGATTTAATAAGTATTTCTATAAGCAATAAAATCATTATGTGATATCATAAACTTTTCATTAAATGCTTGTTTTTGTATTTTCTTTCTTTACAGTCTCTCGCTCAAGTTTCAAAATAAAATTCAATATAAAGTTTAATGTTATCTTCCGAATTTTAATGAGTCAACATCTCCGTCTTAAAAACATTTATTCTGTTCAATATTTCTTTTCAGATTATTTCCATAAAATAACCTGGAATAAGAACCGAAATTGAAAAAAAAACTCGTACAAGAGAGCAGCAGAGTTAAGAGATTTCTGTCATTTCAAATCCCAAAACGAAATTAAGTATCTATGTACACTAGTATTTCATCAAATTCCTCGCGATCTGAAAATATGATCTCATTATTGCACGAATAGAATTTTCTTTCTTTTCACACATCTCCTACCAGCATCTTTGTGTTCTTATATTGCCACAATGTCTCTTTTATTCATCAGATATTTCAAAAATAGAATTAAGCTGATTTCCGCCAAAGAGTGTCTGTTAACAATGACAATGATTAAAGCCGGCTGACAAAAGTTTCTAAGGAACGTCAAAGAAATCTTGACTGCGTTATACATGTATACATGGTGTAACAAGTGAAGGGAATCATTTTGATCAAAATAATCAAACTTCTAATACTTCTCTTGAGAGGTCAATACGTTAGATAGTCGATAGAGGAATATTGGAGGGCCGATACACTAACGTTTGAAGTTTAAAACGTCATCTAATTCATTGATTTTAAAAACTTCCTTGCACCACAACATTCTTTATATTCAGAATGTAGAAATGTAAGAGGAGTGTTAACAACGCAGACATTACATTTGAAATGTACAGTTCGTTCAACCAATACCAGTAGACGTGGTAGAACACGCTAATAAAGTGCGTTTAGTTCGATATTCTTAAAGTCTTTGAACTTTTCACTCCTATATATTTTCACATTCTCCCACATCATCGTTCGTCTTGAAAACTTCATCAAATATTTGCTCGTATTATTTCATGCGCTCTTAATTGTATTGACACAATTTTTTTTCCGGACATCATAGCGTATGTTTTATACATTTCAAACCAGCTCGATTACAAATATGTTTATGCCAAAAGATATGCGTGTTCATGTTTGAAAATGATGAACCAAAAATGTTAAAAATTAAAAAAATTACTTTTTATGTTTTCATACTTTTAAACTGTAAAAAAACAAAAAAAGGTATTTTTATATAATACAAATATTCTATTTTACCCCAATAAAAACAGACCAGATTCTAAACAGCATCATTCAAATTTGATAGCCTTGATCTGAAAGGCGTTGTATACAAAAACAACGATTGTTTGTAGATTACGTATAAACATGAATCAATTTCTAATATTGATTACATATCTGGATTCATTTTGTTCATTGATTTTCTAACTGAAGTACAATAAGCACACAATACAGAGAGAACACGGGGCTTTCTATATGATCAATGGACTACGTTAGATCAGGTTCAACTAAGTGCATCTTTATAATTACCAGCATGGAAACCTTAAACATTTGATGGAGACCTTGTCGACCTCCTTGGATCTTTCGCAGAGATTTCTTCAAAGAGTGCAGCTTTTGATTTTGAATCACTCCGAATATCGAAACATATCGCACATGGCCTGACGAAATTGAGGGTAGCGAATGGTATATATGAAAACATTCGCCCATGAGTTGGCAAACGCAAGAACGACAAGGGACCGATGGAGAAGACCATTGAAATACGAAATGTCTAGAAGACTGAGGTTGAACATCAGGTAGAAGATTTGAACCGGTCCCCAGCAGACGACAAACACCGTCGTGACCAGGAAAAGCATCTGAATGACGCGTTTCCTAGCGACGATATGGTTCATGTTAGCATTTGATCGACCGTTGTTAGAGTTGCTCTCCTGGAATTGAAGTGATTGCCGGTGAAGGAAAACTGCTGTCATGATCTGTGCTAAGATCATTACCATCATCGGGAGAACAAATTCCAAGATGAAAACAGAAAGACCAATCGCGAATTGAGCACTCTGAGATGTGGACATAACGACACATGTATTCCCAGCTGCATACCCTACAGCAACCAGGTAGCTATTCGTTGCAATTGCAGCGACCCATATAATGAAGATGTACATGGAGATGCGAGCATGGTTGACATTTCTTAAGAAGAAGAAAGGATGTGCGATGGCGAAGTAACGTTCAAGAGAGATGGCAGTTAATGTAAAGACGGAAGCCACAACGGCTACCCACATGATTAGGGATGGATGAATGATACGACAGTAGACCTGAGCCAGCCAAGTATCACTTGGTAGAGTAGCAATCTGCGGATGTGGTATGAAGAATACAGAGGTCAAGAAGTCAGCGAAAGCCAGGGCTCCGATCAGAGTATCAGTTGACCGACGGGCTCTACATTTGTTGAACAACACCAACATCACCAGAAGGTTTCCACAGATTCCGAGTATGGCAGCGAACAGTTGAACAATGTCCCACCAGGACCACTCCATGGGTAACCAGACCCAAGGAACTGCAGTTGCATCGAATGCTTGACGATTGCTAGTTTGAGCGGTGTCTTCTTCCAAAACCGTCGAAAATGGCATAAAAGTAGTGACAGTAACGACTTCTGTCATTAAAGTTGTGTTGTTGTTAATCCAGCGAGCCATTGTCTCCGTTTGGATGATTAGGCCAAATAGTTATAACAGGTTGAAGATAACAGTCTTTCGGGTATTCTTTTAGAAGGAATGTTTTATGGCCACTTCTTCAGCATTCACAAATACCCTGTGAAGAGACAGTATTAAAAAAAGAAAGTTCAGGATTTACTCTTTCATTCAGAAACAACAAAATAATCCTGGCTTATACACACATCTTTTTGTACGTGTATAATTAATGTGGTTTCATTCCTCTTGAAGACCAACACACTCTTGTATCTTGACCACGTAGTGTTGCTAAAGTTGACTGTATCATTTTGTGATACTTGTGCCCAGAGGAATATCGAGTTAGACTCCTAATTAGATGATACTCGCATAACACATGTTGGTCTCTATTTAAAAAAATACCTGAAACTTAATTTGTTTCCGCGCTATACAATATACATCCATGACAGGTATATTGTGATGAATGCACTTACATGTAGAGAGGATATTAAGATTGCCGCACTTGTCAAGTCAGATTATCTCACTGAAATTATAACATATTTAATCAATACTCCTTTGAGTTTAGCCAATATGCCCTTGTCACTGACCAAATTGCTTTTGTGGTTTTGCGAGTAATACATTTTCATATAATAACATTCTTCAGTAATATTATTGTACAATGCAGAATTGTGACTCTCTGATAATTTAGCTATTTTAAAAGACCACGAGTAAAATTTAAATTTAGTAGGAATTTTTCTTTAAGTCTACAGAATAATTTGTTTGCTTCTCAGATGCAACATTAACGATGAACGGTAAATGTAAACATAATTATGAGCATTAACATAAATTAATTTATCTGCGCATATTCATTTGTTGACTCCAATTGAAATGTTAAAACGCTACAATACATAATGTAACTGGACGTAATGATCATAAACTAAAACAGGTTATCAAATAACAAACAAGGAGGAACCCTTACCATTAACCATGACCCGGCTTCTGGATGCTGCTATGTGCCAGGACAAGATTCTGCGAGGCAATATAGCCAACTTATTTTTTAACGAGGCGTTTTGATAATCTCGAACGAGAAAGCCTGGTTACGGAAGAGACTTAATATTTTCACGAATATCCCTTTGGTAATTCATTTTTCGTATCGAGTACATTAAAGAATTGCTATTGATCAAAATCTCATTAGAAAGCAAGAACCGCGCCGTCAACGACTCTCCTCGAAAATTATTTTTAGCAGGGCCTACAATATAGACCTTAATAGTTTTTGACAAAATGATAGAAATCAATATTTACCAGGGATACCTGGAAAAATAAGGATTTTTGCGACTATTTCATATCAATATATGCCCCGCTGTCAGGAGAAAACAAAGGATTGATGACGGGGAGAACCATGATCAAATTAATCTGACAGTTTCATGATACATGGGGAAGGTTCGATAGCAGGACATCATGAATAGTGAAGTTCAAGGGCTGAAAGGTGGATAAGTTTGTCTGGAAGCCAATGGGTTCATACCGTTCTGGCTCTCGGCATACGTAATATGAGAAAGAAGTATACTTTACGATTTCCCGGTGAAATTCGCGAGTTTGTCATTCGAATTCATTTACTTTGCAGTTAAGTTTGCGCAGATCGGCTTTGCCATGCCAATTATCATTCAATTTTCCCGTTTTTGTATTTAATTTAGGAAATTGGCCGAAGGGTTTCATAATTATATCTGTCATTTATTTTTAGAAACTGCTCAACTAGCATTCAAATTAATCGTCACTTGTCGAAGCGTCATGTTTATCATTTAAATTATCACCTGTCATTCGTATTCGAAATATGTTTTTGTATTTAATTTAATTAAATGTTTATTCAATTAAGGAATGTTAGGCGGAAGAAATGCAACAAACGTTTACAGTTTTAAAATAATGCAAATAAAATGCATGCTTTGCCATTGGGGTCTATTCTGTTATTCCATTCATTAATTTTCAGGACAATGCATATGGGTGTAGTCAGACATTTAGGTAAAAAAAAGGGGCGAAATCAAGGGATATGGCATTTCTGCACGGACATGTTCATATACCCGGGAAAGGTGGGGTACCCTCAATCGCCCCTTTATACTACAGATTTGAAATTTTACAAAAGTAATTCACTTCGTCTCTTACACCCAGCACCCACCCCCCCCCCCCCCCCTGGTTGAGAAGAATGAGCTATAAAAAGTGTAATAAACGAGAAATGTATATTGACCATCAATTTAAGTGCACAACGTGCTATTTGAATGCTATAATTACACCTTCGCGATGTCAGAAATTCGTTTTGCGCCAAATCGAATGACCAAATAGCGAAAGAAGCACATTGTTCATTAATTTGAATGAAACATACATAGATTCTAACAAAAACTTCATAGATTTGAAAACTAGAAAAATGAATATAAATCCGAGATATAAACCTGACAGCACTAAAACCGTCGAATTTGAACGCAAGACAAATTAATTGTAATGACAAACTTGCGAGTTTGGCCGGGAAATTCGATATCAGAGACGATACTGTTCATCCTTCAAACGTGCACTACATAAATACCATTGTACCATAGGAACCAAGGCAACCGTCACATCTAAAACTGTCACTTTGACAAAAACAAATTGGTAAACATTTTTTAAATTTGTGTTAAGGCAGATTTATTTCTGCATTTATTAGCAAAATAAAAATGAAATAAACAAAGAATATTTTTTTCTATGAAATTATAATAAGAAAGCAATGACATGAAAACAGTTCTACAATCATATTATATAAATATGACAATTGTTTAACTTTATTATTATACAAAATAAATAAATGTGACCCGCTACGGCAAAACCCAACGCTTCTCGGCAAATCCCATTGTGCTGTAGGCCTGTTTGAACATGAAATTTCGAATTTAGGGATCAACTGAGATTTTTGCATGGTCAGAAAGTCTATTTTGTATAAATTGATTTAGAGAAAAAATGAACTCAAAAGACGATCTAGAAGTATTTTTAATTATATTTTGTATCTAATCATGTGCTCCATTGTCCAGTGAAATTAGTTGAAACAATGCGGTCAAAAGAAGGGAAAGTTCGCGATTCATCGCTTGTTGTTTTCCCTCTCAGTTTACCACGTTTGAGTCGATCCCTGACGTATTTGGTACGAAAATAACGAGTAAGGATCTGTTATTCCAAATATGGTTATATTGGGCGGTCCTAAATAAAATTGCCCAATGAAAAATGCCATGAAAGATGACATCATTTCGATGAGCTGTCAAGCAGGCCGTAAACAAATGCCTGTTGCCAGCCACGTGATCCAAATCCAGACACTTGATTGGCCAATATTCGCGCATGACGTCATTGCCTTGTTGTTGTGATTGCTCAGCGGTCAAATTCTCGCATCGAAACACCAGCTTTTTTCTTCGAAAACTTGTTCAGAAGTTTGTTTTTAATGAGCTAGAGTTTCATATATCAAGTAAAATACGTGTATTCATCGAGTGGCTAGTACAATGTCGAGGAAAAAGAGGAATTTAACGGATAAAACCGTCGCTTCTTTGTTAAATGATGCATCGGCGTGCGGTATGGACGTGCATGGCTTGACCGAACACCTGGCTGACTACTTCGCGAACCCGACCGAGCCCCCGGCCGCGGGCGAGAGAGGAACTCCTTCGTCTCCTAGCTCCGACTCTGATTCTGGTAGGTTTATTAATATTATCATTATTAAAAAGGTGATCAAGTTACTTAGTTAGGTCTACGCCCATATTATTTATTAAAGACTTGTCTCGAAAAAATGTTCGAGCAACAAAAGCTAGATTAGACATTTTGGCAAACCCGGACTTTAGTGCCCCAGCTGAAAATCTCAGTTTATTATGGATTTAATATCAATAATATTAATTATGCTAATATATGCAAATATAAACATACCAAAACTTGATGATTTTTAATCATTTGACGTCATAAAAAGCAATTTTAAGCAAAAAATAGCAGCGAAGTAGGGGATCTCCTCTTTGCTTGATGCGAGATACTAGCGAACTGAAATAACCGAATAAAAACTATGGTGAACTAAAAAAAGAAAAGAAAAAATCAAACCACCTCTGAAATTACCTTTGAAATGTTTATTAATTTTTTCTTCCGATATGCGCACATGATAGGGGCAGGTTGGGATGGGATGGGGGGGGGGGGGGGGTGCTCAATAGTCGCCAAATTTGGGGTAAAAGGGCAACTGGCCTTGGGGGGGGGGGGGCAGAATAAAGAAAAGAGCCACCCCGGAAAAAAATTAGAAAAATGATTACAAAGAAAAATAAGTAAATAATAAATTTAGCCCCCCCCCCCAAGGCCAGTTGCCCTTTTACCCCAAATTTGGCGACTATTGAGCACCCCCCCCCCCCCCCATCCCATCCCAACCTGCCCCTATCATGTGCGCATATCGGAAGAAAAAATTAATAAACATTTCAAAGGTAATTTCAGAGGTGGTTTGATTTTTTCTTTTCTTTTTTTAGTTCACCATAGTTTTTATTCGGTTATTTCAGTTCGCTAGTATCTCGCATCAAGCAAAGAGGAGATCCCCTACTTCGCTGCTATTTTTGGCTTAAAATTGCTTTTTATGACGTCAAATGATTAAAAATCATCAAGTTTTGGTATGTTTATATTTGCATATATTAGCATAATTAATATTATTGATATTAAATCCATAATAAACTGAGATTTTCAGCTGGGGCACTAAAGTCCGGGTTTGCCGACATTTTAAGTGCACGATTTTAAAATTTATTATTAAATTAGTGTATGATTTATGAAGCTTCTCATACCTATACAAAAATCTCTGCGGAGTCTAGACTACTTGTTGATATTAGTTTTTGAATCTCTATTTTATAATTATACTTAACAGAGTCTGATGAGTTCGAGGAGGCAGGTCCAGGACCAGCAGAGCCATGTGAAAGCGGCGATGAAAGCGATTGGGTCGATGAGGCAGAGGAGCCTATGGATTTGTCAAGTGACAATGAAAGCGTCATACTGGGACCGGGTCCTGTCATTGATGACGTGGAGGAGGAGGCGGCAGCAGCTACAAATCTGGCCCAACAAATAGATCTTGATCTGGAACCGCTGAAGGACCGCGTGAATAAATGCAACTGCCGTATATTCAATGGAAGACGCTGTACCGAACAATTCTCTGTAGCCGAACAAGAGTCCATAAGGTATAATTGGATATGTCACTATTTCTTTATAATAATGTCTAAGGACTGGATGTTTATGTACAAGCTGCAGTTTAATGCAAAATATACTTACATTTATTCTAAGCTAATTAGATTTTTTCCTTTTTGCAGCATTAATCCGTAGACCCTAACGTATGCTTTTAAAAAAATACTTCACTACTAAACTGTATTCAAAACAATACTCCTTGTCTTACTCTGTTAATCAAAGGTTCTGCAGTCTACTGGTATCTTATGAAGAAAAAAATACAACAAGTTGGAAATTTGGTTTTCTTATTATCATTATTATTATTGGAATTAGAATACTAGTAGCATTCTAAGTCTTAGTAATAATTGTATTAGGTCTAGTATCCCGAATTATTTTTCATTTCTATTTTGCCATTTCAGATATTCAACCAAAGAGCTCACGGAGTTCGAAAAGGATCTACTTCTCCTGGGCATCATTTCGTCTTCCATCAATGATGGAAATATGACCCAGGGGAAGAAATCTAAGCCAACGGAGAGGAAGAACACAAGGATGCGGAATTTTTGCTATGGGCAAAAACGGATCTGTAGATATACGTTTTTCTACCTGATGGAGATTGGGCCGCAGAAGTTTACGAATCTCAAGAACTGGTATGCCAACAATGGACTCATCCCAAGGAGAAAGAAGTCAGGTGAGGTGGTTTTCTTATCCTTTCACAGATGATGCAATTTATAATGAAGTTAAATTATTTTAATTACATTTATATTGAATTATTATTATCTTCAGGTGTGATTTCATAATAATTTTGATAATCATTTTGTGATGTATTTAGTCATAGTAAATCTACCAAAGATTAATTGCGATGGTTTTTTGACAGTTATTTTCACTACAACTGGACTCAAAGCTTGACATCTAATCCCTCTACTTACTGTTTCAATCTATTCCGACACAACACTGATCATAATAAATCTTACTTTTGTTCAATATTTGTTCGTTTGTTTCCAGGAGGACGGAGAGGCAAGAAACTTCTAAAGCTAGAGCAGGTGGAGGCGGTCGTCAAATTTATTTTGAATTTCACTGCAGAACACTGCATTCACCTACCAGGCAGGATACCAGGATTCAAATCGGCCGATGTGAAACTGCTGCCGTCCTACGTCACCAAGGCGCATCTGTGGAGGCTCTACAGAGATGCTGCTCCAGAGCATGGACCCGTAGCTGAGTCTACCTTCCGTAAGCTGTGGAGCGACCTCCTTTCCTATGTGGTTGTTGCCAAGCCGGCCACTGATCTCTGCTGGACATGTCAGCAGAACAACAACCTTATTACCAGACAGGTGTGTGTTGGCTAAATACTGATTGTTTTAAATTTCATTTTGTTTTACGCTGCTGCCCCCAATGGTGCTAAAGTATTTTCACGTAGAGTTATAATATAAGTAGCTATTAATGTACATGTACCAAGCATTATCAATATTATAATTTGGATCCTTAGGAAAACGTTGCAAAGCTCCGTCCAAATTTCAAGTGTTTTAATGAAATGAAATTTGCTACAATACACTTACTCTTTCCTTCTTCCAAGTCAACCAACTTTTACTTTATTGTGAGCTGGTGTTTTCCATTTGAGAATGATCTACTATTGTAGTGTAACAAAAAAAAAATTAATTTGTAAAGAAAAATATTAGATGCGAAAATTTGACTAATCAGGAGATTTTTGTTTTGTTTTGCTTTTTCCCTCATGTCTGCAGGTCAATGTTCCTGATGAAGAGAAGACAGAGGCACTCAAGAGGCAGGAGGAGCATCTTCTGGGGGCCCAGAGAGAGCGGGATGCCTACAGGACAGCCTGTCAAGCCTCAAAGGCAGTCGCGAGAGAGCTCTCCATCAAGAAGCTAGGGAAGAATGCTGCGAACTCCAAGCCCGTAGTTTTTCATTACAGCTTCGACTTTGCACAGCAAGTGCATTATCCAGCTGACCCCCAACAACCTGGCCCTTCGTATTTCCGTACACAAAGAAAGTGCCACATCTTTGGCATGGCTGCAGAGGGTCTGCCTGCTCAAGTAAATTACCTGGCAGATGAGGGCGTCAGCTGTGGTAAAGGAGCCAATGTTGTTGTAAGCTACATCCACCATTTTCTGGAAAACTACGGGATTGGAGAACAACATGTGCACTTCAATGCTGATAACTGTGCTGGACAGAATAAGAATAACACCATGCTCCAATATCTTTGTTGGCGGGTGGAGAGTAATCTCCACAAATCTGTCTCAATTTCATTTCTGCCAGTGGGACATACTAAATTCGCCCCTGACTGGTGCTTTGGCCTCCTCAAACAAAGGTACCGCAAGACCAAAGTCTCCTGCCTCCAGGACATAGTTAATGTTGTAGATTCTTCTACTGTGTCAGGGGTCAATATTCCACAGCTCGTTGGAAATGAGAAGGGGGATGTGTTTGTGAAGGTGTACGACTGGTCCAACCATCTTGGCAAACACTTCAAACGATTTCCTCGTATAACATTCTCCAGACACTTCAGAGTTACTGAAGATCATCCTGGTAGAGTGTTTTACAAGGAAAAGTCTGACAGTGCTGAAGAGATGTTTGACCTTGCTCGCTCGTCACCTCCACCAACACTTCCTCCACTCATCCAACCTGCAGGACTTGATGCCAGTCGCAGGAAGTATTTGTATGAGCAGATCAGAGAGTTCTGTACGCCAGAGACTAGGGACTTGGTATGTCCAGCACCAGAGTAGCTGGGGTCAAACCATAAACTTCAGGTACTTAAATTCCTCCAGGACGTATTCAGCATTGAAGTGTACAAATTATTTTTTTCTGTCTACATGTAATAAGTAGCAGTCACTTTGTCCACTATAATTTATGCCATTTCAGTTCAGCAATATAATAGTTCCATGTGTTCATTTATTCTAAGCTTGATGCATATCAGCACTAAACTATCGGTGTTTGGCCACTGCCATAATTATGTTTCTATTTTGTAAAGGTTTTTGATAGATTGACATTAACAATGTCTATCCTATGTACATACTATTGATCTCTTCGGCTGTGAATTTTGTATGAAACGAACTCAAAAGATTCAAAACTGTACATTATTAATTCTTCGGCACTAATGCATAATAGTTTATGATTAGTGTAGTCACTAGTCAGATTGCATTTTTTATGGGATTCGTTATTGTTTTTTCTTTACTTTGATAATGAAAGAATATATTTTATATCTGATACTGATTGACTGAAACTAATATTTTTGCATTATTAATCTCTATCTCAAGAAGACAATAGTTCTGTCAAATGGTCTCAACTGTTACTTTATTGTACATTCCTAAATGAACCAGGATATTTTTACAATACATGTATTATAGGTTATCTGTTGTCGAGTGACTTACACAATATCTTTTTTTTCTCAAATAGTCTTGATTAAGACTAATGCTTTATATCATAGCTTTTATTAAATATGACAAAATATCAATCATTTTGAACTCGCTTTATTTGTTCCAGTAATAATCATTTGAAAACAGATTCTGTCGGGTTTCAAGTTCAACGCAATTTGTTATTTCACTTTATTGCAATCTTATTTTTTTTTTTTTTTTTTTTTTTTTAAATCATTTTTATTACATCTGGTTTTGTAATAGGCCTATTATTAAGCATAAATTTTAAGAAAATGCACTATTACATTATATTATTGCAACATTGATGTAACATGCTATTATTTTGTTTACAAGAACAAATTCTGTACTGATGAAACATAATAAACCGTGGAATCATTTTCCCAGCAACTTTGCCTAGTATAACAAAAACTTTGAAATTCTTTTGTTTTCTATTGTTTTTAAAAATTATCATAACTTTATTAATATTTATTCAAATCTAATGGTTTTAACAGAAATGTAAGTTGGGTATGTGTTTAGTATGCCTGAAAAATTACAAGACTTTAGCTTGTTTGGTTGATGCCGTTGCTATGAAGTGAATGTATGCATGTTTTTTGTGTGAAAATTGAACCAAATTCTTAACTTTAAACCTCAATATCTCATAATCAACTTCCGGTGATTGAAATCACAAAAATGACAATAACTTTGTCAAATTTGAATCAATTTTTTTAAATGAGGTATCATCTTAAAGGTCATACTTTACTCTTTCCAATGATACCAAGAACTCAATTTTTATTTTTACCATGAAGTGTTGGGTTTTGCCATAGCAGGTCACAAATGCAGTAGACCAACCATCATAAGCAGGGAGCTTGAGTGGATGGTGGCCTGGGAGGGGGAGGGGGAAGCTACGTAGTGCCAAAAGGGCGTTGTATAATAATAATTCAGGTCATCACCTAAATGCGTAATTTTAATCGTAACAAAAAATTAAACATAAATAATTGAAAGCGTGTTGTATGGGTCAACAGTGTCAAAGTGACAGTTTCATTGTTCTTTTATGCTCATGTATCTGTTTTTTCATTTGCTCTATGTGTCAAATGTGTACAATGTATTCTGTTACCTTGTATATTTTTCTGTTTTTTTATGTGGAAAATAAATGAAATGAAATGAAAGTGTAAACGTTTGTTTGTTTTGTAGTGTATAAGATCCGCAAAGTGTGCATTATAGCTTGTATGTACGTGCGGGTGCAAAACACACGTATTTGACTTATGTACAGTTGCGCGCCATAAAAATGGATAATATTAATAATGTACCAAAGACGACTAATATGCAAATATGGAATAAACCGTAAATAAAGAGTTGAAACAATTGCATGAATAAAATGATCAGCTTTTGAAGGAGTCTAAGAATAACATTTCAATATAAGATTTCTTTTCATATGGGCTTTAAAAGAATAAAGAAATGTGCATTGTTTTATTTTTTCGGGTAAATTATTCCAAGTGTAGGGTCCATGATGTCTTATAGATCTATGGGCTATTCAAACTTTGGGATTATTAAGGTGAAGGTCAGACGAATGAATATCGGTATTGTATGTGAATAAGGTATGGAATGGTTTTGGAAGTATATTGATTGAAAATTAGTAGTAGCTAAAGTAGTTATTGGCAGTAGTAGCATCACCATCATCATTATTATCATTATTTGATTTCAGGAGTAATAGATCCCCGTGCCCAGTCCCCCTGTGTAGTTCCACCACTAAATATAGTATTAATTTCGATCTTAAGACCCTTTAACATCTTTTAAACTTTTACCTTCACTCTTACAAAGACTTACGATTGATCCAAATCAATCGTAATTCTCCAATTAATCGCAAGTTTGTAGTCTCCTATCTCTTATGTACATAGTTGCGATTGGTATCAATCGCACATAAGTTGCGATAGATACCAACTCTTTGTTAGACGGGGCCCTGGAGTGTCTTCAATTTTATCATAAAGAAATATTTTTCCCACGGAAGAGATTGAATACCTACGAGCCTTTGCTTGCAGTAGGTGTAGCGAATTACTTGAATGTAGTGGAAAATCATTTTAAAGTAACAGCTAGCCGAGGGATAGTGAGAATGGAGAAATTTAAATAAATAAAGAAGTCAACAATATAATCAAGAAAAATAGAATCGAGAATACATTTTTTAAAACATCGTAAAATGTGATGTGCATTATGATTTGGCCTATATTTTGTAAATGAGGAAAAGTTTGGGAACTGCCTTTCCTGTCATTTGTCTGCTCACCTTCTTTCAAATCGTCATACTATTTTCTATTCAGTCACAATCTTAACTTAAATAATTTAAAAGGGTATACGACAATGTGCTTTATGATATTGCTAGCAGGCATATTTCAATTTATTTCGCAATATAAAATTCAAAATATACAATTAAGTAACGGTAAATTTATTAAATGTTTTCAAAGGTTATATGCGGGGCTTTCCATGAAGGTTGCGAAAACCTGTGACGTTGGATCGCCCATTACATTCTTTTCATCCATTCATTTAAATAAATTAAAAGCAATCATCGTTCCTCCTTTCAAATAGGCCCAGTTTGCCCTTTTGAATGATAGACTTTGAGGAAAATAATCCTCCGCTCTACTTTCTCGCTTCGAGAGAGGTAAAAAACATCATTCAAATAAAATTTCAAAGATTTGTTCTGCTAATGGAAAAAGCATGCTCAATAATACTGAATGAAAAGAAAGAGCTAAAAAGAGAACGATTCTTCTGACATTCTCTCTACTCTGTCAGATTTTCTGAAGAACGACGAAGAAAAAAACAGTTCACGTGACTTACCAAGGGGTCAACAGTAAAGGAGATTTGAAATGAAAGGAACCCTTTTTACTTCATGTGAGAACGAAAGCTCACCTAATAGCAACTTATTTCCCAATTTGAATATACATTCTTACGAAGGCCTATAACACAAGTAAATATACATCAGAACCTCGCCTTATTACCGTAGGAGCACACGGCACGGTGCGCCCGATTCGTCATTAGACTGGTCAGAAAAATAAATGATAAAACCTCCAGTAAGACCAAGGAGTTATTACCTCCTTCGTAAGACTACGAATCGCGGGTCTTCTTTTCTAACTCCAAAACAAGGTCAAATTCCTCCCCATTGCACCCTGTTTATCAGTCTCTTAATACACCATTAACATTAAAGGGCGATCCAACCCTTCTAACAAGTTCATTTGAATGAAAGCATAAAAATCAGAGAAACAGAATGGCGAAAGTTTGAAATAAATCGGACCAATATTAAAGTTACTCAGTCACATTGTTGAAGGTTGATGACAAAAGTGCGTAATTTTTGTATGAAATGTTACTTATTATATTCCTTCTACTGTACTTACCCTCTAAAATGCACAAAACCGGAAAAGATTCTTAAACCACAAAGATGTTTATGTTTTTGTTTGAAGGCGTCACTGTGCATCACCCTTTAACAGTAAATTCTCCCATCCATTTTTGAATTTTCCCAACCGTTTTTCCATGAAAATAGGACACGAGACAGGCTTTTAAAAATCTTTCAACACTCAAATGTCTGGAACGGTATATAGAGCTAATTCATTGCTTTGTGACGATTTACATTCACCTAAAATGTAATTCAATTGTAATAATATAGTTGGGAGAATTAAGGAATTGATCAGATCATTTTTTCCCCAATTTTGGTCTGTTTTCACTCAAACTTTCAGATTATCTTTAATTGTACTATATTATATACCTCACTTAAGTAATCCAGCAATCTGATTGGTCGAAATTGCATTCATAAACTTTAACTGTTCCCGAAAATTCGCAGTAACCATGGTTAAACAAGACCTATTTTTCCAATAACCATGGTTATTGGGAAAATAGGTCAGTCTCCATGGTTACCCCATAGGTTTACATGTTTAAAAATGGTTTGAGCGATCGAGGATACCGTACGTGTGCGAAAAATTGGTCGGTATTTTCATACGAGACAAGACAATTCCAAACAAGACAAAAATGGCTCAAGAATCTCTCCCAAGATTTCAACTTATCAAATGCAAGACTCGCTGACAGCAAGAACAACAAAAAGGGTACGTGAAATTATCCATAAACATGTTCGTTTAGTTGCTGAAAAAGCATAGACTCTAGACGAAAATAGATCTAGTTGTCAGCGCACCCGATGTTGTGTGTTAAAATTATTCCCATAGAGATTGTACGCAATGCATTCTCTATGCAGTCTACGTGCATTCTGCGACCATGCAAAAAAGGTCAAGTTTTTTTTTCAATTCGAGATTCAAACCTTTATAATCTGTTGTGATCCTGAAGGTGATACTCAATAAGTGAGGTGTCATATGAAAGCGCAGGTTCTTCTCCATATTCCCCACAGGACCGGCCCACCCCCAAAATTGTAAAAATATCTTGCTTAGACTAGAATCTAGATCTAGTCTACTCTCAAAGATACACTCATAAAAACAACCGTGCAGATAAGGTGGTGTCATTAGTTGACTCTTTTGTTTTCGGCATATAAAGTATTAATGACTGCTTTAATATTCGAGAAATAGTTGTTTTTCTCAAAGCAGTCATTAATACCTATACTATTGTACTATTGTCACTATACCTTGCACCATTTTCTCTCATCTGAACAATGTTACCAAGTCCCTTGAAGAAAGTTATGAGTGTTTGAAATATGAGATCACTACAGCTGTGTGAATCTCAAATCGGCAATTTTGTCAATGGATTGTGACGTAGTGACCCTCGGGGCACTACTTAAAATATATCAGGGAGAGTACATTACTACAGGTCCTCTAAAAAGAACAGACCATCCCGAGACATACATTGAAAAGTTGGAATTTTAGCAAATGGGAAAGTTGTACGCCACTCTACATCACATAGATATTATAAATTTAGCCCATACCTATAGTAATTGCAACTTTCAAAATTCGTAACTTTCTAATTTTTTGTCCGATTTCCTTCAAACTTTCCTCAGCCATGCTTCTCTGATTTTTCTGCTTTATTCTAGACAAGTTTGCTATCAAGGTAGGATTTCCCTTTAAGATCAATTTATTTATCCGATCGTAGTCAAAGAAAAAAAGCAGAAAAAAGGAAAATCTGTTGTAAACTACGAGATCAAAATGACAAAATACTTTTGAACTTTTGGTTACTGATATAGTTCACGGAAGTTTGTATGGAAGGCTTGCTAATCTGAGTTCGTGCTGATCAATGAAAACTGTCTTATCCGAAAGTCATCGCACATGGCGTGCATCCGAATCCACTTCGCGCAGAGTTCAATTCCAGACCGCATAAAAAGCACCTCGAAACTCCGATATTTCGCATCCATTGCATATGTTTGCGCGGGGTCTTTATAACATATTGTACACTTGTGCAACTGATTTGTATTCATCAATAGAATGTGAGCAATATTTAAAATACAAGTTCATTTATGAAAGAAAGTTACACTTGCTATGTCAAAAAGATTGTTCCTGGATTAGATTCTAGAGCAATCGTGAAACCACAAGAGTCTGTCAATTTGTCGTGATGATCCTTGGTCGTCATTGACAGCAAACACGGCAAATGATTCATGAATACCAATTTCTTTTTTATGTAGGCATGACCATAAGTCGATCGGGATCGGTAAGAATATATCAAGCTTATTAACACCTTTTAAAAAGCAAAGTAACCAATTGGAATAATCTGCATTCTAATTTACTATTAAGGATCTGAGAGCTTGAATGGCAGTGGAGGTATTGTCAGGCGCGCAGCTCCATGTATCAGACAAGACGGAGTAATCATCTCGAGCAAGCCGAGGAAGGCAAACGTGATTTCTTAAATCATATTACCGAACCAAAATAATACTTCGGGGTGCTATAGCTATTGAATACTGCTCAGCATCATCATTCATTTCCTTTAATTCCTCTATCTCCTTTCTCATTGCCGCCATCACATCCCCTTGATTTGCAGAATTAAATTCCAACGGGTCCAAAACTTCTTGACAAATCGACTCCTTTAAATCGATTGTTCGAGTAAGCTGTTTTACAAAATCGACTTTCCAATACTTGCCGAATTGCTGAATTGAGTTCAGCATCGGGCTCTACGGAGGTGCATTCTGGCGCCGCGGGGCTTTGTGGCTTGATCACGTGATCTCCCGATGCGTGAATTGGCGCCGGTTTACCCCTTTCCTTTGTACCGTCCGATACAACAGCGGAAGCTGGTGGGCTCTCCATGGCGCCTTGGGTAGGGGACAATGGGTGTGACCCGTTGTTTCATGCAGCTTCTCGTTTTGGTTTTCCTGATATTGTAGGCATTTTTACTCACGTTTCGCTGATAAATCGAGGGTTTTAGGTTCAATTTCAGCTCCCAGACTGGTTGTATACAGTATACTAGACAAACAAGCTGGTAGTCCACGTAGCAATAAACATTTCGTGTTTTCAAGGTAATATTTCCAGTTTAGCTCAGTGTTGGGGAGAGCTAGAACAAAACACGTCCGCTCATCACGCTCGTCATGCTATCATGAACATGCACATCTTTTGGCATAAACATATTGGCAATCGAGCTGTTTTGACATGTATAAAACACACGCTATGATGTACGGAATTAAAATGTGTCAATACAATTAAGAGTGCATTAAATAATACGAGCAAATAATTGTTGAAGTTTTCAAGTCGAATGATGATGTGGGAAGGATGTGAACATATACATGTATAGGAGTGAAAAGTTCAAAGACATTAAGAATATTGAACTAAACGCACTTTATTAGCGTGTTCTACAACGTCTACTGGTATTGATTGATTTGATCTTATACACTATGAAACAAACACACGCTTGCACTTGCACTGTTGACCCATACAACACGCTTTCAATTACTTATGTTTTATTTGTTGTTACAGTTAAAATTTTACATTTAGGTGTCGATCTGAATAATTGTTATACAACGCCATTTCGGCACCACGTAGCTTCCCCTCCCTCGCCCAGGCCACCATCCACTCAAGCTCCCTGCTTATGATGGTTGATCTACTGCAATTATTTAATTCTATAATAATAATTTATAGTTAAATTATTGTCACATTTATATATTATGATTTTATAACTGTTCTATTTTAATTGCTTTATTATTTTAATTTTATTGACAAAAAGTTCTTTGTCTATTTAATTTTGATTATGTTAATAAATGCAGAAATAAATCTGCCTTTAACAAACAAACAAAAATCAACACAAAAAAATCTAAAATGTTAACCATTTTTTTATCAGAGAGACAGTTTTAGATGTGATGTTTGCCTTGGTTTCCATGGTGCGATGGTATTTATGTTGTGAACGTTGGAAGGATGAACAGTAACGTCTATAATAGTCTTACTTCTTTCTCATATTACGTATGCCGAGAGCCAGAACGGCATGAACCCATTGGCTTTAAGACAAACTTATCCACCTTTCAGTCCTTGAACAGACGATAATGGACTTCACTATTCATGATGTCCTGCTTTCAAACCTTTCCACACTTATCATGAAACTGTCAGACTAATGTGATTATGGTTCTCCCCGTCATCAATCCTTGGTTCTCTCCTGACATCGGGGCTTATATTGATATGAAATAGTCGTCATAAATCCTTATTCGTTTTCTACAATGCAAAATCTTTTTTGCCCAGGTATCACTGGTAAATATTGATTACCATCTTTTTGTTGGTAAACTATTAACTTATTTATTGTAGGCCCTACTAAAGATAAATATACGAGGAGAGTCGTTGACGGCGCGGTTCTTGCTTTCTAGTGAGACTTTGATCAACAGCGATTCTTTAACGTACTTGACTCGAAAAATAAATTACCAAAGAGAAATTCGTGAAAAGATTAAATTTGTTTCTTAACCAGTCTTTCTTGTTCGAGATTATTAAAACGTTTCGTAATAAATAAGTTGGCTACATTGCCTCGCAGAATCTTGTCCTGGCACATCGCAGCATCCAGAAGCCGGATCATGGTTTATGGTAAGGTTTCCTCCTGTCTTGTATTTGATAGTCTGTTTATGATAGTTACATTATGTATTGTAGTGTTTTAACATTTCAATTGGAGTCAACGGTCAAAATAAGTATGCGCAGATAAAATATTTTTTCCTGTTCATGGTCATAATAATTTTTATATTTACCGTTCATCGTTAACGTTGCATATGAGAAGAAAAAAATACATTTGACTCGTGGTGTTTGAAAAAAAGCTAAATTTATCAGAGAGACTCCATTTTGTAGTGTACAATAATATTACGGAAGAATTTTATTATGTGAAAATGTATAGTACTCGCGAAACCTCGAAAGCAATTATGTCAGTGACATGTATCCAACAATGGCGTGTTGGCTTAACTCAATGGAGTAGTGATTAAAGATCTGATCATTTCACTGAGATAATCTGACTTGACTTGACAAGTTTGACAACCTTAATTTCCTCTCTACATCTAAGTGCCATTATACCTGTAATGGATGTATAGCGCGGACAAAATGAGGTTTCAGCTATGTTTGTTAAACAGAGACCAATATATGCTATGCGAGTATCCATCTAATTAGAATTGCCAAGGACGGAGTCTAACACGATCTTCCTGTGGTCACAAGCATCACTAAATGATACAGTCAAATTTGGGAACATTACATGATCAAGATACAAGAGTTTGTTGGTCTTAACGAGGTAGGAGACCACTTTGATTATACACGTACAAACCAATTTGTGTATAAGCCAGAATTATTGTGCTGTTTCTAAATGTTTTGGACGATGCTAAACTGAAATAAAAGAGTAAATCCTGAAGTTTGTTTGCATTATACTGTCTCCTCACAGTGTATTTGTGAATGCTGAAGAAGACTCCATATAACGTTCCTTCTAAAAGAATAACTGAAAGACTATTATCTTCAACCTGTTACGACTATCTGGCCTAATCATCCAAACAAAGACAATGGCTAGATGGATTAACAACAACACATCTTTAATGACAGGATTCGTTACTGTCACTACTTTTATGCCATTTTCGACGGTTTTGGAAGAAGACACCGCTCAAACTACCAATAGTCAAGCATCCGATGCAACCGCAGTTCCTTGGGTCTGGTTACACATGGAGTGGTCCTGGTGGGTCATTGCTCAACTGTTCTCTGCCATACTTGGAATTTGTGGAAACCTTCTGGTGATGCTGGTGTTGTTCAACAAACGTAGGGCCCGCCGGTCAACTGATACTCTGATCGGAGCCTTGGCTTTCGCTGACTTCTTGACCTCTGTATTCTTCATTCCACATCCGCAGATTGCTACGCTACCAAGTGATACTTGGCTGGCTCAGGTCTACTGTCGTATCATTCATCCATCCCTAATCATGTGGGTAGCCGTTGTGGCTTCCGTCTTTACATTAACTGCCATCACTTTGGAACGTTACCTCGCCATCGCACATCCTTTCTTCTTCTTAAGAAATGTCAACCCGGCTCGTACCTCAATGTGCATCTTCTATGTATGGGTCGCTGCAATTGCAACGAATAGCTTCCTGTTTGTTGCAGCGTATGCAGCTGGAAATACATGTGTCGTTATGTCCACATCTCGGAGCGCTCTAATCGCGATTGGTATTTCTGTTTTCATCTTGGAATTTTTTCTCCCGGTGATTGTAATGATCTTAGCACAGATCATGACAGCAGTTTTCCTTCACCGGCAATCACTTCAATTCCAGGAGGGTAACTCTAACAACGACCGATCAAATGCTAACATGAACCATATCGTCGCTAGGAAACGCGTCATTCAGATGCTTTTCTTGGTCACGACGGTGTTTGTCCTCTGCTGGGGACCGACTCATATCTTCTATCTGATGCTCAACCTCGGACTTCAAGACATTTCGCATTTATATGGTCCTCTTCATCGGTCCCTGGTCGTTCTCGCGTTTGCCAACTCCTTTGCGAATATTTTCATATATACCATTCGTTACCCTCAATTTCGTCAGGCCATGTGCGATATGTTTCGGAGTGATTCAAAATCAAAAGCTACAATCTTTGGAGAAGTCACTGCGAAAGATCAAAGGAGGTCTAAAAGGTCTTCATCCAATGTTTAAGATTTCCATGCTGGTAATCATAAAGATGCACTTAGTTGAACCTGGTCTAACGTAGTACATTGATTATATAGAAAGCCCCGTGTTCTCTCTGTATTATGTGCTTATTGTAATTCAGCTAGAAAATAAATGAACGAAATGAATCCAGATATGTAATCAATATTAGAAATTGATTCATGTCTATAAGTAATCTACAGACAATCGCTGTTTTTGTATACAACGCCTTTCAGATCAAGGCTAATGATCAATTTGAATGATGCTGTTTAGAAAACGATCTGCTCTGTTTTTATTGGAGTAAAATATAATATTTGTATTATATAAAAATACGATTTTTTTGTTGATTTTTTTTTATTTTGTATACAGTTTATACGGTTTAATAGACATTCGTTTAAAAGTATGAAAACATAAAACGTACATTTTTATTTTTATTTTTGGTTCATCATTTTCAGACTTTTAAAACATGAACACGTACATCTTTTGGCATAAACATATTGGCAATATAGCTGGTTTGACATGTATAAAATACACACTATGATGTCCCGAAATAAAAATGTGTCAATACAATGAAGAGCGCATGAAATAATACGAGCAAATATTTTCAAGACGAACGATGACATGGGAAGGTTGTGAACATATATAGGAGTAAAAAGTTCAAAGACTTTAAGAATATCGAACTAAACGCACTTTATTAGCGTGTTCTACCACGTCTACTGGTATTGGTTGAACCAAGAAGTTTTAAGAGATGGAGTCCTATCTAGCTCATTCTCTTTGTACCATCTTCGATGCCGCCAGGAGAAAATATGTCAGGCATGTGCTAAACTGGATCTTCCTTGCAGATACGTAGACAAAAGATTCCTGCCTAGCTGCGAACTGACGGGCCACTTTCATAGGGAAATATTCTTTTGTAATGATAATTACTTTTCGCTACCACTCGTCTGATAATACGAGCAGTACACAGTGCTTACTTTTACAGGAGGCAAGCGAAAGGGAATGGAGCAAATTTTTCTGAAATATTAATCAAAATTACTCGACTGGGCATGTGTGGGCACTAATCTGATATATAACATTATAAAAAACTGTACATGAACATATTCACTTTTCTTTTTTCGTGAGCCGCCAGTAATCGTAAAAGTGTCAAATTGCAGGTTTTAGGACTGTGAATGTTTTTCTATTTTTCAAAAATTAAAGCTGCTATCATACAATGTATTAGCAAATTTCTTGACACAATTAGGCTTTTATGTATTCATATTTTATCACCTGTTCGATTTTCCCCTGGTTATTTCAAATAAAAAGTGAAATATTAAGGATATTTATTTGTGACAAAAACCACTACTCAAGCTTTCCAATGATATTGGCGGCTTCGAACCTCGGTCATCAAAGGTAACAGCACACCAGTAGATTCTATTGTGCAACCATAGAAAACGGCAGCTGCTTGGAATAATTCGTTGCCAGTTGGGTCTCCATCTCTAAAAAAAACTCCTTGGTTGAACGAACTGTACATTTCAAATATAATTTCTGCGTTGTTAACACTCTTCTTACATTTCTACATTCTGAATATAAAGAATGATGTGATGCAATGAAGTTTGTAAAATCAATGAATGAGATGACGTTTTAAACTTCAAACGTTAGTGTATCGACCCTCCAATATTCCTCTTGCGATGCCACTATGCGTGCAACTATCGACTATCCAACGTATTAACCTCTCACAAGAAGTATAGGATGTTTAGTTATTTTAATTAAATGATTCCCTTCACTTGTTACACCATGTATACATGTATAACGCACTCATGATTTCTTTGACGTTCCTTAGAAACTTTTGTCAGCCGGCTTTAATCATTGTCATGGTTGACATACACTCTTTGGCGGAAATCAGCTTAATTATATTTTTGAAATATCTGATGAATAAAAGAGACATTGTGGCAATATAAGAACACAAAGATGCTGGTAGGAGATATATGAAAAGAAAGAAAATTCTATTCGTGCAATAATGAGATCATATTTTCAGATCGCGAGGAATTTGATGAAATACTAGTGTACATAGATATATAATTTCGTTTTGGGATTTGAAATGACAGAAATCTCTTAACTCTGCTGCTTTCTTGTACGAGTATTTTAATTTCGGTTCTTATTCCAGGTTATTTTATGGAAATAATCTGAAAAGAAACATCGAACAGAAAAGATTTGATTAAGACGGATATATATTGACTCATCGGAACTCTGAAGATAACATTAAAGTATGCATTGAATTTAATTTTGAAACTGGAGCGATGGACTGTATCAAAAGAAAGAAAAAACATCTCAAAAGAAACATTGAACAGAATAAATGTTTTTAAGACGGAGATATTGACTCATTGAAATTCGGAAGATATAACATCAAACTTTATATTGAATTTCATTTTGAAACTTGAGCGAGAGACTGTAAAGAAAGAAAACACAAAACAAGCATTTAATGAAAAGTTTATGATATCACATAATTATTGTATTGCTCATATAAATACCGATTAAATCTTTATATGACTAATGAATAAAAAGGCGTTTTCATTAAGGAAATAATATAGTATTAATGACTGCTTTGAGAGAAATAGTTGTTTTATTACGCTCAAGGGAAGGTTAGAATTGTGCTATTCCCCGAGGCTTGCCGAGGGGAATAGCCCAATTGTAACCTTCCCGAGAGCGTATGAAAACAACTATTTCTCGAATATTAAAGCAGTCATTAATACTTTTATATGCCGAAAAAAAATAAAGCAGTCATTAATACTTTTATATGCCGAAAAAAAATAGACTAAAAAATAAAAAATAAAAAATATTTTTCATTTCACATCACATTTCTGTATCTTAAGAGCCAGAAGGGAGAAGGGCAGAAGATATTTAACATGTAAACCTATGGGGTAACCATGGAGTAACCATGGTTATTAAAAAATATTGAAATGTTTATGCATGGTTACCGGGAATTTTACAGGAACAGTTGAAGTTTATGAATGCAATTCGACCAATCAGATGGCTGGATTTCTTAAGTGAGGTATATAATTATGACTAAGCATTTTTTATACAAACAATAAATGTTGATATGTATTATTTTATTTTCATATTTTGATATAAATGTATGAAATTAATATTTCGTGATTCACTATTCTCCATTGTTACACTACCATTTATTTATTTGTATACAACACCTACGTGGATCCTTGTCATTTGATTGGAGGATTATTGGTCACATGATATTCAATAGATTTTTTATTGCACGGGCGTGCATTTTTAGTTATATGCAGACTGCGTACCTCTCTGCCGTGCGCGTATCCCTGCGTGTATCTGACGCGAAGGCAATCTGAATGTAATCGAGAAGGCTTGAGTCCAACTTTAATTTATCTTTAATATAAGGAGTCAAGCATAATTTGTTGATTAACGTTCTATTAGATCTTCTTCGATGTTGTATAAAACAAATAATGAATGTTTTTCATTCGTTCAATAGTGCGAATATTTTCATTAGTTGAAAGATTAACATTTTATTCAACAAGGCGTCAGCCGAGTTGAATAGAATTAACGTTGAATAGAATGCTAATCTTTCAACTCATGAAAATGATTTTCAAAGAATGTTCTATTGCACGGACGTGCATATTAGGCGCATTTATACTGTCAAATACCTCATTTTGAAAAGTCGCGATGTTTCGCGCATCCGTTTACACTTGTGCGGAAACATCACCGACTGAAAAGCTCAGTGATGTTTTGGCGTGTTTTAGTTGGTAATGCGCATGCGCGGCACTCCGATGCAAAAACTTTCCTCTTTCTGTCTTTCCTTATGTTATTCTTTGTTTTTCCTTCTAGCACCTTCTCTTATGTTATTCTTTATTACTTCCCTCTATCACTTTCTCTTTCTGTGTTTCCTTATGTTATTCTTTGTGTCTTCCTTCTATCACTTCCTCCTTTGTGTTTCCTTATGTTATTCTTTATTTATTCCTTCTATTATCTTCTCTTATGTTATTCTCTGTTTTTTTATCATTCTATCACTTTCTCTTTCTGTCTTTCCTTATGTTGTTCTTTGTTTCTTCCTTCTATCACTTTCTCTTTCTGTGTTTCCTTATGTTATTCTTTGTTTCTTCCTTCTGTATCACCTTCTCTTATGTTATTCTTCGTTTGTTATCATTCTATCACTTCCTCTTTCTGTGTTTCCTTATGTTATTCTTTGTTTTTCCTTCTAGCACCTTCTCTTATGTTATTCTTTATCACTTCCTTCTATCACTTTCTCTTTCTGTGTTTCCTTATGTTATTCTTTGTGTCTTCCTTCTATCACTTCCTCTTTTGTTTTTCCTTATGTTATTCTTTATTTATTCCTTCTATCACCTTCTCTTATGTTATTATTATTTTTTTTATCATTCTATCACTTTCTCTTTCTGTCTTTCCTTATGTTATTCTTTGTTTCTTCCTTCTATCACTTTCTCTTATGTTATTCTTTGTTTTTTCACTTCCTCTTTCTGTGTTTCCTTATGTTATTCTTTGTTTCTTCCCTCTATCACCTTCTCTTATGTTATTTTTTTAATATTTTTTATCATTCTATCACTTCCTCTTTCTGTGTTTCCTTATGTTATTCTTTGTTTCTTCCTTCTATCACCTTCTCTTATGTTATTCTTTGTTTACATCGTTCTATCATTTTCTTCAAGGACGGCAGCTAGCTCCGCTCCTAAAGTCAAGTGACCTAACATCGCGATGTTACAACTGCGAGCGTTCATACTTGCCAAACACGCCAAAACACGCCAAAACACGCCAAAAGATCACACTTCGTTTTGGAATGTTTCGGGCTTGGCATGTCTGCCGGTAAAGCGTAGTTGCCCTCGGTAACATCGCGGTCAGGCTCCGGTTTGGCATTTTTTGGCGTGTTTGGAACACAGTGTAAATGCCCCTACTCGTTGAAAGATTAACGTTAATTCTATCCAACTCAGCTGACGCCTCGTTGAATAGAGTGTTAATCTTTCAACTCATGACAATATTCGCACCATTGAACTCATAATCATTCATTATTTGTATGTTATACAACGCCTACTAAGATTCTTGCAACCTCATTGGTCAATTCTTGATCACATGACATGCGCTATAAGTACTGTTGAACGGCATCATTCTCCAGCCGTGCAATTCCGTTTGATCCTTTAGCACCATTGCACTCTGACGTCACTAACGATGTACAAAGTATATGGTGAGCTAAGTGACGTCAGAGTGCAATGGTGCGAAAGGATCAAACGAAATTGCACTCCGCGTAACAATAAACATAAAGGTTGGTACGCGCGGCGCATGGTACGCGCGTGGTTTGCACTTACCTATTGATATCCTCTTGGAATTATTTGATCAACTTGTGTTGCCTATTCTGCTTTATGGAAGTGAGATATGGGGATTTGAAGTGCTACATGATCTTGAAATTTTCCACATGAAATTTTGTAAGCAAGCCCTTTCTGTCAACAAAACAACTGCAAATTGTATGGTACTTGGTGAATTGGGGAGGCTTAAACTTGAGAAATATATCGAAAGCAGAATGATAAACTTCTGGTGTAGGATTGTACATAGTGGACAGGATAAATTTTCTGGTAAGGTGTATATTATCTTAAAATTACTCTTTGAGAAGAATATATATCAGGCACCTTGGTTAAAAAAAATCAAGCTGACTCTGGACAATATGGGGATGTCCAATTTATGGGAAATTTGTGAAAATACTAGCTGTGAGTGGGTCAAACAAACTGTGGAACGTCGATTGAGAGATTCTCATGCTCAGTATTGGTCTGCTTGTATGTACGATAATTCGCATTGTGTTAACTATCGAATCTTCAAACATTCTTTATGTTTAGAAAGATACTTAATCGATCTCATTAAAAGAGATCGGACAATATTAAGTCGTTTTCGCTGTGGCAATCATTACCTGCCGATTGTAGCTGGTAGATATTCAAATACTCCAAGGGAAATGAGGCTATGTACGCTGTGCAATTTGCAATCGCTTGGAGATGAATTTCATTACTTGTTTGCATGCCCTACCTTTCGTTCAGACGGAAAATTGTTCATCGATAAATATTTTATTGAAAGACCAAATACACTGAAAATGGATCAGCTTTTTAACTCCAATAATGTACAAACACGTTTAAACTTAGTAAAATTCTGTCGAAAAATAATGCTTCGTTTTCATTAATTTAAGTATGTGCAAAAAAACACGTTATGAGTTCAATATTAACTTTATTTTTCTCTTTTTTGTGTTTTATCAATTTATTAAATTGATATCAAGAATATTTTCAGTAATTCATTAATTCAGATATCAATTTACTGGTGCCAGTAAATTTCTTTTTCAATTACTTCCATTAATTTCGTCATTAATTATCGTTTTAATTAATATCATCGTTTTGTTTTTGATTAATATTATTATTATCATCATCAATATTGTTATTATCATTATCATCATAATTTTTCTCACTATTGTCGATAGTGTTATTTTGTATGGATTAACATTAATTGTATTTGTATTGTATATTTCACAGTGTTAAATTGACAAATTCAAATTGTTTGTAAACTTCTCCAATACCCCAATGTGGGTTGATTGATTGATTGATTGATTTTTATTCGACAAGCTTCCAACATACAACAATATACAATAATAACAGATCAAAAATAAGTCAGCTTGAACAGGATAATCCACGAAAGCTCGAGAGCTTATTTCCAGTGGGGTCCCTTACAGACATGTATAAAATTAATAAGTTAAAATAGTAATATTTACAGACAGATAAGAAAATTAAAAGAACTACTTATTAAAGATAATAATAATAATAACAACATTAAACTGATGATAGAAATGATACAAGAAGAAAATGAAGAAGGAGAAGAAGAAAAAGAGGAGAAGGAAGAAGAGGAAAATAATGATGAATTTGTAGAATTTCTATAACGTACGAAAACATAATTATATACAACATGAAAAGTATGAACCGACAGAAGAATAACAATTTCAATCATATAACATGTCATTCACTTCTCTTCTCTGACTGTCAAGTATTAGGTATTCCTTTAATTTCCTCTTAAAATGATCATAGTTTCCTATTTCTTTTACACCATTGGGAAGGGAATTCCAATGTTTTATGGCATTGTAATAAAACGAATTTCCAATACTACCTACTCTTTCTGGTAAGTTAAAGTTGAATCGTCTATTTCTTGTATTATAATCATGTACGTCAGTAACAAGATCGAAGTTGGATCGAATATAATGATTCGACCTAGCATGATATATTTTATGCACGTGATGCAATACGAGTTGTTTTGATCTTTGGTCGACTTCAAGAAAACCAGCTTTAGAAAGTTCGCTGTAGCCAACATGAGTTCTTGGACCAGAACAGTTGATAAATCTCACCATTTTGTTCTGTATAATCTTCAACTTCTTTTGATCTGACTTGTTTATGTTACTATACCATGCAGGGTTAGCATAGTCAAATAAACATTGAATAAGAGCAAAACAGAGTGTACGTCTTGCTTTTAAATCCATACAACTTTGATATCTGTACAAAAATTTCAGACGAGAATTTGCTTTTTTTACAACTGATTCTACTAAAGATGAAAATGAAATTGCGCTAGCCAACTCAATGCCTAAATACTTCACAGACTCTTTTCTCTTGATTGCTTGATTATTGTGTGTCACTTTGAATTCAAATGACTTTTAAGAACTACTTTTAGAACAAAATAAAATGCTTTCTGGTTTTCCCAAGTGTAAAGAAAGCTTATTATCAGTCATCCAATCGACACACGTAGACAGCTGTTCACTGAGCTTTTCCTCAATATATTTAGGATCAGGATTTGAATAGAGTAGTACGCTGTCATCTGCGTACAATAATAGTTTGAAGTCTTTTATACAAATACACATATCATTTATATAACTTGAAAATAGAATTGGGCCTAAAATGCTTCCCTGAGGAACACCGCATGTTATAGGCATTAGTTTGGAACGAATATCATGAATGGCCACTACTTGGTGCCGATTAGATAAGTAGAATCTGAACCAAACTAAACTTGCCTTATCAAAACCCATTAGTTGTAACTTCTTTAATAAGACGCAATGATTAACTGTATCAAAAGCTTTTTGCAGATCAAGGAGCACCATACCAACAAAGCGCCCTTGGGAAGTTTCTCTCCTCAAATAATCAGTCAAATGAATTAGACATGTTTCAGTCGAATAATCATGTCGAAAACCAGATTGAAATTCATAAATTATATCATTTTCTTTGAAGTATCTTTCAATTTGAACACAGACCGATTTTTCTAGAATCTTTGATGCTACGCTTAAAACACTAATAGGTCTATAGTTGCTAACATCAGTTTTATCTTTCTTTTTATAAAGTGGAGTCACTTTTGCTATTTTCATATCCTCTGGAAAAGTACTCGTCAAGATAGATAGGTTCATTAAGTAACTTAGAGGCTTAAATAAAACCTTCGCACCATCTTTTAGAAATTTAGCTGGAATCAAGTCTAACCCAGTACTTTTTGATACATTCAACTTACGTAACTCTTTGAAAACAAATTGTTCACTGATTGGTAATAACTCGAAGCTGTTTTCACGTACACCTTTTCTTTCGTAAAAGTCACGAATACAATCATTGTCTGCGCTGAAAAAGTCTTTGGAAGGGGGGAGTTTGTCTACTAATTTGGCAGCCACATTTGTGAAATGAGAATTGAATTCATCAGCGATGGCCATCTTATCATGACATAATTCCCCATCAATTTTAATGACAGATTCTTGTTCTTTTCGCTTCTTATTTTTCGATCCTAAGTTTTTTAGATTCTGCCAAAGTTTTTTCGAATCTTGTTTATTTTCTTCTATCTTGTTTTGTAAGTAATCGAGTTTAGCCTTTTTCACCTCTCTTTGGACCATATTTCTTAATACTCTATATCTTTTATAGAGCTTCTCATCTTTTGCTCTTTTCCTCCATTTTTTGTATACTATATTTCTCTCTTGAATTAGGGAAAGAATATCTTTAGTCACCCAAGTTTCTGATCTTTGTTTTATTCTTATCCGTTTCAGTGGCGCTATCATATTCAAATTTGAGATAAAAATATGTTGAAATATTGACCATGCCTCATTTACATCTGTACAGTCAGTTATTCGTGACCAATCAACAACAGATAGTTGAAGATTGAAAGACTCTTCTGTATATTTTTTCATGGATCTGATATCATTAGTCCTGTGATGACCTATAGCCAGTCTAACATTTTTCCGTGTACAGAAAGTAAAATAATGGTCGCTAATACCTAGATCAATGACACCACTTTGACTTATTTTATTTTCTTTGGTACAACCAACATGATCCAATAGAGAAGAACATGTAGGTGTAACGCGTGTTGCCTCTTTGATGAGTTGACTAAACCCATGAAGACTCAACAAGTCAATATATTTTTTAGCCAGTGGCGATTTGCGAAGAAGACAAATATTCATGTCTCCTAAAAGAATTATTTCGTCATCCTTCTTTAATGTATCAAGAATATTGGACAATTTCTCGATAAACAAATTGTTTTTCGGAGGTCGATACAGAACGCCAACAACAATTGGTTTTGATCTTTTGGGTGACATGAGAATAAATTGTCATTGTCATTGTCATTGTCATTGTCATTGCTGCCTGCTTAATAGTGCGCGCTCACTATCAGCATTTTTATTGAAAACAAACCCAAAATCGCTGAGATTTAGGCCTAGGAAAACTGTTTTAAGCCCGTTAACGTCCGAGGAGTTGTATAAAACAAATAGTGAATGGTCTTTATTCGTGCAATGGAACAATATTTTACATTCGGTGAAATATGAGACGATCCATTCAACTCGGCTGCGCCTCGTTGAATGTGGCGTCTCTTATCTTTCATCTCGTGCAGAATCGTGTACCATTGCACTCATGACCATTCACTATTTGTATAATATAAATTATTGTATTTGGAGACCAAAAAACACAATAATTAGATTTATTGAGAAACAAACTGAAAACGATAATTGTATTTTGTAGTACATTTTTAAATCTGAATGATATTTAAAAGTTTAATTTGATATTTCATTTTAAACATTGATTGATATTAAGTATTTAATGAAAAGTGTACTTGTTCCTCTCCCTTATATAAACTGGGAGTAAATTTTATTGATTTTCTTTAAAATTTAAAGGGATAGTTGAGTTTTATTGAAGAGCGCGCTACACAAAATATTTTATTATGAGATAATGAAAAACTGAAAGTCAAATTTGAAAGAATATACAATTTAAATGACAAAATTATCTTTGTTTGATTTTAAAATCGGTTCAGAGACGGCTGAAATACCCATAAATATAACCATTTCTAATATTGGTGGTGCCCAACAAATATTCGGTAACTTTGAACCAGCCGTTGAAAAACGAGTTAGCGCCTTTTACGTTTTATTCCAGCCAATGCCAATACTGGCTTTTTGTTGGCTTTTTTGTGTTGGTTATAATATCCACAACCAGCCGGCCCGTGTATTGTTATTATTAATAAATTAATCAATGGTCACCGTATCTTTTTTAAAGTGGAGCTGAATTCGTATGATCGTATTCAATCTAAATTCACACATTTTGGGGACTAAAATTACCTTCATAGTAATTTTATGTTCTAAAAGGGCACTAGAAATGTCATAAATAAGAATTAGAGCAAAGCACTTTGATGGCATTTGCGGTCTTAAACGAGAATTCCACTATCCCTTTAAGAGATATCATATAGATCAATTTAAATTAGAAAAGACACAGAAAAGTAAAAAGAGTATAAATAGTAGTATTGATTTTATTGAAACCTCACTAATTATTGTTCAATTATGAGCTATACTTGTTCGTTAAATCTAGTAATTCTATACTAGTTTGGCATTTCTGTATTTTTTATGATAGGTTGTTTACAATAGTTTTCCAAGTCAACTTCTTGCTCACTGACCCACTTTTTTAAATCAAATTACTCACACCAATTCTGTTTATAAGTTACTTGGACGTGATATGGGGTTTGTTTCGTAGCGTACTAAACTATGTTCACCACTGAATTGCTCCACATATTAATTTATGTAATTTATAATTTTTGATCACACTGCTAAATTGTGTTAAGATTGTTAATATTATTGCAAATTCTTTATTACATATTTATACGACTTTGGTCATTCGCAGTGTTCGTGGGTTGCCTGGGCGTGATGGGGGTGTCCGGCGATATAATTTATAACGCGGGGTCATCCTTTGTCATGGGGTTATAGAATTGGTACCAAATACACGAATCGGGTTGTTCGTTTTATTGTTGGTATAACTGGGTCAGTAAGTATCCATTGTTTTGTACTCAAATGTTCACGTTCCATTTGAACTCTAGGATGTGTAAACTGTTCATGACTTGAACTTTGTTATTCTATTTCATAAACTTAAGCCCCCATCACACCAAACAAGTTATCACTACGTTCTGAAAATGTTGCTAAACGGGCTCAAACGGTGTGCGAACGGAGTGAACGTATATAGTAGCAACTGTTTATGATCTGTTTAAGAACTTCATGGACGGGCTCGGTCTGGCTTGGACGGGAAGGGTGCTCTAGAACTTTGAGCCTGTTCAAAATTTTCCCCGTCCTGCAATTAGACGTAGTGACAACGTACCTAAAACGAAATGGACGTTTACTACGAACGGAATTGCCGTACTTCGATCCTACTAGGAACGTGTTACAACGTGACGTGGTCGAGCATCAATTAGCAGTACAGCCGGGTCAGTTTGTAGCTCGATAGGGTTCGTTTGCTTGTTCATCCTGTTGAATGTCTTGATCTGCACAGCTTGAAGCGTTGAACGGGAATGAGGAATGGCAGGAACGCACTGGGGGCTTTTATCCCTCGAGCCAGGACGGGATTGCACACGCACTAGGAGCGCGTTTGAGCGCACTAGGAACGAGATGAGGACGAGTTGAACTGTTTCTGAACGGGGTTGTCGGGTTACAAACCAGTTAGAACAAGTTGCGAACTAGTTAGATTGGGTTTGGTCGTATTTGGAACGAGGTAGAACTAGTTAAGAACTGGTTTAAACTGACAACGGCAAATCTACCCGATCTGAACTTAATATGAACTGGCTGTGGACGGGGTACAGACGAGATGGACGTATTGAGGACTGTTTATGAACGAACTAGGATCGTAGTATAGACATTATTTACACATTCTACACCGACCACAACCCGTTTTACGATTTTCTAGGACGGTTCTAGTACGTAGTGAGAACTAGTTTGATGTGATAGGGGCTTTAGATTCGATCCCTTTTTTATTCTTTACTACACGTGTACGTATGTTACTTTAGACTGCGTTATTATTCGTGACCGCTGTGTATTTTTGTTTGCACGATCACGGTGGGATGTTCGGTGGTCTATTGCGGACCGTGGAGTTATCCGTTGTGATTATCTGGGTTCCATCAAGTACAGCGGGCACGAATGAAGTAGTAGATTAGGATCAAATCAGTTAACGATATAATGCTCACATAACTTGTCACTGTTGCTATATTAATGCATTATTGTTCTTTTTTATATAGTTTTTCATTCCACATTATATACGCAGACAATGACCCCATTTACCTCCCATACTCTTATATATTCTTTATAGGTTTTTATAATGTATACAAACATTTACCTTTCCAGTCCGCAGTTAATCTGGTGCTCTCACTTGCTGATCATGTACAATAACTTCCATTTGATTTTATTTGTTTATTTTGCACGCACTATCACACACTACAAACACAAATGCACGTATTTGCGTGCAGACAAAACCTTTTTTTTGTACCGAGACGTGATTAATTTAATTGGAACATTGTTCAATACTTTTAATCCTAGACAAAAAGAAATTGATTTAGAAATTGTAAGTGAAAAAGGCGCAGGAATGGTGTAACGCAAATGAAGTCACAATTAACCTACAGAAAACAAACTATATGATTATGAAATCCAAAGGCAGATCAATAGATAAAAAAGGATCTGTGATAATATCAAGATCAGATATTAAAGAAGTATCCGTTGCATCATTTGTAGGAATTGAAATTGATTGTCACCTTTCATGGAAAGAACATATTCAGACAATAAACAAATGCATACGAAAGAAAGTAGGCATTCTGTTTAAACTGAGACACTCTGTTCCCAAGAATATACTTGTGTTATTATATAAGGCTTGTATACAGCCTCACCTCTCTTATGGAGTAGAAGTATGGGGGAGCTCTTACAAAAGTATTCTAAATTGTATATATTTAAGTCAAAAAATGGCAAAGAGAGCAATTACATTTAGTCCACTTAGAACAGACTCCAAACCTCTTTTTCAAAGTCTGGAAATATTAAATACTTTTCAACTTCATGAACTTATTGTATCAACATTTATGTATGATTTGGTAAAAAGATGTTTTACCACACTCTTTAATCGATTATTGACAGATGATACAGCACAGATATGCAACTAGGAGAAAAGAAAGTGGCTTACTCTATCAACCAAAATGTAAGACAACGCATGGGCAATTCAGTGTATTTCGTTTGTAGGAACAAAGCTGTGGAATGATCTCCCAGATGAAGTTAGATTAAAAAAATCAAGGTTATCTTTTCGGTGACATCTTTCCACCAACCTTCTATGTAAATGACGTGTGCCCAATCCCATCCCACCCCCTTCGTTTTTCCTTTTTATTTTACTATTCTTCCTTTTATATATGTATACACTTGCTTGTTAACGATTATAGCTGCCTTAAGCTTTTACAGGATTTGTGCATGTACGCACATCTATATGATAATATTTGTATTAATACATCCTTTTCATTTTTATGAACACATTGATGACTTTATTTGTTCAAAGATTTGTTATCTTTCATTATAATGCTTAAACACTAAAACTTTGTGTGTGTGTGTTTTTTTTTTTTCATTTTAGAAATGCAAAAAAGTTACATGATACTGTATTATTTTGTTGTATATATGTAAATACAAAACAATTTTTATATTCATATGTGTAAACAATTGTTTTTAAATATAAATCTTGCCAAAGAATGGAACTAGGCTCGACTAGCACTTGTGCTAACTTCTAGTTCCCATTAACAACTTCACCTAAATATAGTAATACACATATTTACATACATATCTTTTGTACATTTAATAGTATGCAGAGCTATGTCTAAATATCGTTTTAAAACCATTACTGTTCAATCAACATTACTCTTATGTTATGTATACATGTATCAGTATTATTCTTTGCATTGTATGATTGTTCATATGTACTGTCATTATTGTAATGTGTTGTGTTAATAAATTCAATTCAATTCAATTCAATTCGATAATGATATTATGGATAATCATGTTTTGATCCCGGAAATTGTGGGTAATATTATACGATTGATGAGTTTAATTTTACTATTACTTCTCAATGAAACAATAACAATAATAATAACAATAATAACTAGAAATTTAATTCTTCATGAGGACGAATTAGGTGGTCTGTCTTCAAATCTTATGATATATTTGAATATTTACTATATAGAGAAAGGGAGAAGTTATATAGACATGTAAACAATGGTGATCATGATGATGATGATGATGATCATGATGATGATCATGAAAAAATGATGATGAATATGATGATAATGAGAATGTTAGATGATGATAATAATGATAATGTTAATGATGATGATGATGATGATGATATTGATGATGATGCTGATCATCATCATGATCATGAGCGTGATCCTTACATATGATTGAACAAATGAGGAGATATTTAGATAGCATATAGTCTCAGCTACAAAATACTCAATAATCAACAAAAACCAAAAGGATATAATGGCGATATTGCTCGCAAAAGACAGGAATGTAGAATCCAGATTTGAGAAAAAGTCATCTCCCATAGGGATTACACGCACAAAGTAATGTATCAAGTGATAATAGGGTAATAATAAAGTAAATATGGTTGTTCATTACATTATTTGCGATTCTACGTGTTTTAATATTCAAAGCAGATGGTAAAGTGAAGGGTCAAATGAAAAGACAAAAAGTGAATTAAAAAATTGTTGGAGAAGCCCGGACTCGAACAAGGGATCTCGAGGTCGGAAGTCAAGTGCGTTACCGATATACCAAAACATTTCCCATAGCGATTACACGTGAACGGAAAATGGAATTCTCAAATCCCACTTTGCAAGTGAAATATGAGCATGATCCCGGCATCTGATCGAAAAATAAAGGACACATTTGGGATAGCTTAGTGTCTCAGCTACAACATACTCGAAGCTCAGCGAAAACAAAGCTAAAACGTCGGAGATATTGCTCGCGAAAGACGGGAATATAGCATCCAGTTTTGAGAAAAGGTCATGTCCTATAGAGAATACACGCAAAATGTGAAAAATCGACATGCCTCCTTTAATCGCAAAAATACGCCATGATGTCTTTGTCAAAATGTAAATTGTGAATACTACATTTGTAGAGAATTTTCTCAGCTAGAACATATCGAAATTTGGAAGAAAATCGCTTAACATTTACAGAGATACAATAAAATTTCCAAAAATATGCTGACGTCATAATATGCAAATTGAAATTTTGAGTTCGGAGGCCATTATGATGACGTCATGAGTTAATTGAGGGTCATGGAATCATATCTCCGACTCATAATCTATCCAAATATGAAAACAAACTTGGGGTCAGGAAAAATTCCTCTATAGGGCCACGCATTATGGTTCAAGGCATGCCCACATAGAGGATTTTATTTATGTTCGGGGTAGGGGCAAAATGCAATGAATTATTGATAATTTATTGCATTTTTTTTTTTTGTTGTATATGTGGGGGCGGCGACGTACCCTAGCCCCCGCTGCGTACAGTTATGATTCAGTGGCTGAGCAATGTCCTCGTTACTGTGAGCCCCCGGGATCAAAACCGTGTCGATGTGTTATATTAGTGCCCTTTTATGAGGCATCAATCCTCATTACTGTCAGTTATGACTTAAGGACGTAGGTATCCTAGTTGATTAGCATAGTAGCATACACATACTTTAGCAGTCACGCAAAACAAACACTCGCAAATTATTATTCAATACAATCTGAGAATGTATACTATTATCTAGATTTATTAGGAATAAATCATTGTCAAAATCATTCCATAAATTGGGGTAAAAATAATTATTCCACCATTATGACCAACAGTGTAATAATGAACAATCTGCTTTTGGGGTCTCAACAACTATTTATGAAATTAAACAGTCATTAAAGTGTAATAAAACATATGGATATGATGATATTAGTGTATATTTGTCAAAAAAGATTATTCATTTCATTGCTCCCCCGTTGTGTTATATTTTTAATTTATCTCTCACAAGTGGATTTTTTCCTAATTTGTTAAAAAATATCAAAAGTAATTCCTATACATAAGAAAGATGACCCCTCTCAATTGATCAATTATATACCAATCTCTTTGTTACCGAGTATATCTAAAATATTAGAATGAAATGTACATAAACATTATATTCATTTTTGAATATCATTCATATATTAATACCTAACCAATATGAATTTAGAAAAGATCACTCAACTGACTATGCAATTTTGCAATTATGGGATAAAATTACTAATTCATTCGCTAAGAAAGAACACATTGTAGGAATGTGTATGGACTTGTTTGACACCATGGATCATGGAGTATTGATTTATAAATTAGAAGCTTATGGAATTAGAGGCACCGTTCTTTCTTGGTTTAAAGACTATTTAAATAATAGACGACAGTTTGTTGATTTTAAATGTAATTCGTCGTTAACTTCAAAATTAATGTAGAGTGCCACAAGGCTCCATTTAGGTCCCTTGCTCTTTTTGATTTATATTAATGACATTGTAAACACATCACCACTCTTAACCAGGCGCGTACGCAGGGGGGGGGGGGGTTAACCCCCCTTTAGTTTTTTTGTTATGTGTGTGTATTTTTGAGCAAACCCCCCCCCCCTTTTGTGGATTTGTGTTTGTTTGTTTTTTGTTTTTTAATTAAAAAAATAAAAAATTATGCCAATGGCTGACCTAAAAAAAGTGACCTTACCCACCCCCCCCCCCCCCCCCCCTACGGAGCAAAATGTCAAATTTTCAAATTTCGAGACCCCCCCCCCCCCAAAAAAAAAAAAAAAAAAAAAAAAAAAAAAAAAAAAAAGTGTCCTCGTACCCCCTTATTCAGCGGCTGGCTGAGTCGTTGCGAAATTTTTCACCCGATTTCAAAATGTTAACCCCCCCCCCCCCCTTGAAAAAAATCCTGCGTACGCCACTGCTCTTAACATATATTTTATTTGCAGACGACACTAATATATTTTTTTCACATACAAATTTAAATACTCTCATTGAAAATTTGAATTATGAAATTAGTAAAAACTATCTTTTTGGTTTAGATGTACTAAACTATCTTTAAATATAAGCAAAAACCAACTTAATATGTTTTAAGAGTTTGCACTCTACACACGAACTTGCTGATAATATATGTATTGATATATACGTAGGATCCTTATTGTGCAAACAAAATCAGTTAAATTTCTAGGCATAATAATAGATTCTCAATAATTTGACATGGCATCCCCATATAAATATTTTTTGTGCTCTTGTCTCTAGGGCTATAGGTATATTTTATAAATTTAATATTTTCATTCAAAAAGGACAAATATACGGGATATAATTCATTAATACTCCCTTATATATCATACTGTAACATAGCATGGGGAAATACTGTAACGAAAATTAATGTAGTATTTCTTCTTCAAAAGAAAGCATTACGTATATGCGCTCATGCACATTTTTTAGCAAACATAGATTCTATACTTCATAAAATTAATACCCTGAAAATAAATGATATTCACGCCTTCCAATCTGCAGTATTTATGTATCAATTCAATTTTCGATCAATATACTTCCAAAACCATTCCATACCTTATTCACAAACAATATCGATATTCATTCGTCTGACCTTCACCTTAATAATCCCAAAGTTTGAATAGCCCATAGATCTATAAGACATCATGGACCCTACATTTTGAATAATTTACCCGAAAACATAAAACAATGCACATTCCTTAATTCTGTTAAAGCCCATACGAAAAGAAATCTTATATTGAAAATATTATTCTTAGACTCCATCAAAACCTGATCATTTTATTCATGTAGTTGTTTAAACTATTTATTGACGGTTTATTCAAAATTTGCATATTAGTCGTCTTCGGTAAATTATAAATATTATCCATTTTTATGGCGCGCAACTGTACAGAAGTCAAATATGCTTTCAATTATTTATGTTTTATTTTTTGTCACAATTAAAATTATACATTTAGGTGACGATCTGAATAATTGTTATACAACGCCTTTTTGGCACCACTTAGCTTCCCCCTCCCTGCTTATGATGGCTGGTCTACTGCGTTTATTTAATTATATAATAATAATTTATAGTTAAATTATTGTCACATTTATATATTATGATTGTAAAACTGTGTTCATGTCATTGTTTTCTTATTATAATTTCATTTAAAAAATATTCTTTGTTTATTTCATTTTGATTATGTTAATAAATGCAGAAATAAATCTGCCTTTTAAAAAAAAATATCTAAAAATCAACAAACCAAAAAAAATCAAAAATGTTAACCAATTTATTGTCAGAGTGACAGTTTTAGATTTGATGGTTGCCTTGGTTTATATGGTGAGATGGTATTTATGTTGTGAACGTTGGAAGGATGAACAGCAACGTCTATAATAGTCTTACTAGCCAGAACAGCATGAACCCATTGGCTTTAAAACAAACTTATCCACCTTTCAGCCTGTGAACAGTCGACAATGGACTTCACTATTTATGATGTCCTGCTGTCGAAACTTCCCCATTTATCATGAAAGTGTCAGATTCATCTGATCATGGTTCTTCACGTCATCAAGCCTTGGTTTTCTCCCGACAGCGGGGCATATATTGATATGAAATATTCGAAATAAATCCTTATTCGTTTTCTACAATGCAAAATCTATTTATGTCCAGGTATCTCTGGTAAATATTGATTACCATCGTTTTTGTGTAAACTATTAACTTATTTATTGTAGGCCCTACTAAAGATAAATATACGAGGAGAGTCGTTGACGGTGCGGTTCCTGCTTTCTAGTGAGACTTTGATCAACAGCGATTCTTTAACGTACTTGACTCGAAAAATAAATTATCAAAGAGAAATTCGTGAAAAGACTAAATCTCTTTCTTAACCAGGGTTTCTCGTTCGAGATTATAAAAACGCCTCGTAAATAAATAAGTTGGATATATTGCCTCGCAGAATCTTGTCCTGGCACATAACAGCGCCCAGAAGCCGGATCATCGATTATGGTAAGGTTTCCTCCTTGTTTTGTATTTGATAGTCTGTTCATTTCATTTATTCAACCAGTTCATCATCATTGCGTTCAGTTACATTGCGTATTGTAGCGTTTTCACATTTCAATTGGAGTCAACAGCCAAAATGAATATGCGCAGATAAATGATTTTCTGTTCATGCTCATAATAATTTTCTTTTATTTGCCGTTCATCGTTCAAGTTGCATCTGAGAAGAAAAATAAAACAGGAACATTTCTAAAAAAGTATGATCATGAGAAAAAAAATACATTTGACTCGTCGTCTTCAGGTGCGGATCTAGCTTTTTGCTAAGGGGGGGGGGGGGGGGGTTGACCCAATTACGTTGCGGATACTGTGTAGGTCTGGACAAATGATGACGTTTTTCTATGCACATCACATTTTCACTTGGCAGCCCAAGGGGCCTAACCCCCCCCCCCCCCCTCCCCCGTAGATCCGCCCCTGGTCTTTGAAAATAGCTGACATTATAAGAGAGTCTCAGTTATGTATTGTACAATAATATTACGGAAGAATTTTATTATCTTGTTTATGCTATATAATTCATTGATACTGCCTTATATTTCATATTGTAACATTATATGGGCAAATACGAAAAGCAACGTTGACGCCATTTTACTGTTACAAAAGAAAGCCATTCGTATATGTACTGATTCTTCCTATCGCGACCACACCAATCCCTTGTTTTCAAAACTAAAAACTCTAAAAGCTGATGATATAAATTTTCTACAAATAGCACTTTTCATGTTTCGCTTACAAAATGGTCTACTACCTTCATACTTTCCCCCATTATTTAATTTGAATAAAACCATCCACTCTTACCCCACAAGACAAACTGAAAAATTCCATTTAAGAAATCCAAAAACCGCATTGGCTCTCAAATCCATTAGACACGCCGGCCCAGACATCTGGAACTCTCTGCCCATTGTAATAAGAAACCTTAGGACATTGTATTATTTTAAGAAGGCAGTTAAAACTATGTTATTGTCTAAGTATTGATCATGTCGTGTGTAATTCTACTGTATTCATGTTCGTGTGTACATTGACTGTATATTCAACAATGATGTGTAATCGTCCATGACCTAGCATCGTTTTTTTTTTTTTTTTTTTTTCCATTCATGAATGAACCTGCATTCAATCAGCAGATGTATGAGATTTATTGTATTATTACCAACGCTCCTCCTCCTCCTCCTTCTCTCTCCTTTCCTTTTCTTCTCTGCAAGTCACTCTTTTTTATGTTTATTTGTATTGTTGTATCTAAGTTGAGGGCTGCCGGCACGTCAAGCTACTTTGCTTATTTCTGTAGCCCTCCTGCATCTAATGTATGTTAATTATGCATTCAATATATTTGTTTAAATTCAATATATTTGTTTAATATCGTTTATTATCTGTATAGAATTATATACACTTGAAATATTGTATCAAGCCATATTATGTTCATGAAAATGTATGATGAAAAAAAGAAAAAAGATGCAGAAACCAATAAATCAAATCAAATCAAATCAAATATAAATATGCATTACTCGCGAAACCACGAAAGCAATTTTGTCAGTGACAAGGGCATATTGGCTAACCTCGTTTCACTTAAATAATGTTGGAGCGCCTTGAGGGCCTTGCATGGTCAATACGTGCGCTATATAAAATTCCAATATTATTATTATTATTATAATCTGACTTGACAAGCGTAGCAATCTTCAATGCCTCTTTACATGTAAATGTAAATATACCTGTCATGGATGTATAGCGCGGACAAAATGAGGTTTCAGGTTTTATTTGAATAGCGACCAATATTTGCTATGCGAGTATCCATCTAATTAGAAGGACGGAGTCTAACACGATCTTCCTCTGGTCACAAGCATCACAAAATGATACAGTCAACTTTATCAACACTACTGATCAAGATACAAGAGTGTGTTGGTCTTGACGTGGAAGGAAACCACTTTGATTATACACGTACAAACCAATTTGTGTATAAGCCAGAATTATTGTGTTGTTTCTAAATATTTTGGACGATGTTAAACTGCGATAAAAGAGTAAATCCTGAACTGTTGTTATAAATACTGTCTCCTCACAGGATATTTTTGAACTGTGAAGAAGTGTCCATTTAACGTCCCTTCTAAAAGACTAACTAAAAGACTGTTATTTTCAACCTGTTACAACTTTCTGGCTTAATCATCCAAACGACGACAATGGCTAGATGGATTAACAACAGCACAACTTTAATGACTGGAGTCGTTACTGTCACTACTTTTATGCCATTTTCGACGGTTTTGGAAGAAGACACCGCTCAAACTACCAATCGTCAAGCATCCGATGCAACCGCAGTTCCTTGGGTCTGGTTATCCATGGAGTGGTCCTGGTGGGTCATTGTTCAACTGTTCGCTGCAATACTCGGAATCTGTGGAAACCTTCTGGTGATGTTGGTATTGTTCAACAAACGTAGAGCCCGTCGGTCAACTGATACTCTGATCGGGGCCTTGGCTTTCGCCGACTTCTTGACCTCTGTATTCTTCATACCACATCCGCGGATCGCTACTCTACCAAGTGATACTTGGCTGGCTCAGGTCTACTGTCGTATCATTCATACATCCCTAATCATGTGGGTAGCCGTTGTGGCTTCCGTCTTTACATTGACTGTCATCACTTTGGAACGTTACTTCGCCATCGCACATCCTTTCTTCTTCTTAAGAAATGTCAACCCTGCTCGCACCTCTATGTGCATCTTCATTATATGGGTCGCTGCAATTGCAACGAATAGCTTCCAGTTTGTTGCAGCGTATGCAGCTGGGAATACATGTGTCGTTATCTCCACATCTCGGAGTGCTCTATTCGCGATTGGTATTTCTGTTTTCATCGTGGAATTTTTTCTCCCGGTGATTGTAATGATGTTATCACAGATCATGACAGCAGTTTTCCTTCACAGGCAATCACTTCAATTCCATGAGGGTAACTCTAACAGCGATCGATCAAATGCTAACATGAACCATATCGTCGCTAGGAAACGCGTCATTCAGATGCTTTTCTTGGTCACGACGGTGTTTGTCCTCTGCTGGGGACCGGCTCAAATCTTCTATCTGATGCTGAACCTCAGACTTCTAGACATTTCGCATGTGTTTGGTCTTCTCCATCGGTCCCTGGTCGTTCTCGCGTTTGCCAACTCCTGTGCGAATATTTTCATATATACCATTCGTTACCCTCAATTTCGTCAGGCCATGTGCGATATGTTTCGGAGTGATTCAAAATTAAAAGCTTCACTCTTTGGAGAAGTCACTGCAAAAGATCCAAGGAGGTCTACAAGGTCTCCATCAAATGTTTAAGGTGTCCATGTTGGTAATCATAAAGAAGCACTTACTTGAACCTGGTCTAACGTAGTCCATTGATAAAATAAAAAGCCCTTTTGTTCTCTCTTTATTCTGTGCTAGTTGTAATTCAGTCAAAAAATCAATGAACGAAATGAATCCAGATATGTAATCAATATCAGAGATTGATTCATGTATATACGAAATCTACAAACAATCATTGTTTTCATAACTGGTAGATCAAGGCTAATACATTAGAATGATGCTGTTTAGAAATTAAAACAATTTGCTCTGTTTTTATTGGGGTAAAATAGAATATTTGTATTATATACAAATATGACTTTTTTTTTTTTACACGGTTTAATAGACATTCGTTTAAATGTATGAAAACATGAAACATAAATTATTTGTTGTTGTTTTTTGGTTCATCATTTTTTAGACTTTCAAAACATTATTATTATTATTATTATTATTATTATAGTTTTATTTCAACAGGGTAGTCTCATTTCAAGTCCATTTCTGGACCTGCTCTCCCAGAGAGCCCTGCAGTCACATAAAAAAAACATGTACAATCAAAACATGAATTCATAACATTCATACAAAGTTAAAAATATACATGGCATATACAATCAATTCAACACACATTAACAATTATAAGAAGAAAAAAAAAATGAAATGTGATTAATTAAGGTCAAATTAACGTGAAAAGATGTTTACAAGAGAAACAACTAAGTTTGAAAATACTTTTTAAAACTTTGCAAAGACTTACAATTTTGATGTTACAGGGTAATTTATTATATAATTTAGCCCCTGAGACTGCTAAGGTTTTCATTTTAAAATCTGTTTTACATTTTGGAATAAATAATGGACTGTTTAGAGCATAACGAGTAGAATATAATACTGGTCTTTTATTATTAATTGGAGTTAGATATGGTGGTGATAGGTCGTTGCTGATTTTAAAAATTAAGATGCATTTATGATATTTTATTCTTTCCTCTACTGACTGCCATTTCAATTTATTCATAAACATATTTTGGGGTGTAAATATTCGGCACGAAGTACTAATCGTGCATATCGATTTTGTAATTTTTGCAACTTTGTTAGAGTTTGTTTTGACGTATTTCCCCATACTGAATTACAGTAGTTTAAATGCGGTAGGATAAGAGAATAGTATAATGTAAACAAATTATTACGGGAAATATAATTGCGTATCCGTCTAATGCAGGCAATCGTACTCGATACTTTCTTAACAACTTTTCTTACATGTAGCGACCATGTTAGACATTTGTCTAGTGTTACACCTAGATATGTCATACTTTCGACTGAGTCGAGTACATTATCACTGTAATGAATACAAATATTATTATTTTGAATTTTTCTTTTAGAACCAAAATGTATTGTTTTGGTTTCATTTGCATTTAAAAACATTCCATTATATTGTAACCATTTCAAGATACTGGAAAAGTATTTTTGGAGATTGCATTCACAAACTTTATAATCCTTTCCATGATGAAAAACTGCCGTGTCATCTGCATATAAGGAAATTTTTGTCTTAGAATGGAGTTGCAGATTACAAATATCATTCACATAGAGGCAAAAAAATAATGGCCCAAGTATTGAACCTTGTGGAATTCCTGATTTCACAGTTTGAACAATACTCTTCATCCCTTGCAAGAATACACATTGTTGCCTATTGGATAGATATGACTCGAACCACTTAAGTTCAACTCCCCCAATACCATATACAATAACATTTTCTGAAGAATCAGGTGATGTGGTATAACGTCGAACGCCTTTTTCAGGTCAAGAAAAATGGCCCCAGTGACCAGACCTTTGTCCATATTATCAAGTATACCTTCGACTATTTCAGTAAAGCATGTTAGAGTTGAATACCCGGGCCTAAACCCTGATTGACGTTCACTTAACAAAGAATGTTTGTTTTTAAATGTAGTATATACCTGGTTGTGTACAGCCTTCTCAAATATCTTCGAAAGTGTGGGGAGAACAGAAATAGGTCGGTAGTTAGTTAATTCCTTTTTGTTTCCACCTTTATGAATAGGGGTTATTTTAGCAACCTTGAATTCATGAGGAACGTACCCTTCTGACAATGAACAATTGAACAATACTGTTAAGACTCTAGCAATGTGTGGGGCAGCTATTTTGAGTAGCTTTGGAGGAAGATCACCAATACCAACTGCTTTTGAAACATCAAGCTTGAGTAGTTCTTTTAAAACAAAACATTCTTTGACATTGTATATTTGAATTTATGTTCTGTTTGCGGTAATGTTTGCAATGCATTTATATTGAAATGAGAACCATTCGCTCCTGTTAATTGGCTTTGAATATTATTAAAACTTTCATTAAACAATTCTGCTACCTTTCCTTTGTCTGCTACAATTTGGTCATTTACAAGAATTTTATATTCAGAATTGGCTTCTTTCTTTGGGGGTAAATTTTTGAGTACTTTCCAGGATTTTGTCATATCATTACCATTTTCAATGCAAAGATTCTTATAATATTGGTTCTTAACTTCTTGTTCAGTGCATTTGCCCTATTTCTGAATTCTTTAAACTTTTCCCAGTAGTCTGTAGTTCTGTGTTTATCAAATTTGCGTTTAAAATAATTCCTATCTCTTGCGATACATAAATATTCGTTGGTAATCCAAGGTGATCCCATAGAACGTTTCTTATTGTGACATTAGATCACAAATGTAAATATTTCACATATTCTCAACATTTTGATCGCTTAAGTACAAATTATCCCAGTTGATATCTTTAACATCATTTTTAAAAGAATTGTCATTAAAGTTTCTAGGGGTCCTTATCAGCTGTGACAAATGCATATTGTCACACAGATCACTTATCTGCTTTGAAATCACCTAATATCACAATATCATTTTATAACGTACATATATTTTCTAATTTAAGTTTTAGGTTATTGAAAGATGCACTACCACTGTTAATTGAACACGCACAGCTTTTGGCATAAACATATTTGCAATCGACATGTATAAAACACACGCTATGATGTCCGGAAATAAAAATGTGTCAATACAATTAAAAGTGCATGAAATAATACGAGCAAATATTTGATTAATTTTTCAAGTCGAATGATGATGTGGGGAGGATGTGAAAATATGTAGGAGTGAAAAGTTCAAAGACATTAAGAATATTAAACTAAACGCACTTTATTTCTACCACGTCTACTGGTATTGATTGATTTGATCTTATACACTACGAAACAAACACACGCTTGCACTTGCACTGTTGACCCATACAACACGCTTTCAATTACTTATGTTTTATTTTTTGTTACAGTAAAAATTTCACATTTAGGTGTCGATCTGAATAATTGTTATACAACGCCATTTTGGCACCACGTAGCTTCCCCCTCCCTGCTTATGATGGGTCTACTGCATTTATTTAATTCTATAATAATATTATTATTAAAATTATTGTCACATTTATATGTTAGGATTGTATCACTATTCTAATTTCATTGCTTTATTATTTTAATTTTATAAAGAAAATGTTCTTTGTCTATTTAATTTTGATTTTGTTAATAAATGCAGAAATAAATCTGCCTTTAAACAAAATAATAAAAAAATCAAAAATGTTAACCAATTTTTTTGTCAGAGGGACAGTCTTAGATGTGATGGTTGCCTTGGTACCTATGGTGCGATGGTAGGGCGCTTTAGTAACGAGACGGAAAACACAGGAGACGGTGTGTTTAACCAACTGTGACGGGTCTCGCACTCTTGTTACCGTCGTGATATTCAAGCGCTTTCGCTGTCTGCTAAAGGCGACGGGGACGCAAAGTCCGTATCCAATTCCCGCGCAGAACTGCACGCCTGCTGCCTTTTGGTGCTAGTGCTCTAGGACCTGGAGGCTTGGCCGGAGCGCCGGGGCAATGGACCCGGCGGTGGGCTGTAGTGCACAGCGTGCAGGCACGTCATGCATAACGATGAAAAAGGGCCCCCCAAAGTAGGCCTAAACGGCCAAACCATTTAATTTAATTTATTTATTGTAGATTGAGGTATAGAATAAGCTAATTACCGAACAGACATTGGAAACACTTAGTAGATTCCCTGTTTTTATCTTCAGTAGTCATGGTAGTGCCCTGCATTGTTAGATCTAGATAACAATTATTTGTCAGCTCTCTCTCCTATGTCGTGTTTAGGGAACGAACGCTATGTTGGCCGAGTACCGTTCCGAAATGCGCATGCGCAGTTTGTTTTTTTCGCTCGCGTTACCGTCTCCTTTGCGTACCGTCTCGTTACTAAAGCGCCCTGGTATTTATGATGTGAACGTTGGAAGGATGAACAGTAACTCTATAACACTCCTTTACTTCTTTCTCATATTACGTATGCCGAGAGCCAGAACGGTATGAACCCATTGGCTTTAAGACAAACTTATCCACCTTTCAGCCCTTGAACATATGCTAATGGACTTCACTATTCATGACTTCACTATTCATGATGTCCCGCTGTCAAACCTTCTCCATTGATCATGAAACTGTCAGATTAATGTGATTATGGTTACCCCGTCATCAATCCTTGATTTTCTCTTTTCTCCTGACAGCGGGGCATATATTGATATGAAATAGTCACAATAAATTCTTATTCCTTTTCTGTAATCCAAAATCGATGATTACCATCATTTTTTCAAAAAATGTTAACCTATTTATTGTAGGCCCTACTAATGCCTAAGTCACATATAAACCGGGCCCCGTACGATTCTCCCTACCCGGCGGCTTGCCGTGGATTCAGAGACCGTACGGGAACCGTCCGATTTTCATTTCTACGGCATGTGTGGTCACATATTCTGCGGCGCCCGGGAGGTGCCCGGAGAAAATTGGTCGAGTGAAATGCAAGGCGCCCGTAAGGGTGCCGGCAGGGTGCCGACCGAGTGCCGACCGGTAACCTTACGGGCTCCGTCCGATGACCAGGTGTACCGATGGGTCCCGGAAGGTGCCCTGCCGGGGCCCGGCCGGGTGCCGTGCGGTGCACTGAACTACAGAGCGAGTCAGAAAAATTGTCCCACTTTTTAAAAGTTGTATGGTTTGAAGTATGAATATTTAATCATGGGTTTCATGATATATCTTGATAGAGCATGATCCTCCTAATACATTTAGGTACCATTTTCATTTGAATCTCTGCATGCATCACTGAATAAAATATCCAGAAATGGACAATACTAAATTGAAATTGAATTGAAATTGAATATCAGACAATCTTTACAAGACTGCCAGACCTCACTTGCGCCAAGTTACTGGGTGAGGAATAAAACAGTGCATTGAACAAAGGCAGTCAGACACGCGTACACGCACATGCACCCACACACACACACACGTACACGCACATACACACACACACACACACACGCACGTGCACACGCACATAAATGAGCATTCCATTCCCGACAAGGCCCACCCAAACTGTTACTTTTTGTCGGGAATTCTTGTTATCGTACGATAAGTTGAGTGGCCGCTGTCCTCTTGGTGCGTATTGGCGGATGTTGTGCTTCATGATGATGATGATGATGATGATGATAATGATGATGATGAAGATTAAGATGATGGCAATGATGATGATGATGACATGATGGTGGTAGTGAATGTGTACAAAAGGGAAAGATTTGTATGGTTATGCCACTTAAACATTCAGTGATCTTGATAAAAATCAATGCTCAATCACAAAAGGGGTAAGTATGAAACAATTGTCACCGTGTGTGTTGTGTGTGCGTACGTGTGCGTGTGCGTGTGTGTGTGTGTGTGCGTGTGCGTGTGTTTGTGTACTTTTGTCTGTCTGGCTAATTGGATAATTGAAAAAAACTGGCTGTCTTTGTTCAAAACATTATTTTATTCCTCACCCAGCAACTTGGCTCAATTAAGTGAGATCGATCTAGCAGTCTTGTAAAGATTGTCTGATGTTCAGTCATGCATGCAGAGATTCAAATGAAAATGGTACCTAAATGTACTGGGAGGATAAATCTATCAAGACATATCATGAAGCTCATGATTAAATATTCATACTTCAAACAATACAACTTTTAAAAAGTGGAACATTTTTTCCGACTCACTCTGTAGGTGTCCTCTGGTATCCGCATCTCCTGTATTTAAAACTGCGTTGTACATTTCGAGATGCCGCCGTGAGGGACCCGCACGGGCAATATTCATTTTAAATGGCCCCCGGACGGCAGACGCCTATTGTTGTGCATATCACCCGGGTCTCTTGAGGGGCCCGTGAGGGCGCCGTAGGGTACACGTACGGAACCCTTGAGCACCGCAAGGCGCCCGTAAAGATTTTTCATGAAAATTGACCCCCAAAATCGTGAGGGGCCCATCCGGGCACCGTCCGGAGCCCGCACGGGACCCGTAAGGTGCCCCACGGGCCCTTTACGGGCTTTCTACGGGCTAACGGTCAGATAAAAACGCCGGGAGAATTGGGAGCAGCCGACTCAGCACCACGGCGCCCGTACGGCTTAGAAAACTGTCCCGGCGCCCGTAGGAACTTGACGGCAGCCGGCCGGACACCGGCCGGAAATTCCCAAAATGTCTGTTTTTACTCGCCGTACGGGCCCCGGAGTGTATATGTGACAGAGGCATAAACAATAAATATACGAGGATATAGTCGTTGACGACGGGGTTCTTGCTCTGTAGTGAGATTTTGATCAACAGCAATTATTTAAGGTACTCGATTCAAGAGGCCTTGTTAAAAGAAAGTTGGCTATATTGCCTCTCAGAATCTTGTCGAGCCGGGTCATGGTCTATGGTAAGGTTTCCTCCTTGTTGTTTTTTTCGTTAATCTGTTATAGTTAATGATCGTCCAGTTATATTATGTCTTGTATCATTTTAGTATAGGATTTTCCGGCCAAATTCACGAGTTTGTCATTTAAATTAATTTGTCATGCGTTCAAATTCGACGGTTCTAGTTTTCAAGTCTATGAAGTTTTCGTTAGAATCTATGCATGTTTCATTCAAATTAATGAATAATGTGCTTCTTTCGCTAATTAGTCATTCGATTTGGCGCAACACGATTTCTGACATCGCGAAGGTGTAATTTTAGCATTCGAATTCATTTGTACTTGTAGCATTCAAATTAGCACTTTGTGCACTTAAATTGATGGTCAATATACATTTCTCGTTTATTACACACTTTTTATCGCTTATTCTATTGTTTTATCCATGTGTATTTCATCATATTTATTTTCTTGCATTTATACACTTTATATACTTCTAGATTTATATGATATTCATCAACCTTTAAATTTGATTGTTAAGAAAAACAAAAAAAAACGAACTACGAACTTGATGGTCTCAATATTTTTGTAAATTTTCATGTAAGGAAGTTGTTCGTCTTGTGTTTCATCATAAATTTATCACAATTTCATTATGGAGGAAGGGTACAATATTGTGACTGGGGTAGGTATTTTTGTATCCAACCTTTCAGGGGTTATGAACATGTCCGTCCAGAAATGCCATATCCCTTGATTTCGCCCCTTCTTTACCTAAATGTCTGACTACACCCATATGCATTGTCCTCAAAATGAATAAATGGAATAACAGAAAAGACCCTAATGGCAAATCATGCATTTAATTGCAACTGTAAACGTGTGTTGCATTTCTTCCCATAACATTCCTAACTTGAATAAACCTAATTCGAATACGAATGACAGGTGTTAATTTGAATGATAAAAATGACGCCTCGACAAGTGACGATTAATTTGAATGCTAGTTGAGCAGTTTCTAGACTAAATGGCAGATCTATGAAACCCTTCGACCAAAATCCTAAATTAAATACCAAAACGAGAATATTGAATGATAATTGGCATGGCAAAGCCGATCTGCGCTAACTTAAATGCAAAGTAAATGAATTCGAATAACAAACTCGCGAATTTCGCCGGGAAATCCTATATTTCAATTGGAGTCAACAGCCAAAATGAATATCCGCAGATAAAATATTTTCTGTTCATGCTCATAATAATGTTAATATTTACCGTTCATCGTTAATGTTGCATCTGAGAAAAATAAAAAACCACTATGTAGACTTAAAGGAAAATTCCTACTAAATCTAGAGTATGATCATGAGGAAAAAAATACATTTGACTCGGGGTCTTTAAAAATAGCTAAATTATCAGAAAGTCTCAATTCTGTATTGTTCAATAATATTACTGAAGAATTTTATTATGTGAAAATGTATTACTCGCGAAACCACGAAAGCACTGTTGTCAGTGACATGTGACAATATACAAGGGCATATTGGCTAAACTCAAAGGAGTATTGATTAAATATCTTATAATTTCACTGAGATCATCTGACTTGACAAGTGTGGCAATCTTAATTTCCTCTCTACATGTAAGTGTCAATATACTTGTCATGGATGGATATACATGGCGGACAAAATTAAGTTGTAGGGTCTTTTTCAATAGAGACCAATATATGCTATGCGAGTATCCATCTAATAAGAATTGCCAAGGAAGAACTATTTTACATGGACAGTTTACATGAAAAATAATTGTGGGGAAGCGCAACGATGCACAGCTGTCCAGGTGATTAGACCCTTTAGATGGCAATTCAGATACCAATGACACGATTAGAATATGCAGAGAAAGGTTTTCATTCATTTTATAATATCTTCTTTAAGTTTGATGTTAATTTTTCACAATTATGATGATTAATTGTAAACTCTATATCCAACCTATTCCAGACATGGCGAATGTAATCCCGATGATTGTCCATGGATGGATGCTCTTGTGTTTAACCTTTCTATTCTTCATCGTTACACATGGTGATGATCAGACCACCCGTACAACTACACCTCACCCTATTTTGAGCCCAACACAAGTACTGCCTTCAAATAACATATTTGAAGTTTCCTACTATAGCACAGAAGACACAGAAAAGGAGGATTTTACAGCCTATGACTACGACATGACGACACCTGAGACAGGTACAAACACCGATGATGGTGACAGTGTCTTTAAGTCAAGTGGAACGTGGTCCTGGTACCCAATGTCGTGGCCGTGGACTTCGATTCTCCGACTGAATTCCGCCATCATCGGCATCGTCGGGAATGCCATCGTCATCATCGTCGTTTTCAACCGTCGAGTCTCTAAAAACTCCACCGATATCCTGATCGGGTCCCTGGCTGTGGCTGATCTCTTATCTTCTATAGCTATCATCCCTGTTCCTATAATCAAGTACGTCCCATCGACATGGCTTGGTGAGGTCTACTGCCGAGTAGTCAATGGGCAGATCTTTATGTGGTTTTTCGTCAACGTATCCATCTTCATTTTAACCGCCATTTCTGTAGAGAGATATGTGGCGGTTATATATCCATTCACATTTCGACGTATCTTCTCGATGCGACGTACGACAATCTACATCATTCTCATCTGGACGGTCTGCGTCATCAATCACGCCATCTGGTTCTATTTCTTCATCAAGGTACACCATGTTACTCACACATGTCAAGTGCCAACGGAACCACCGTCCTTACGGCTTCTTGGTGGATTGTCACAGGTCACATTCCATTTCATATGTCCTCTATTCGTCATGGTTATCACCCAAGCAATAATCATCATCACCTTGCATCGTCAGGCGAAGCGCTTCAAGTTCATGAACGGTTCCAAAGAAAGGACAATCCATGCCGTGAAGTCACACGATGCTAAATGGAGAGTCATCAAAATGTTTCTCATGGTAGTCCTCACTTTCATTGTATGTTGGTCTCCTGGTCAAATATCATTCCTCCTTTACAGCGCACAGATCATTGGTCCTAGGTACCTCTATAGTCCTCTGGATCGTATCTTTACAGTCATGGGGTTCTACAATTCCTGTGCTAACCCTATTATCTATACGATCAGCAATGCCAAATTCAGACTTGCCGTCAAGAATGTGTTGACGCGAAAAGGTAGCGATAATATATCTGCTTTTGGAATCAAACCGGAAACAGATAACCCTGATACTGGAATGACGTCTGTCCATAGCGCTTGAAACCTGCCGAATACAGTCGAATATATAAATGTGGGCCAGTATTACCATCATGCCCGTTGCAAACGAGACACAGGGCGTCATTTGCTTATGTGCTGACGTAGCAGTGCGTCAGTGAATGGCGCAGTCTATGACGCACCATGTGGGAGTGATCTCGTTGAATGTGAATGCAAGGGGAACATTGCAAAATAGTGATGTGTCTAGTTATAAATAAAGAGATTATCATTAGGGACTTTTAGATTTACACGACGAGAACGTGGACCGCCACGTGTGACATCCTTTCGGGTAATGTAACGTCCTTTTAAGGCACTGCCGGGCACGGCCCAGTGCCTTAACACAATGTCACACGCGGCAGTCCACGCTCTCGTCGTGTAAATCTAAAAGTCCCTATTACCTTCACGTCTTATTCCCACGTTGAATTTCCCGATTACTTCTAAATGTATCGCCTCTCTCCCGTGAGTGTTAACTAATATGCATTTTCATTGGCATTAATCCTCTCCTTTCCATAACAACAATAGGATTTCTGGTCAACGTTGAATACTATTTCTAACATAACCCTGATGCTACTGAATAAAGTGACGTTTGCTGCAGACCATTAGGCTACCCCAAATGGCATGCGTAAAACACTCCCGATAGAGAGATAATGGAATATTATGCCAATAATGAGCGTCAGAGCCTGGCGGATACCGGCGCTATATAAATGTCTATATTATTATTATTATTATAATGACATTCTCAAATGTTTTAGCAGGGCGACTGTAATCTTATTTAAACGTGACTGTATAAAGGGTAAATGTGCGTCGTGTGAACATGTGCTTGAAGCGTCAAGATCGCTGAAATTGAAATGTTTCCCTATCTGCTATTCTTTCTTCTCTCTTGTTAGATTTCTGTATTTTTCTTTATTGCAATGACGACCTTCGTCATTGCCTTGTTTTCGTTCACATTATTAATATTCTTACTTCTTCGTTGCGATGACGACCTTCGTCATTGCCTTGTCTTCGTTCACATTCTGCCCCATTAATATTCTTCTTTTCTTCGTCAGGAAATCGCATTCGTTTTGCACGTAGTGCTTGTTATTCCTAGTTAGGTGCTTTCATTATATCCATTTCCTTTCAAATTACGTAGGCATCATCTCTAGCATCTCATCCAGGTCACTACTTTCTTCGATTTTCGAAATCACTCATGCATAACCGTCCAGGCGCCATTTTGTCCGTTTCTGATCCATTTTAAGGCCTTTCTTTCTTCCTTCCTCTCTCCACTATCCTAGATCCTACAAACTTCTAACAAATTCCTTTAGATAGTCTAAGAGATGTGCTTTCATCTGCGACGCATAACCTGACCTTCAAAATGCCATCTTCGTACTCAAAATTCAAATCTGAAACCGACTCCGTCAAAAATCTCTCAAATTCTTGAAAAATGGACCCCTACAAATCTAAAAATTGCAATAACTTTCTTTAACCAATTCCGTTCCGGTAATACTGGCCCACATTTATATATTCGACTGTATTCGGCAGGTTTCAAGCGCTATGGACAGACGTCATTCCAGTATCAGGGTTATCTGTTTCCGGTTTGATTCCAAAAGCAGATATATTATCGCTACCTTTTCGCGTCAACACATTCTTGACGGCAAGTCTGAATTTGGCATTGCTGATCTCTCAAATTCTTGAAAAATGGACCCCTACAAATCTAAAAATTGCAATAACTTTCTTTAACCAATTCCGTTCCGTCTCATCTTCTCGCAGAATCTTTATTTTATAATTGCACATAGCCATGCCAAATTTTACGCTCCAATGGCTATGCAAAACATAAGCGCCCTCTAAAGTTCTGGGAATTGGCTTTCTTTCTGTGGCCGTATCTCCATTATGGCTTGGCAGACCCGTACCCTTTTTTGGATTTAGATACTTGAACATATGCCCTTTCCAGCCATATACAAAATTATATACACTAACACTGACCGACTTTGCGAAAAATGCCCTCAAAATATGCAGTTTTAAAAAAAAATGAGAAATAACTTCAACTTGCTCTACAATTTTAATAACGTCGGCGCAAAGTTATCGCCAAAAATGATGAATTTGCTATGCATTACGTAATAGCGCCTTTAATGGGTGCAGTACATTGCGAGCAGATGACAATGGTGTCAAACTGACCGCAATGAAGTGCCCTTTGGAATGATACCAAGTATGGTATATGTTCACACAGAAAATTTTGAGTAAATCACATTTGAACAAGGGTCATTATACGAATTCCGCCGAGTTTCCGCCCAATATTATAACACGTATCGGCTATGGCGTCATTTTTTCAGACTGCTTTTCGCCCCCTAAACGTCCCTTTTTTCCTTGAAATTTTGCAGTGACATTCCTACTTGCAATACGCAGGGCACCTTGTAGCCGGATTTTTAAAATTGGTCAAGGGGGTCATTTGAGACGCCATTTTGTCCTATAAATCTATTTTACATCACGTGTTTCGATAGGATTACCATAGAACAAAAGAGATTTGTTTACAATAACAACCATGAAATTCTCTTTCCAATGATACCAAATACGTCCGATAAAGAGACATAAAGAGAGAGAAAAAACAAACAATTAAAGTCCGGTCATAATACAGATCCTGTACGTTTTCCGCCCATGCATTACACGCATTGTCTATGGGGCAAATCGGGTTCACGCTTCTGGACCCCAGAACGATCTTCATTTTTTTGAAATTTTACAGGCACATTCTAAGTGGCCAAGTGCAGAGCATCAAGAAGCCGGATTGTTTTTAATCGGTCAAGCATGACATTAAATGCTACTTCATACTCTGCGTAACTAGTCCGAAAGATGCTCTTTCGTTTGACACGTAAAAACATGGCGTCATTGCACGCACATCGTTCTGACACGATTGCATTTCTAGTTCTTCTCTTTCGTCTCTTTTAATTTCTCTGGTTTTCTTTCCTTGCTTTCTCTCTCTCTCTCTCTCTCTCTCTTCTCTTCTCTTCTCTTCTCTATTTTTCCCCTCTTCCTCCTCTCTTGATAAACACTTTAATCTACCTTACACCTATTTTAGTACAAATCAGTTTCCCCATAATACACGGTATTATCTTAAAGTCATCACACGTAGTTTGTTGAAAATAACTTTGACATGGTATTTCTTATCAATATAACCGTCATTTCCTTCACAGATAACTATTGAATGAATGTTAACGATAGCCGATGAATGTCATTGGGTTGGAAGTATTAAATTTGGTGTAATTTGTGTGTATCAAAACAGCCTACGCTATTTAATAAATACATTACTGAAAATTATACAACATCATGTTACTCAACATTTCATCTCCGGTCGTATTTTTAGAGTCGTTGGTAGATATGCAGTGACTAAGTACCTTATTGTTTGTTTCTTTGTTGTTTTTGTTGGTTTTTAGCTAAGTTTTAATATACCTAATCGAATTGATGGCATGGCTATCTATCTTTTCGTTGAATCTCCATTATCCATTAAGTCAAATTATTCCACGAAATTCTGAAACTGATATTATACAAAATTACGATTCGATTCATTAAAAACGTCTAAATCTATTGTCTACCGCAGTGAGACTCAATATCATTAATTTTATGCTGGCATGATACTTATCGAGAGGTCTTGATGAAGTTATTACGATCAAGATGCTGATTATAATGACCGGATCTCGCAGACAATGTATATATATATTTTATATCCTGCATCAAAAATTGATTGGTTTTTGATTGGTTGAGAGCTCTACATGTGACCAGAAATATTTCAATCATTTTAAGGTTGCTCTGTAAAAGTACTATTTGGGAGTAGAATTACCATTTGGGAGTTGAAAATTGTGTATGATAATTTTTGTTTTAATTGTAATATTTTATTAAAATTATAAATGTTTTTTTTTATAAATAAAAATGGATAATTTTTTGGATAATTTGTTTAAATATAATAAATGTCGAAATTTTTAAAATGTTTTAGAATTATATTTTTGGGCGGGAAGGGAATGCAGGATGCAGGATATAAAACAAATATACTCTGCCTTCTTTTCGAGGTACTGGTTAAAACTATGGGCCTCGGTGACTCCAATATTACAATTTACTTCGGGGCTGCGCCCCTCAGCAAATAGTACTATTGGAGTCATCATCATAGTTTCAACCAGAACCTCTCAAGACAGTGAATTGTGGTGTAGTCATTATAAGGATTTGTTTAATTGTGTACATAGTACGGTGCAGGATGTTACTAATGCTTTATTTTGATGTAGATGTGGTTATCTCTCCTGAGGAGGTAAAAGAAGCTATTAGAAAATTAGACGACAATAAGTCATGTGGTCTTGATACCTTGTGTGCTTACCTTGTGTGCGGGTAAGCATGAATCCGATGACCGGGGTAATAATATATATCTGTAAAGCGCATTGAGACGGCCTGCGGTCCTGAAATGCGCTATATAAGGACGAACTATTATTATCATTACTATTACAGCTAAACATTTAAAGTTTGCAAGCATTTCTGGCTTTTTGATTCATGGTATCTTACCAGATAGCCCCGTCTCCCCCCCCCCCCCCCACACACACACACTCTGGGAACGGAGGGACCGCATTCATGTTCCCAAAATCTCCGGTAAAGGGGTACTTTTTACGCAACAAAGTCCAGCTCGTAATACACAAAAAAATCGGCCCGTATTGACTTTACACACCGGACTTAGGGGGGAGGGGGGTGCTCTCAAAGGGAGGGAACATGCATACGCGTACCCTAAATAACACTGAGTGGGAGGGGGGCCGGGCCAGATAGTATGATTTCCGTTGTTTTGGTGCCAGTCATTTAAAAAGTTTGCTCAAGATTTGTTCTGATTATGGATATGATAATGATGTTAAATATAATACCAAAAAAAAGAGTCATGTTATGATAATTAGATGTAAGGAACACCGTATATTGGTATTGGTCATTTCTTTAATGAGGACCTCAATGATGATAAAGATATTAGTCGACAGTGTCGTAAATTATATGCTCAAGGTATTATGCTTGTTAGGAAATTTCATATGTGTTCTCCGGATGTGAAGGTGGCATTAGTTAGGGTTTACTGTACACCTGTGTACACTGCGCATCTGTGGTGTAATTTTAAGAAGAGTAGTCTGTACAGGCTTACTGAGGCCTTTAATGATGCCATGATGAGAATGCTTCTTAGGGGACCTATATATTTGTGCTAGTCAAATGTTTGCTGAGTTGAATGTTCCAGTCTGTCCGGCTGTATTACGAAATATCATGTATAAGTTCATCCAGAGAGTGGATGTCTCTGAGAAAGGTATTATAAAGGTGTTAGTGAACCCCTCGTATAGTTGCCTTAGGTACACATCGGGCCTCTGGAAATTTTGGCTTAATAGCCTGCTGACACATGGGAATTGATCATATTGTGGTGTTACCAAGGACTATCCAGTTGCTCATGGTTGCAGTATAGTCTGTTCTTGTTGTTTGTTATAATATATATTATTGTTCGGGTTAGTTGAGCCGAGATTGCTACAAGTTACAACTTCAATAGATTGTTATACATGTACTTATTTTAATCTTACAGTTACAGTTTAGAGTTAGATTGCTATACCTTTATCAATTTTACAGATACAGATTATATGTTGCAGTTTAGATTGTATATACGTAGTATAGTAGTTGTTATACTCTTTGTAAGATTTGATGTTATTATACTAATCATGTTTATACTCCGCTCTTTTCCCTATACACCTATGTAACATATGTTTTATGAACCTTTGCCTTGTGCAGCTGAGTCTGAAATAAAGTTCTGAATTGAATTGAATATATTTGTATAATATATATAGTCCTTAAAGGGAAATCCAACCTTAATAGCAAACTAATTTAACAACTTTCCCATTTATTCCTCCCCCCCCCCCAAAAAAAAAAATGACTACAATGTCATTTGTTTTCAAAGTTGATAACTCAGGAGGGTCTTTTCATTTTAGAGAACCTATAATGATACGCTCTCCATAATATACGTTGAGTAGTGCCTGAAGAGAGGAAATGCTTAGAAGAAAAAAAATCAGAACTTAACTAGACTTTAATTCGTCACTTTGACGAATTAGGTGATACGTGCTATTTTGTTATCATGAAAGTGCGCCGATAATGATCTAATGATAATGATCATAAATACGATAAAGACCATGATTAAGAGTGATATAGCGCCCCCTTCCGGTATTCGATAGAGATTTGTAGAATCAGGATTTCAGAAAAAGTCGCCTAACACGCAAACTAAGGAAATTCTGACTTGTCACCTTTAATTTAAATTTTCACTATGATGATGTCATCGAAATGATAAATGATGTACGTCTATATTGTAGATAATTTATTAGCTACAACGTATCAAAATTTGGGAGAACATAGAATACAAATAAGCTAGATAGTGCTCAAAGATCAATGTCATGAAGATTCATGATGTGAACGAAATTCACCTTCCTTAGGCATAACACGCAAATTGAGAAAATTCTGACATGTGGCCTTTAATTGAATTTTGTACTATAATGACGTCAATAAAATAAAAAGTAGTGTGTATTGATCTTGTAGGCAATTTCCTAAGCTACAAGATACCGCAATTTGGAAGAAAATCAGTCAATATTATGAGAAATACACTAAATTTTCAAAAAATATAATGACGTCATAATATGCAATTTTGTATTTTGACTTCCAAGGCCATTATGATGACGTCAGGATGTATTTAATGGCCAAATAAGCTATGAAATCATATCTCCGACTCATACTCTATCAAAATATGAAAAAAACTTAGCATTCCTTGTTCATCCCAATGGACGTTTTATAGGCATGTTTTTGCCCATATATACTATGTAATACATGAGCTCGCACACAAGGATATTTATCTTGAACGGACGCTCATTCCGTTATTAATAGTGATAAAGGGATGAACATGGTATCAAAATGCTTGGAAAAATGTGCCAAACATGATGACAGAGAAAATTTGGCGATAATATGTTGCAAAGTGCCAGAACGCGCAAAAAACACGCGCGCATGCGCGTTTGAGTGTTTTTTTGGTCAAATGCTCCTTATGGCTTGAAACGTGTGCAAAAAAAAATTGAAATGATTTGGAGCATTTTAAATTTTTGCGCGCACGTAAACGCGCGCACAAACGCGTACGCGCGGATTTGCGTACGTTTTTTGATCTAAAATTGACCGGAAGGATATTGATCTTATTCATGATAAATATGAATGAGAAATTACTTTCCGTTATGAAGATATGATCATAAGTTGATTTTTACAAAATGGCGCCTGGATGACGTCACGATAACTTTGAGTCTTTGAAAAGTCATGCAGTTCTAAGTTAGACTAAGATCTATCATCATTGACAGTTTCATGACAATGGCTTTTGCCATTCTTGAGATATCCTGCGAACAAAATTGAGGAAGAATAATAATAATTTCTTCTATACAGACACAAAATAAATACTAGACTTTAATTCGTCACTTTGACGAATTAGGTGATACGTGCTATTTTGTTATCATGAAAGTGTGCCGATGATGATCTTATGACAATGATCATAAATACGATAAAGACCATGATTAAGAGCGGTATAGCGCCCCATTCAGGTATTCGATAGAGATTTGTAGAATCAGGATTTGAGAAAAAGTCGCCTAAAACGCAAACTAAGAAAATTCTGACATGTCACCTTTAATTGGAATTTTCACTATGATGATGTCATCGAAATGATAAATAATGTACGTCTATATTGTAGATCATTTATTAGCTACACCGTATCAAAATTTGGGAGAACTTAAAGCACAAATAAGCTAAAAGGTGCTCAAAGATCAATGTCATGTAGATTCATGATGTGAACGAATTTCACCTTCCATAGACATAACACGCAAATTGAGAAAATTCTGACATGTGGCCTTTAATTGAATTTTGTACTATAATGACGTCAATAAAATAAAAAGCAGTGTGTATTGATCTTGTAGGCAATTCCCTAAGCTACAGGATACCGCAATCTGGAAGATAGTCAGTCAATATTATGAGAAATACACTAAATTTTCAAAAAGTATAATGACGTTATAATATGCAATTTTGTATTTTGACTTCCAAGGCCATTATGATGACGTCAAGATGTATTTAATGGCCAAATGAGCTATGAAATCATATCTTCGACTCTCACTCTATCAAAATATGAAAAAAACTTGGCAGTCCTTATTCATCCCAATGGATTTTTTATAGGCATGTTTTTTCCCATATATACTATGTAATACATGAACTCGCGCACAAGGATATTTATCTTGAACGGACGCTCATTCCGTTATTAATAGTGATAAAGAGATTAACATGGTATCAAAATGCTTGGGAAAATGTGCCAAATATGATGACAGAGAAAATTTGGCAATTATATGTTGCAAAATGCCAGAACGCGCAAAAAACGCGCGCGCATGCCGATTTGAGTGATTTTTTGTCAAATGCTCCATATGGCTTGAAACGTATGCAAAAAAAATTGGGAATGATTTTGAGCATTTTAAATTTGTGCGCGCGCGTAAACGCGCGCACGAACTTGTACGCGCGGATTTGCGCACGTTTTTTTATCTGAAATTGGCCGGAAGGATATTGATCTTATTCATGATAAATATGAATGAGAAATTACTTTCCGTTATGAAGATATACACTAAATTTTCAAAAAGTATAATGACGTTATAATATGCAATTTTGTATTTTGACTTCCAAGGCCATTATGATGACGTCAAGATGTATTTAATGGCCAAATAAGCTATGAAATCATATCTCCGACTCATACTCTATCAAAATATGAAAAAAACTTGGCATTCCTTGTTCATCCCAATGGACGTTTTATAGGCATGTTTTTGCCCATATATACTACCCTCCCATGCCATAAGTATTGCAACATGATGAAATTCGTTAAATTTGTGGTTAATGACTTCTCTTTGTTGTAGCGGTGTTTTGTTCGAAATTGAACATGCATGACCGTTGTGAAAAATGACTATTGATATATCAATAAAATGTGCCTGATAGTATGATAAAAAATGATGCACTACATATTCATTAAAACAGCACTCATTTTCATGTAATTATTTGTCTCCTGTGTAATGTGTGTGTCTATGTTGCAATACTTTTGGCACGGGAGGGTATGTAATACATGAGCTCGCACACAAGGATATTTATCTTGAACGGACGCTCATTCCGTTATTAATAGTGATAAAGGGATGAAGATGGTATCAAACATGATGACAGAGAAAATTTGGCGATTATATGTTGCAAAATGCCAGAACGCGCAAAAAACGCGCGCGCATGCGCGTTTGAGTGATTTTTTGTCAAATGCTCCATATGGCTTGAAACGTGTGCAAAATAAATTGGAAATGATTTGGAGCATTTTAAATTTTTGCGCGCACGTAAACGCGCGCACAAACGCGTAGCGCGGATTTGCGCACGTTTTTTGATCTGAAATTGACCGGAAGGATATTGATCTTATTCATGATAAATATGAATGAGAAATTACTTTCCGTTATGAAGATATGATCATAAGTTGATTTTTACAAAATGGCGCCTGAATGACGTCACGATAATTTTGAGTCTTTGAAAAGTCATACAGTTCTAAGTTAGACTAAGATCTATCATCATTGAAAGTTTCATGACAATGGCTTTTGCCATTCTTGAGATATCCTGCGAACAAAATTGAGGAAGAATAATAATAAATAATAATAAATAAATAAATAATAAAAATCTTGACGAAATCAAAAGGTGATACGTATATTTCATACGTATCACCTAATAATAACAATCTTGACGAAATCAATAGGTGATACGTAGACTTCGTTACGTATCACCTAATGATTCCTTCAAAATTTGCAATTTCAACTTTCGATCGAAAATTTTAACATGATCCCAACATCTGATTAAAAAACAAAGTCACCCTTTTTCATAGCCCATGGTCTCAGCTATAACATATCCGAATTTGGGAGAAAACAGAGCACAAATGAGCGAGATAGTGCTGAAAGATGGATGTGATGTAGATTCATAGTGTGAACGAAATTCACCCTCCATAGACATAACACGCAAATGACGAAAATTTTGACATGTGGCCTTTAATTGAATTTTTTACTATGATGACATCATTTAAATGAAAATTGGTGTAGAATGATCTCGAAGACGATTGCCTCGGCTACAACATATTAAAATCTAGAAGAGAATCGATGAATATTAAGAGAAATACACTAAATTTTCCATAAACATAATGACGTCATAATATGCATTTTTGTATTTTTGACTTCCAAGGCCATTATGATGACGTCAAGATGTACTTAATGGCCAAATGAGATATGCAATCATACCTTCGACTCATACTCTATCTAAATATGGAAAAAAAATTGGCAGTCCTTATTCATATCAATGGACTTTTTATGGGCATGTTTTTGCCCATAAACGCTATGTAATACAAAAATCGCGCGTGCGGACGGTTATCTTGAACGGACGCTCGTTCCGTTATTAATAGTGATAAAGAGATAAACTTGGTATCAAATTGTTCGGAAAATTATGAGGAATATCCTGTCAAAAGTTTTTGCGGAGGAATTATTTTTCGTTCGGCCGTGACGAACGAAAACGTCCAAAAATGCGTGTTTTGCGCGATTTTTTATGAAATGCTTATAATGGCCTGAAACGTATGCAAAAAAAATTTAAGACGATTTTGAGCAATTTTAAATTTTACGCGCGCATTAACGCAAACGGGAAATGGAATTCTGAAATCCTACTTTGCAAGTGAAATATAAGCATGATCCCGGCATCTAATCGAAAAATAAAGGGCACACTTGTGATAGCTCGTTTTCTCAACTACAACATATCCGAAGCTCAGCGAAAACGAAGCTAAAACAACGGAGATTTTGCTCGTGAAACACAGGAGTGTAGAATCCAGTTTTGAGAAAAAGTCATGTCCCATAGAGAATACACGCAAAATGTGAAAAATTGACATGCCTCCTTTAATCGCAAAAATACACCATGATACTTTTGTCAAAAATAAAAATTGTGAATACTGCATTTGTAGAAAATTGTCTCACCTAAAACATATCAAAATTTGAAAGAAAATTAATCGATATCAACAGAGATACAATCAATTTTCAAAAAATATGCTGACGTCATAATATGCAAATTGAAATTTTGAGTTTGGAGGCCATTATGATGATGTCATGAGTTACTTGAGGATCAAATGAGACATGAAATCATATCTCCGACTCATAATCTATCGAAATATGAAAACATATTGGGATTTCCTATCTATTCTAAAGAGTTACAATTAATTTTATATAGGCATGTTTTTGCCCATGTATTGTGGATAAAGATAACGCAAATCCGCGCGTGCTGTCAACTTTGACGGACGCTCATTGTGTTAATAAAAGGTGAACAAATTATCAAAATGCTTGGAAAAATGTACCAAATATGATGACAGAAAAAAATCGGCGATTCTATGTTGCAAAATGCCAGTACGCGCGAAAACGCGCGCGCATGCACGTGCGCGTAATTTTTTTATCAAATGTTCCATATGGCCTGAAACGTATGTAAAAAAAATTTGGGATGATTTGGAGCATTTTAAAAAATTTCGCGCGCGTAAACGCGCGGACAAAAGCGTACGCGCATTTTTGCGCGCATTTTTTGACCTGAAATTGATTGGACAGATATTGACCTTGATCATGATAAATATGAATGAGAAATGGATTTCCGTTTTGAAGATATGATCATAAGTTAATTTTCACAAAATGGCGCCTGGATGACGTCACGATAATTTTGAGTCTTTGAAAAGTCACGCAGTTCTAAGTTAGATTAAGATCTATCATCATTGAAAGTTTCATGACAATGGCTTTATTCAATCTTGAGATATCCTGCGAACAAATTCGAGGAAGAATAATAATAAATAATAATAATAAATAAATAACAATCTTGACGAAATCAAAAGGTGATACGTAGACTTCGTTACGTATCACCTAACTAGACTTTAATTCGTCACTTTGACGAATTAGGTGATACGAAGCTATTTTTGTATCATGAAAGTGTCCCGATGACGATCTAATGATAATATTCATGAATACGATAATGACGATATTGATGATGATGAAAAGAAGATGATGAGGAGAAGGGAAACAGCGCAAAAGAGAGGAGAGAGAGAGAGATGCAATCGAGAACAATGCCTTCCATATTTCTAGCATAAATAAGCTCTTGTGAATACTGATCATGAAAGTGTTGCCGATAATCAAAAAACCATTATGTTCATGAATACGATGATGACGATATTAGAATGATGACCATGATTGAAAGTGGCACAGCGCCCCCTTCAGGTTTTCGATAGAGGATTAAACTGTTTACTTATACTAAACAAGCTCAAAACACTTTTTTTAAATAAATATTACAAAATGTACATAGTGATTAATTTAGTCCTGATTTAATATAAAATATGAGTAAGATATTAATATTGTACCCATCCATAATCCAACACCATTTTTTAATAAATATTACAAAATGTACATAGTGATTAATTTAGTCCTGATTTAATATAAAATATGAGTAAGATATTAATATTGTACCCATCCATAACCCAACAGCTATGATGTTAAATCTAGAAACGATTGTCAGTATGCATGGCAGTGAATGGCCAAACGATAGAAATTGCCTCGAATTTCTTTGGATTAAATTATTATACATTATAAATGAGACAAGCTGAGATGATGCAGAGAAATAGGGGAGAGAGTAGAGAAAGAGAGAGACAGAGACAGAAGGAGACAGATCAAGAGATGAAGAGGGAGAGGGAGAGGGTGAAAGTGTAAAACAGAGGGAGAGAACAAGAGAGATAAAGATGAGAGAGACCAAGAGAAGGAGAGGGGCAGAACAAGACTAGGTAAAGGGAGACAGAGCAAGAGAGAAAAGAGAGAGAGAGGGGAGAGATGCAATTGAGAAAGATGCCTTCAATATTTCTAGCATAAATAGCTAGGCTCTTGAATTACTATCATGAAAGTATGCAGAAACTGCCGATGATGATATAATGATAATGTTCATGAATACGATAATGACGATATTGATGATGTTGATGACCATGATTAAAAGTGGTATAGCGCCCCCTTCAGGTATTCAATTGAGGATTGTTGTATATGATAACTGTTAACTATTACTAGGGAGAGTGCCCTGCTATTACTGCTATTACCAACAAAAAATTCGCCTGATTGCAGAGAAATACTTATACCAATCATTGAAGTGATATTTCGACGCGCTAAATACGCAACAATGACGTCATTAGAGCTGATTATGACTAATAAGGACTATATCTAAATTAAGTTTCATGCAGCTTATTGACCGTTCTGTATTGGAAAGAAAGATCTATCGTTTGAATAACGTGTCGACACACTGTGGATGTGAATGCTTTCGTGTGCCATCTGTCAAGTCTTGAGATAACATGAAAATAAAGTTTATTAACACTTTAAAAAAAAAACAAACATGTATACTGTGATTTATTTAGTCCTGATTCAATTAATATGATTAAGATATTAATATTTTACCCATCATACCCCAACAGCTATGAGATGTTAAATCTAGAAATAATTGTTAGTATGCATGGCAGTGAATGGCCAAACGATAGAAATTGGTTCAAATTTCCTTTGATTTGATTTGTGTACATGTAATAAACTAATAAATGAGACACTGAGAAGATGCAGAGAGGGGAGATACTATAAAGAAAGAGAGAGGCAGGTCGAGACAGAGGGAGACAGAGCAAGACAGAAAGAGGAAGGCAGCTAGGCATCTCACCCTTCTCCTTTCTTCTCAATCCTCTTTTCCCTCTTTCTTCTTCTACTTTTACTTCTTCTAATAATTCCGAATGTTTTTTATATTGTATTTTACGTTTGTAAAACATTGCCAAATTTTGCTGTTTAGGCCGCAATGCATTGTTGTTCTTTTATTTTTATTAACAATAAAAACACTATCATTTCATTTCAATACTAGGACACTGCTAACGATAAAATTTCAAAAATAGGACATACGTGACATATTCGAAATTACCGCAAAGTTCTACAGAATTTGCAATTCCAACTTTGAATTGAAAATTTCGACGAGATATCAACGTCTGATCAAAAAACTAAAAGCACCGTTTTTATAGCCCATGGTCTCAGCTATAACATATCCAAATTTGGAAGAAAACAGAGCACAAATGAGCGAGATAGTGCTGAAAGATGGATGTGATGTAGATTCATAGTGTGGACAAAATTCACCCTCCATAGACATAACACGCAAATGACGAAAATTTTGACATGTGGCCTTTAATTGAATTTTTTACTATGATGACATCATTTAAATAAAAATTGGTGTAGACCGATCTCGAAGACGATTGCCTCGGCTACAACATATTAAAATCTAGAAGAGAATCGATGAATATTAAGAGAAATACACTAAATTTTCCATAAACATAATGACGTCATAATATGCATTTTTGTATTTTTGACTTCCAAGGCCATTATGATGACGTCAAGATGTACTTAATGGCCAAATGTGATATGAAATCATACCTTCGACTCATACTCTATCTAAATATGGAAAAAAAATTGGCAGTCCTTATTCATATCAATGGACTTTTTATGGGCATGTTTTTGCCCATATACGCTATGTAATACAAAAATCGCGCGTGCGGACGGTTATCTTGAACGGACGCTCATTCCGTTATTAATAGTGATAAAGAGATAAACTTGGTATCAAATTGTTCGGAAAATTATGAGAAATATCCTGTCAAAAGTTTTTGCGGAGGAATTATTTTTCGTTCGGCCGTGACGAACGAAAACGTCCAAAAATGCGTGTTTTGCGCGATTTTTTATGAAATGCTTATAATGGCCTGAAACGTATGCAAAAACAATTTAAGACGATTTTGAGCAATTTTAAATTTTACGCGCGCATTAACGCGCGCACCTACGCGTACGCGCATTTTTGCGCGCATTTATTGATCTGATATTGACCCGACAAATATTGACCTTGATCATGACAAATATGAATGAGAAATGGCTTTCTGTTATGAAGATATGATCATAAGTTGATTTTCACAAAATGGCGCCTGGATGACGTCACGATAATTATGAGTCTTTGAAAAGTCACGCAGTTCTAAGTTAGACTAAGATCTATCATCATTGAAAGATTCATGAGTATGGCTTTATTCAGTCTTGAGATATCCTGCGAACAAATTCGAGGAAGAATAATAATAAATAATAATAATAAATAAATAACAATCTTGACGAAATCAAAAGGTGATACGTTGACTTCGTTACGTATCACCTAATGATTCCTTCAAAATGTGCAATTTCAACTTTCGATCGAAAATTTTAACATGATCCCAACATCTGATTAAAAAACAAAGTCACCCTTTTTTATAGCCCATGGTCTCAGCTATAACATATCCAAATTTGGAAGAAAACAGAGCACAAATGAGCGAGATAGTGCTGAAAGATGGATGTGATGTAGATTCATAGTGTGGACAAAATTCACCCTCCATAGACATAACACGCAAATGACGAAAATTTTGACATGTGGCCTTTAATTGAATTTTTTACTATGATGACATCATTTAAATAAAAATTGGTGTAGACCGATCTCGAAGACGATTGCCTCGGCTACAACATATTAAAATCTAGAAGAGAATCGATGAATATTAAGAGAAATACACTAAATTTTCCATAAACATAATGACGTCATAATATGCATTTTTGTATTTTTGACTTCCAAGGCCATTATGATGACGTCAAGATGTACTTAATGGCCAAATGTGATATGAAATCATACCTTCGACTCATACTCTATCTAAATATGGAAAAAAAATTGGCAGTCCTTATTCATATCAATGGACTTTTTATGGGCATGTTTTTGCCCATATACGCTATGTAATACAAAAATCGCGCGTGCGGACGGTTATCTTGAACGGACGCTCATTCCGTTATTAATAGTGATAAAGAGATAAACTTGGTATCAAATTGTTCGGAAAATTATGAGGAATATCCTGTCAAAAGTTTTTGCGGAGGAATTATTTTTCGTTCGGCCGTGACGAACGAAAACGTCCAAAAATGCGTGTTTTGCGCGATTTTTTATGAAATGCTTATAATGGCCTGAAACGTATGCAAAAACAATTTAAGACGATTTTGAGCAATTTTAAATTTTACGCGCGCATTAACGCGCGCACCTACGCGTACGCGCATTTTTGCGCGCATTTATTGATCTGATATTGACCCGACAAATATTGACCTTGATCATGACAAATATGAATGAGAAATGGCTTTCTGTTATGAAGATATGATCATAAGTTGATTTTCACAAAATGGCGCCTGGATGACGTCACGATAATTATGAGTCTTTGAAAAGTCACGCAGTTCTAAGTTAGACTAAGATCTATCATCATTGAAAGATTCATGAGTATGGCTTTATTCAGTCTTGAGATATCCTGCGAACAAATTCGAGGAAGAATAATAATAAATAATAATAATAAATAAATAACAATCTTGACGAAATCAAAAGGTGATACGTTGACTTCGTTACGTATCACCTAATGATTCCTTCAAAATGTGCAATTTCAACTTTCGATCGAAAATTTTAACATGATCCCAACATCTGATTAAAAAACAAAGTCACCCTTTTTTATAGCCCATGGTCTCAGCTATAACATATCCAAATTTGGAAGAAAACAGAGCACAAATGAGCGAGATAGTGCTGAAAGATGGATGTGATGTAGATTCATAGTGTGGACAAAATTCACCCTCCATAGACATAACACGCAAATGACGAAAATTTTGACATGTGGCCTTTAATTGAATTTTTTACTATGATGACATCATTTAAATAAAAATTGGTGTAGACCGATCTCGAAGACGATTGCCTCGGCTACAACATATTAAAATCTAGAAGAGAATCGATGAATATTAAGAGAAATACACTAAATTTTCCATAAACATAATGACGTCATAATATGCATTTTTGTATTTTTGACTTCCAAGGCCATTATGATGACGTCAAGATGTACTTAATGGCCAAATGTGATATGAAATCATACCTTCGACTCATACTCTATCTAAATATGGAAAAAAAATTGGCAGTCCTTATTCATATCAATGGACTTTTTATGGGCATGTTTTTGCCCATATACGCTATGTAATACAAAAATCGCGCGTGCGGACGGTTATCTTGAACGGACGCTCATTCCGTTATTAATAGTGATAAAGAGATAAACTTGGTATCAAATTGTTCGGAAAATTATGAGGAATATCCTGTCAAAAGTTTTTGCGGAGGAATTATTTTTCGTTCGGCCGTGACGAACGAAAACGTCCAAAAATGCGTGTTTTGCGCGATTTTTTATGAAATGCTTATAATGGCCTGAAACGTATGCAAAAACAATTTAAGACGATTTTGAGCAATTTTAAATTTTACGCGCGCATTAACGCGCGCACCTACGCGTACGCGCATTTTTGCGCGCATTTATTGATCTGATATTGACCCGACAAATATTGACCTTGATCATGACAAATATGAATGAGAAATGGCTTTCTGTTATGAAGATATGATCATAAGTTGATTTTCACAAAATGGCGCCTGGATGACGTCACGATAATTATGAGTCTTTGAAAAGTCACGCAGTTCTAAGTTAGACTAAGATCTATCATCATTGAAAGATTCATGAGTATGGCTTTATTCAGTCTTGAGATATCCTGCGAACAAATTCGAGGAAGAATAATAATAAATAATAATAATAAATAAATAACAATCTTGACGAAATCAAAAGGTGATACGTTGACTTCGTTACGTATCACCTAATGATTCCTTCAAAATGTGCAATTTCAACTTTCGATCGAAAATTTTAACATGATCCCAACATCTGATTAAAAAACAAAGTCACCCTTTTTTATAGCCCATGGTCTCAGCTATAACATATCCAAATTTGGAAGAAAACAGAGCACAAATGAGCGAGATAGTGCTGAAAGATGGATGTGATGTAGATTCATAGTGTGGACAAAATTCACCCTCCATAGACATAACACGCAAATGACGAAAATTTTGACATGTGGCCTTTAATTGAATTTTTTACTATGATGACATCATTTAAATAAAAATTGGTGTAGACCGATCTCGAAGACGATTGCCTCGGCTACAACATATTAAAATCTAGAAGAGAATCGATGAATATTAAGAGAAATACACTAAATTTTCCATAAACATAATGACGTCATAATATGCATTTTTGTATTTTTGACTTCCAAGGCCATTATGATGACGTCAAGATGTACTTAATGGCCAAATGTGATATGAAATCATACCTTCGACTCATACTCTATCTAAATATGGAAAAAAAATTGGCAGTCCTTATTCATATCAATGGACTTTTTATGGGCATGTTTTTGCCCATATACGCTATGTAATACAAAAATCGCGCGTGCGGACGGTTATCTTGAACGGACGCTCATTCCGTTATTAATAGTGATAAAGAGATAAACTTGGTATCAAATTGTTCGGAAAATTATGAGGAATATCCTGTCAAAAGTTTTTGCGGAGGAATTATTTTTCGTTCGGCCGTGACGAACGAAAACGTCCAAAAATGCGTGTTTTGCGCGATTTTTTATGAAATGCTTATAATGGCCTGAAACGTATGCAAAAACAATTTAAGACGATTTTGAGCAATTTTAAATTTTACGCGCGCATTAACGCGCGCACCTACGCGTACGCGCATTTTTGCGCGCATTTATTGATCTGATATTGACCCGACAAATATTGACCTTGATCATGACAAATATGAATGAGAAATGGCTTTCTGTTATGAAGATATGATCATAAGTTGATTTTCACAAAATGGCGCCTGGATGACGTCACGATAATTATGAGTCTTTGAAAAGTCACGCAGTTCTAAGTTAGACTAAGATCTATCATCATTGAAAGATTCATGAGTATGGCTTTATTCAGTCTTGAGATATCCTGCGAACAAATTCGAGGAAGAATAATAATAAATAATAATAATAAATAAATAACAATCTTGACGAAATCAAAAGGTGATACGTTGACTTCGTTACGTATCACCTAATGATTCCTTCAAAATGTGCAATTTCAACTTTCGATCGAAAATTTTAACATGATCCCAACATCTGATTAAAAAACAAAGTCACCCTTTTTTATAGCCCATGGTCTCAGCTATAACATATCCAAATTTGGAAGAAAACAGAGCACAAATGAGCGAGATAGTGCTGAAAGATGGATGTGATGTAGATTCATAGTGTGGACAAAATTCACCCTCCATAGACATAACACGCAAATGACGAAAATTTTGACATGTGGCCTTTAATTGAATTTTTTACTATGATGACATCATTTAAATAAAAATTGGTGTAGACCGATCTCGAAGACGATTGCCTCGGCTACAACATATTAAAATCTAGAAGAGAATCGATGAATATTAAGAGAAATACACTAAATTTTCCATAAACATAATGACGTCATAATATGCATTTTTGTATTTTTGACTTCCAAGGCCATTATGATGACGTCAAGATGTACTTAATGGCCAAATGTGATATGAAATCATACCTTCGACTCATACTCTATCTAAATATGGAAAAAAAATTGGCAGTCCTTATTCATATCAATGGACTTTTTATGGGCATGTTTTTGCCCATATACGCTATGTAATACAAAAATCGCGCGTGCGGACGGTTATCTTGAACGGACGCTCATTCCGTTATTAATAGTGATAAAGAGATAAACTTGGTATCAAATTGTTCGGAAAATTATGAGGAATATCCTGTCAAAAGTTTTTGCGGAGGAATTATTTTTCGTTCGGCCGTGACGAACGAAAACGTCCAAAAATGCGTGTTTTGCGCGATTTTTTATGAAATGCTTATAATGGCCTGAAACGTATGCAAAAACAATTTAAGACGATTTTGAGCAATTTTAAATTTTACGCGCGCATTAACGCGCGCACCTACGCGTACGCGCATTTTTGCGCGCATTTATTGATCTGATATTGACCCGACAAATATTGACCTTGATCATGACAAATATGAATGAGAAATGGCTTTCTGTTATGAAGATATGATCATAAGTTGATTTTCACAAAATGGCGCCTGGATGACGTCACGATAATTATGAGTCTTTGAAAAGTCACGCAGTTCTAAGTTAGACTAAGATCTATCATCATTGAAAGATTCATGAGTATGGCTTTATTCAGTCTTGAGATATCCTGCGAACAAATTCGAGGAAGAATAATAATAAATAATAATAATAAATAAATAACAATCTTGACGAAATCAAAAGGTGATACGTTGACTTCGTTACGTATCACCTAATGATTCCTTCAAAATGTGCAATTTCAACTTTCGATCGAAAATTTTAACATGATCCCAACATCTGATTAAAAAACAAAGTCACCCTTTTTTATAGCCCATGGTCTCAGCTATAACATATCCAAATTTGGAAGAAAACAGAGCACAAATGAGCGAGATAGTGCTGAAAGATGGATGTGATGTAGATTCATAGTGTGGACAAAATTCACCCTCCATAGACATAACACGCAAATGACGAAAATTTTGACATGTGGCCTTTAATTGAATTTTTTACTATGATGACATCATTTAAATAAAAATTGGTGTAGACCGATCTCGAAGACGATTGCCTCGGCTACAACATATTAAAATCTAGAAGAGAATCGATGAATATTAAGAGAAATACACTAAATTTTCCATAAACATAATGACGTCATAATATGCATTTTTGTATTTTTGACTTCCAAGGCCATTATGATGACGTCAAGATGTACTTAATGGCCAAATGTGATATGAAATCATACCTTCGACTCATACTCTATCTAAATATGGAAAAAAAATTGGCAGTCCTTATTCATATCAATGGACTTTTTATGGGCATGTTTTTGCCCATATACGCTATGTAATACAAAAATCGCGCGTGCGGACGGTTATCTTGAACGGACGCTCATTCCGTTATTAATAGTGATAAAGAGATAAACTTGGTATCAAATTGTTCGGAAAATTATGAGGAATATCCTGTCAAAAGTTTTTGCGGAGGAATTATTTTTCGTTCGGCCGTGACGAACGAAAACGTCCAAAAATGCGTGTTTTGCGCGATTTTTTATGAAATGCTTATAATGGCCTGAAACGTATGCAAAAACAATTTAAGACGATTTTGAGCAATTTTAAATTTTACGCGCGCATTAACGCGCGCACCTACGCGTACGCGCATTTTTGCGCGCATTTATTGATCTGATATTGACCCGACAAATATTGACCTTGATCATGACAAATATGAATGAGAAATGGCTTTCTGTTATGAAGATATGATCATAAGTTGATTTTCACAAAATGGCGCCTGGATGACGTCACGATAATTATGAGTCTTTGAAAAGTCACGCAGTTCTAAGTTAGACTAAGATCTATCATCATTGAAAGATTCATGAGTATGGCTTTATTCAGTCTTGAGATATCCTGCGAACAAATTCGAGGAAGAATAATAATAAATAATAATAATAAATAAATAACAATCTTGACGAAATCAAAAGGTGATACGTTGACTTCGTTACGTATCACCTAATGATTCCTTCAAAATGTGCAATTTCAACTTTCGATCGAAAATTTTAACATGATCCCAACATCTGATTAAAAAACAAAGTCACCCTTTTTTATAGCCCATGGTCTCAGCTATAACATATCCAAATTTGGAAGAAAACAGAGCACAAATGAGCGAGATAGTGCTGAAAGATGGATGTGATGTAGATTCATAGTGTGGACAAAATTCACCCTCCATAGACATAACACGCAAATGACGAAAATTTTGACATGTGGCCTTTAATTGAATTTTTTACTATGATGACATCATTTAAATAAAAATTGGTGTAGACCGATCTCGAAGACGATTGCCTCGGCTACAACATATTAAAATCTAGAAGAGAATCGATGAATATTAAGAGAAATACACTAAATTTTCCATAAACATAATGACGTCATAATATGCATTTTTGTATTTTTGACTTCCAAGGCCATTATGATGACGTCAAGATGTACTTAATGGCCAAATGTGATATGAAATCATACCTTCGACTCATACTCTATCTAAATATGGAAAAAAAATTGGCAGTCCTTATTCATATCAATGGACTTTTTATGGGCATGTTTTTGCCCATATACGCTATGTAATACAAAAATCGCGCGTGCGGACGGTTATCTTGAACGGACGCTCATTCCGTTATTAATAGTGATAAAGAGATAAACTTGGTATCAAATTGTTCGGAAAATTATGAGGAATATCCTGTCAAAAGTTTTTGCGGAGGAATTATTTTTCGTTCGGCCGTGACGAACGAAAACGTCCAAAAATGCGTGTTTTGCGCGATTTTTTATGAAATGCTTATAATGGCCTGAAACGTATGCAAAAACAATTTAAGACGATTTTGAGCAATTTTAAATTTTACGCGCGCATTAACGCGCGCACCTACGCGTACGCGCATTTTTGCGCGCATTTATTGATCTGATATTGACCCGACAAATATTGACCTTGATCATGACAAATATGAATGAGAAATGGCTTTCTGTTATGAAGATATGATCATAAGTTGATTTTCACAAAATGGCGCCTGGATGACGTCACGATAATTATGAGTCTTTGAAAAGTCACGCAGTTCTAAGTTAGACTAAGATCTATCATCATTGAAAGATTCATGAGTATGGCTTTATTCAGTCTTGAGATATCCTGCGAACAAATTCGAGGAAGAATAATAATAAATAATAATAATAAATAAATAACAATCTTGACGAAATCAAAAGGTGATACGTTGACTTCGTTACGTATCACCTAATGATTCCTTCAAAATGTGCAATTTCAACTTTCGATCGAAAATTTTAACATGATCCCAACATCTGATTAAAAAACAAAGTCACCCTTTTTTATAGCCCATGGTCTCAGCTATAACATATCCAAATTTGGAAGAAAACAGAGCACAAATGAGCGAGATAGTGCTGAAAGATGGATGTGATGTAGATTCATAGTGTGGACAAAATTCACCCTCCATAGACATAACACGCAAATGACGAAAATTTTGACATGTGGCCTTTAATTGAATTTTTTACTATGATGACATCATTTAAATAAAAATTGGTGTAGACCGATCTCGAAGACGATTGCCTCGGCTACAACATATTAAAATCTAGAAGAGAATCGATGAATATTAAGAGAAATACACTAAATTTTCCATAAACATAATGACGTCATAATATGCATTTTTGTATTTTTGACTTCCAAGGCCATTATGATGACGTCAAGATGTACTTAATGGCCAAATGTGATATGAAATCATACCTTCGACTCATACTCTATCTAAATATGGAAAAAAAATTGGCAGTCCTTATTCATATCAATGGACTTTTTATGGGCATGTTTTTGCCCATATACGCTATGTAATACAAAAATCGCGCGTGCGGACGGTTATCTTGAACGGACGCTCATTCCGTTATTAATAGTGATAAAGAGATAAACTTGGTATCAAATTGTTCGGAAAATTATGAGGAATATCCTGTCAAAAGTTTTTGCGGAGGAATTATTTTTCGTTCGGCCGTGACGAACGAAAACGTCCAAAAATGCGTGTTTTGCGCGATTTTTTATGAAATGCTTATAATGGCCTGAAACGTATGCAAAAACAATTTAAGACGATTTTGAGCAATTTTAAATTTTACGCGCGCATTAACGCGCGCACCTACGCGTACGCGCATTTTTGCGCGCATTTATTGATCTGATATTGACCCGACAAATATTGACCTTGATCATGACAAATATGAATGAGAAATGGCTTTCTGTTATGAAGATATGATCATAAGTTGATTTTCACAAAATGGCGCCTGGATGACGTCACGATAATTATGAGTCTTTGAAAAGTCACGCAGTTCTAAGTTAGACTAAGATCTATCATCATTGAAAGATTCATGAGTATGGCTTTATTCAGTCTTGAGATATCCTGCGAACAAATTCGAGGAAGAATAATAATAAATAATAATAATAAATAAATAACAATCTTGACGAAATCAAAAGGTGATACGTTGACTTCGTTACGTATCACCTAATGATTCCTTCAAAATGTGCAATTTCAACTTTCGATCGAAAATTTTAACATGATCCCAACATCTGATTAAAAAACAAAGTCCCCTTTTTTATAGCCCATGGTCTCAGCTATAACATATCCAAATTTGGAAGAAAACAGAGCACAAATGAGCGAGATAGTGCTGAAAGATGGATGTGATGTAGATTCATAGTGTGGACAAAATTCACCCTCCATAGACATAACACGCAAATGACGAAAATTTTGACATGTGGCCTTTAATTGAATTTTTTACTATGATGACATCATTTAAATAAAAATTGGTGTAGACCGATCTCGAAGACGATTGCCTCGGCTACAACATATTAAAATCTAGAAGAGAATCGATGAATATTAAGAGAAATACACTAAATTTTCCATAAACATAATGACGTCATAATATGCATTTTTGTATTTTTGACTTCCAAGGCCATTATGATGACGTCAAGATGTACTTAATGGCCAAATGTGATATGAAATCATACCTTCGACTCATACTCTATCTAAATATGGAAAAAAAATTGGCAGTCCTTATTCATATCAATGGACTTTTTATGGGCATGTTTTTGCCCATATACGCTATGTAATACAAAAATCGCGCGTGCGGACGGTTATCTTGAACGGACGCTCATTCCGTTATTAATAGTGATAAAGAGATAAACTTGGTATCAAATTGTTCGGAAAATTATGAGGAATATCCTGTCAAAAGTTTTTGCGGAGGAATTATTTTTCGTTCGGCCGTGACGAACGAAAACGTCCAAAAATGCGTGTTTTGCGCGATTTTTTATGAAATGCTTATAATGGCCTGAAACGTATGCAAAAACAATTTAAGACGATTTTGAGCAATTTTAAATTTTACGCGCGCATTAACGCGCGCACCTACGCGTACGCGCATTTTTGCGCGCATTTATTGATCTGATATTGACCCGACAAATATTGACCTTGATCATGACAAATATGAATGAGAAATGGCTTTCTGTTATGAAGATATGATCATAAGTTGATTTTCACAAAATGGCGCCTGGATGACGTCACGATAATTATGAGTCTTTGAAAAGTCACGCAGTTCTAAGTTAGACTAAGATCTATCATCATTGAAAGATTCATGAGTATGGCTTTATTCAGTCTTGAGATATCCTGCGAACAAATTCGAGGAAGAATAATAATAAATAATAATAATAAATAAATAACAATCTTGACGAAATCAAAAGGTGATACGTTGACTTCGTTACGTATCACCTAATGATTCCTTCAAAATGTGCAATTTCAACTTTCGATCGAAAATTTTAACATGATCCCAACATCTGATTAAAAAACAAAGTCACCCTTTTTTATAGCCCATGGTCTCAGCTATAACATATCCAAATTTGGAAGAAAACAGAGCACAAATGAGCGAGATAGTGCTGAAAGATGGATGTGATGTAGATTCATAGTGTGGACAAAATTCACCCTCCATAGACATAACACGCAAATGACGAAAATTTTGACATGTGGCCTTTAATTGAATTTTTTACTATGATGACATCATTTAAATAAAAATTGGTGTAGACCGATCTCGAAGACGATTGCCTCGGCTACAACATATTAAAATCTAGAAGAGAATCGATGAATATTAAGAGAAATACACTAAATTTTCATAAACATAATGACGTCATAATATGCATTTTTGTATTTTTGACTTCCAAGGCCATTATGATGACGTCAAGATGTACTTAATGGCCAAATGTGATATGAAATCATACCTTCGACTCATACTCTATCTAAATATGGAAAAAAAATTGGCAGTCCTTATTCATATCAATGGACTTTTTATGGGCATGTTTTTGCCCATATACGCTATGTAATACAAAAATCGCGCGTGCGGACGGTTATCTTGAACGGACGCTCATTCCGTTATTAATAGTGATAAAGAGATAAACTTGGTATCAAATTGTTCGGAAAATTATGAGGAATATCCTGTCAAAAGTTTTTGCGGAGGAATTATTTTTCGTTCGGCCGTGACGAACGAAAACGTCCAAAAATGCGTGTTTTGCGCGATTTTTTATGAAATGCTTATAATGGCCTGAAACGTATGCAAAAACAATTTAAGACGATTTTGAGCAATTTTAAATTTTACGCGCGCATTAACGCGCGCACCTACGCGTACGCGCATTTTTGCGCGCATTTATTGATCTGATATTGACCCGACAAATATTGACCTTGATCATGACAAATATGAATGAGAAATGGCTTTCTGTTATGAAGATATGATCATAAGTTGATTTTCACAAAATGGCGCCTGGATGACGTCACGATAATTATGAGTCTTTGAAAAGTCACGCAGTTCTAAGTTAGACTAAGATCTATCATCATTGAAAGATTCATGAGTATGGCTTTATTCAGTCTTGAGATATCCTGCGAACAAATTCGAGGAAGAATAATAATAAATAATAATAAATAAATAACAATCTTGACGAAATCAAAAGGTGATACGTTGACTTCGTTACGTATCACCTAACTAGACTTTAATTCGTCACTTTGACGAATTAGGTGATACGTATGCTTATGTGTAACATAATGAAGAACGCATTTTCAAGATTTCCTCTTTCGTTTACTACTCCCATTATGGTCTATCCATGAGTCAAGTTTCAACTGTAGGGCAGAGGGAGACAGACCAAGAAAATAAGAGGGAGGCAAGAGAGAGAGAAAGAGAGAGGGAGAGGGTGAAAGAGAAGAGAGATAGATAGATACAGAGACAGACCAAAATCGGAGAGGGGCAGAACATGAGAGGAGAAGTAAAAGAGCAAGAGAGAGGAGAGAGAGAGATGCAATTGAGAACAATGCCTTCAGGATGACCATGATTAAAAGTGGTATAGCGCCCCCTTCAGGTATTCGATTGAGGATTGTTATATATAATAATTGACATGTCACCTATGATTGAATTTTTGACTATGATAACGTCATGATAATGTTAGATAGTCTACATAAATCTTGTGGAAACCTGTCTCAGCTGCAACATACTCAAAATCAACAAAATCCAAGCAGAAATAACGGCGATATTGCTCGCAAAAGACAGGAATGTAGAATCCAGATTTGAGAAAAAAATCATCTCCCATAGGGATTACACGCAAAAAGTAATGGATCAAGTGAAAATAGGGTAATAATAAAGTAAAAAGGGTTGTTTATTACATTATTTGCGATTCTACATGTTTTAATAATCAAAGGAGATGGTACAGTGAAAGGTCAAAAGGAAAAAAAAGTGAAGAAAAAATTGTTGGAGACACCCGGACTCGAACCAGGGATCTCGAGGTTGGAAGTCAAGTGCGTATACCGATATACCAAAACATCTCCCATAGCGATTACACGTAAACAGCAAATGGAATTCTGAAATCTTACTTTGCAAGTGAAATATGAGCATGATCCCGGCATCTGATCGAAAAATAAATGCTACATTTATGATAGCTTATTGTCTAAGCTACAACATACTCGAATCTCAGCGTAAACAAAGCTAAAACAACGGAGATATTGCTCGCGAAAGACAAGAATGTAGAATCCACTTTTGAGAAAAAGTCATGTCCCATAGAGAATGCATGCAAAATGTAAAAAATTGACATGCCTCCTTAAATTACAAGATTACGCCATGATGCCTTTGTCAAAATGAAAAATTGTGGACACTGCATTTGTAGAAAATTGTCTCAGCTAGAACATATTAAAATTTCAAACAAAATCAATTAATATTTACAGAGATACAATCAGTTTTCCCAAAAAATGCTTACGTCATAATGTGCAAATTAAAATTTTGAGTTCGGAGGCCATTATGATGACGTCATGATTTAATTGAGGGTCAAATGAGACATGAAATCATATCTCCGACTCATAATCTATCTAAATATGAAATAATATTGAAAGTTCATATCTATTCTGAAGAGTTACAAAGAATTTTGTATAGGCATGTTTTTGCTCATGTATTGTGGATAAAGATAACGCAGGTCCGCGCGCGCTGTCAACTTTGACGGACACTCATTGCGTTATTAAAAGATGAACAAGTAATCAAAATGCTTGGAAAAATGTGCCAAATATGATGATAGAGAAAATTCGGCGATTCTATGTTGCAAAATGCTAGTACGCGCAAAAAATGCGCGCGCATGCGCGTGAGCGCGATTTTTTATCAAATGCTCTATATGGCCTGAAACGTATGCAAAAAAAATTTGGGATGATTTAGAGCATTTTAAATTTTTGCGCGCGCGTAAACGCGCGGACGAGCGCGCACGCGCGCATTTGCGCACGTTTTTTTACCTGAAATTGACCGGACGGATATTGATCTTATTCATGATAAATATGAATGAAAAATTACTTTCCGTTATGAAGATATGATCATAAATTGATTTTCACAAAATGGCGCCTAGATGACGTCATGATGACTTTGAGTCTTTGAAAAGTCACGCAGTTCTAAGTTAGACTAAGATCTATCATCATTGAAAGATTCATTACAATGGCTTTATTGAGTCTTGAGATATCCTGCGAACAAATTCGAGGAAGAATAATAATAAATAAATAATAAATAAATAAATAAATAACAATCTTGACGAAATCAAAAGGTGATACGTAGACTTCGTTACGTATCACCTAACTAGACTTTAATTCGTCACTTTGACGAATTAGGTGATACGTAAGCTATTTTTGTATCATGAAAGTGTGCCGATGATGATCTAATGATAATCTTCATAAATACGATAATGACGATATTGATGATGATGATTTTTTGGTTTTAAATGACGATGACCATGATTAAAAGTGGTATAGCGCCCCCTTCAGGTAATCGATAGAGAATTGTTATATGATTAAACTATTAATTTACTAAACAAGCTCAAATTTTCGGCTGATTGCAGAGCCTACCAATCAATGAACTGATATTTCGACGCACTACATACGCAACATAATGAACAAGTATAGACTGGAATGTAGTATCAATCACCTCCCATAGGCATAAGACGCATATTAAGCAAAAATCTAATGACGTCATCAAAATAAAAAAATATTGCTAATAATCTTGTGAAGAATTGTCTCAGCTACAACATATCAAAATTTAGAAGAAAATTGATCAATATTTGCAGAGATACAATGATTTTCCGTAAATATGTTGACGTCCTAATATGCAAATTCGTATTTTGAGTTCCAAGGTCAATATGATTTTGTAAAAATATACTTAATGGCCAAATGAGACATGAAATCATATCTCCGACTCATACTCTATCTAAATATGAAGAAAAAAAATGGCAGTCCTTATTCATCCGATGTACTTTTTATAGGCATGTTTTTGCCCATATATGTTATGTAATACATGAGCTAGAACGCACGGATATTTATCTTCAACGGACGCTCCTTCCGTTATTAATAGTGATAAAGAGCTGAACATGGAATCAAATTGTTCAGAAAAATATGAGGAATATCCTGTTAAAGAAAGTTGAGGGTAAATATTTTTCGTTCGGCCGTGACGAACGAAAACGCGCAAAAATGCGTGTTTTGCGCGATTTTTTATGAAATGCTTATAATGGCCTGAAACGTATGCAAAAAAAATTTAAGACGATTTTGAGCAATTTAAAATTTTACGCGCGCGTTAACGCGCACACAAACGCGTACGCGCATTTTTGCGCGCATTTATTGACCTGAAATTGACCGGACAAATATTGACCTTGTTCATGATAATTATAAATGAGAAATTCCTTTCCGTTATGAAGATATGATCATAAGTTGATTTTCACAAAATGGCGCCTGGATGACGTCACGATAATTTTGACTCTCTAAAAAGTCATGCAGTTCTAAGTTATACTAAGATCTATCATCTTGGCAAGTTTCATGATAATGGCTTTATTCAGTCTTGAGATATCCTGCGAACAAATTCGAGGAAGAATAATAATAAATAAATAAATAAATAATAATAAAAATCTTGACGAAATCAAAAGGTGATACGTATATTTCATACGTATCACCTAACTAGACTTTAATTCGTCACTTAGACGATTTAGGTGATACGAAGCTATTTTTGTATCATGAAAGTGTGCCGATGATGATCTTATGATAATATTCATAAAAACGATAATGACGATAATGATGATGATGAAATTTTGGTTTTAAATGACGATGAACATGATTAAATGTGGTATAGCGCCCCCTTCAGGTATTCGATAGAGAATTGTTATATGATTAAACTATTAATTTACTAAACAAGCTCAAATTTTCTCATGATTGCAGAGCCTACCAATCATTGAACTGATATTTCGACGCACTACATACGCAACATAATGAACAAGTCTAGACTGGAATGTAGTATCAACTTCCCTCCCATAGGCATCAGACGCATATTAAGCAAACATTTAATGACGTCATCAAAATATTGGTAATAATCTTGTCAATAATTGTCTCAGCTACAACATATTAAAATTTAGAAGAAAATTGATCAATATTTGCATAGATACAATCATTTTCAGTAAATATGTTGACGTCATAATATGCAAATTCGTATTTTAAGTTCCAAGGTCAATATGATTATGTTAAAATATACTTAATGGCCAAATGAGACATGAAATCATATCTCCGACTCATACTCAATCTAAATATGAAAACAAAATTGGCAGTCCTTATTCATCCCGATGTACATTTTATAGGCATGTTTTTGCCCATATATGCTATGTAATACATGAACTCGGACGCACGGATATTTATCTTCAACGGACGCTCATTCCGTTATTAATAGTGATAAAGAGATGAACATGGTATCAAATTGTTCAGAAAAATATGAGGAATATCCGGTCAAAACAAATTGAGGGGTAATTATTTTGCGTTCGGCTGTGACGAACGAAAACGCGCGAAAATGCGTGTTTGCGCGATTTTTTATGAAAATGCTTATAATTGCATAAAACGTATGCAAACAAAATTTAAGACGATTTTGAGCAATTTTAATTTTACGCGCGCATTAACGCGCGCACGTTCGCGTACGCGCATGTTTGCGCGCATTTATTGACGTGAACTTGACCGGACAGATCTTGATCTTAATCCTGATAAATACGAATGAGAAATGACTATCCGTTATGAAGATATGATCATAAGTTGATTTTCACAAAATGGCGCCTAGATGACGTCACGATCAATTTGAGTCACTGAAAAGTCATGCAGTTCTAAGTTAGACTACGATCTATCATCATGGAAAGTTTCATGACAATGGCTTTATTCAGTCTTGAGATATCAGCTACAACATATTCGAAGCTCAGCAAAAACTAAGTTAAGACAACGGAGATTTTGCTCGTGAAAGACAGGAAGGTAGAATCCAGTTTTGAGAAGAAGTCATGTCCCATAGAGAATACACGCAAAATGTGAAAAATTGACATGCCTCCTTTAATCGCAAAAATACGCCATGATGCCTTTGTCAAAGTGAAAAATTGTGGGCACTATATTTGTAGAGAATTGTTTCAGCTAGAACATATCGAAATTTGAAAGAAAATCAATGAATATTTACAGAGATACAATCAATTTTCAAAAAATATGCTGACGTCATAACATCCAAATTGAATTTTTGAGTTTGGAGGACATTATGGTGACGTCATGAGTTAATTGAGGGTCAAATGAGACATGAAATCATATTGACGACTCATAATCTATCTAAATATAAAAAAATATTGGGAGTTCCTATCTATACTGAAGGGTTACAAAGAATTTTGTATAGGCATCTTTTTGCTCATGTATTGTGGATAAAGATAACGCAGGTCCGCGCGCACTGTCAACTTTGACGGACGCTCATTGCGTTATTAAAAGATGAACAAGTTATCAAAATGCTTGGAAAAATGTGCCAAATAAGATGATAGAGAAAATTCGGCGATTCTAGGTTGCAAAATGCTAGTACGCGCAAAAAACGCGCGCGCATGCGCGTGTGCGTGATTTTTTGTCAAATGCTCCATATGGCCTGAAACGTATGCAAAAAAAATTTGGGATGATTTAGAGCATTTTAAATTTTTGCGCGCGCGTAAACGCGCGGACGAACGCGCACGCGCGCATTTGCGCACGTTTATTGACCTGAAATTGACCGGAGGGATATTGATCTTAATCGTGATAAATATGAATGAGAAATACTTTTTCGTTATGAAGATATGATCATTAGTTGATTTTCACAAAATGGCGCCTAGATGACGTCACGGTGATCTTGAGTCTCTGAAAAGTCACGCAGTTCTAAGTAAGACTAATATCTATCATCATTACAAGTTTCATGATAATAGCTTTATTCATTCTTGAGATATCTTGCGAACAAATTCGAGGAAGAATAATAAAAAAAATAAATAAATAAATAAATAAATAAATAATAAAGAAAAATCTTGACGAAATCAAAAGGTGATACGTAGACTTCGTTACGTATCACCTAATTATATTTTTGTACATGACAAACGGGAGAGTAGTCCATGCATCCGTCATAATCCACTGACCAAATTACCAATGCGAGATTTGCATGGATATAGTGATCTCATATTTCAAACTATTTTGACTTCCTCATTATTGGTGGGATATATTACAGACCTCCGTCATTCTGGTTCTCCTATTTTCTTGCTTTCGGACAAATTAACTTATTACAAGGGTTGTGCTTCCACTTTTAAGAGTATCTTAATTTAAGGAATAGGCTAAGCAGGAAAATTCAGCTAGGTAGAAGATTAGATGTTCAAGTAACAGATATTGATGTTTTACAAAGTGACTTTCTTTTGGCAAGTAAGAAATATAAAAAATTGCTAAGGTACAAAAGGAGGAAGTATGGTAAAGACTTTAGTGCCTCTTTACGGTCCTTGAAAAAACAAGGAAACCCTAGAGCCTTTTGGGATTTATTAAACAGTAATGGTCGTCGAACTAAAAGTGCAGTTAATGTTTCTTTGGGCGATCTTGTACAGCATTTTAAATCTCTAGGAAATGTATGTAAATCAGAGGATAATTTAGAGGAAAGGATGCCTTTGGATGCTGATAATGTGACGATACAAAATGATGGTTTGAATGAACCTATCACATTAGAAGAGGTTGAATTAATGGTTAATAAATTGAAAAATGCCAAAGCTTGCGGTAAAGATTTGATCAGAAATGAACTTTTGAAAAGTTGCCCCTTAGAAATGCGTAGGGTTATTGTTGATTTGTTCAATATTGTTTTAGATAGTGGAATCGTTCCCTCTGAATGGTGTATAGGAGTGATTATCCCAATTTTTAAGAATAAGGGTGAAAACACAAATCCAGATAATTATCGTGGAATTACCTTGTTAAGTTGCCTTGGTAAACTGTTTACCTCAGTCTTGAATAAAAGAATTTCTAGCTTTCTTGATAGAAATCGTATGTTAGGTGAGGAACAAGCTGGGTTTCGTTCAACATATTCAACCATTGATCATGTGTTTGTTTTGAAGACTATTGTCGATTTTTACCTACAGAAAAGGAAACGCTTATATTGTGCTTTTATAGATTATAAAAAAGCGTTTGATTTAATTGATAGAAAGTTTTTGTGGTTTAAATTGTTAAAAATAGGTGTAAATGGCAAAGTCCTAAATGTTGTTAAAAGCTTGTACAAATGTGCGAAGTCCTGTATTTCTGTCAACGGCGCAATGTCTGAATTTTTCTCGTGTAACGTAGGAGTTAGGCAAGGTGAAAACCTTTCGCCATTGCTGTTTGCTGTTTATTTAAATGACTTTCAAGAGCATATTGCCAAAATTTATCCTGGCTTGAAAATGTTAAATGAAGAAATACAAAATACCTTACAGGGTGACGAATTAGAGCTTTTTTCAAAGTTGTCTTGTTTATTGTACGCTGATGACACGATCATTTTGGCAGAAAGCCCTGACGAATTACAAGTAGCGCTGAATGCAGTACAAGGATATTGTAATACATGGCACCTAACAGTCAATGCGAGTAAAACTAAAATAATGATTTTTTCCAGAGGGAAAGTTAGGAAGTTACCAAATTTTACGTATGGTCATGCAAAAATAGATGTGGTATATGATTTTGCTTATCTCGGAGTACAGTTTAATTATAATGGTACTTTCAAAAAGGCAATGGCAAAGCAGATAGTGCAGGCTAGAAAAGCGTTATACAGTATGTTGACTAAAGCGAAGAAATTGCAGTTGTCAGTTGATATTCAATGTCATTTATTTGACCATTTGATTTTGCCTATATTATTGTATGGTAGTGAAGTCTGGGGACATGAAGATATAAAGCAGATTGATGTTTTCCATAGGAAATTCCTCAGAACGTTATTATCTGTAGGTTCATATACTCCAGACTGTATGGTTTATGGAGAAACTGGACGAGGTTTGATTTTGAATCATGTGAAGGGTAGAATGGTTAATTTTTGGTCAAGAATTTTGAGAGGTAAATTAGCAAATATTCATATGTCCTTTTAAAATTCATTTCTGCCATTCATAAAGATGAACATTTGGAATTTACTTCCTCATGGTTAAAATTTATTGAAGACACATTTAATCAAGCTGGTCTATCCAATATTTGGCTAGGCCAAAATAGTGGATTTGGCTTAAATATTAATTCTTTGCTAAAACTGAGACTAAATGATATTTTTGGTCAGGAATGGAAAGATGCAGTATGGTCAAATCGCATTTGCACAAATTATAGGATATTTAAAGGCAACCATATATTTGAAAGCTATTTACTCACCCTAAATAAAACTGATGCTTTTACTCTCTGTAAGTTTCGGTGTAGATCACATAAATTACCTGTAAACAAAGGTCGGTTTGATGCGAACACACCACATTGTGATATGCAGTGCACACTCTGCCTGTCTACTGATATAGGAGATGAATTTCACTATATTTTTGTTTGTCCGTTTTTTCAAAGAGAGAGATGTTTATATTTATCAAAAAAGTGTTGTAAGTCTAAGCTCCCAAGTGCTATGCACATGGCAGAACTTTTTAATACTAGAAGCACTTCTCAGTTGAAGAATTTAGCGAGATTTACCCGCCTTATTATGTTGAAATTTAATCAAAAAACAGAGAAAGAAGATAGTTCAAGCATTTCAAGAAGTACAACTAGAGCTGAACCTACACATACTCGTAGCGGTAGGATAGTGAAAAAGCCTACTTTGTTTACTATTTAGCTTGTGAATAGACTGCATTATAGTTATCCTTTTATTATTATTGTCAGTTTGTCACTATCTACATTCATTGTACATGTACATGTACATGCAGATTTCTATATATAATTTGTGTTTACTAGTTGGTTCATTGTTCATGTTTGTACTTTCATACACTATATACCTATTATCGTTTTTTATCTTTGTGTCATTATCTATGTATAATGTATGTGAATTGTATTCATAAGTCATGCATTTTTATTTATACTTTTATGTTTGTTTGTACTCTCATACCCCGAGAGGGGGTCAAAGAGTCAATAAAATTCTACAAATTCTACAAATTCTACATATCTGATATGCATGACCCTACGTGTTATCAGTGTCTGCGATATGGTGTAATATTAAAGCCCCAACAAAATTGCGCTTCAAAAAAGTAAAAATATTTGAGTGACCGGTTTTACCATACTCATTTTCCCCAGTAGACTGTAGTGTTATATTTTGCTCTCTCTCTCTCTTCCTCTCTCTCTCTCTCTCTTCCTCTCTCTCTCTCTCTCTTTATTGTTTGTATGTTTGTTTGTTTGTTTTTAAATCAGATTCATCCTGCATGCAATCCTTTTTCAGAGAGGGAAAGAGAAGACAGGAGAGGAGAGGAGAAGAAGGGAAAGAAGAAGGAGAAGAAGAAGCCGGATAAGCAGAAGAAGCAGAAGAAGAGGAAGAGGAAGAAGAAGAAGAGGAAGAAGCAGAAGAGGAAGAAGAAAAAGAACAAGAAGAAGATGAAGAAGGAGAAGAGGAAGAGAAAGAGGAAATCCATTTATTACTCCTAACTTACAAAACATTACATAACATGACCCCTGAATATTTGAAAGACATGTTTGAGTTTAAACCCTCTCCATACTCCCTCCGTAATGCACATAACCTCTCTTTACCTAAGCCAATAACTAATTATTGTAAAAGAACTTTTGTGTACAGAGCCTCTTTTCAATATAATAAATTATCCCCTGATTTGCGTCAACTACCCACTTTTGCCACCTTTAAGACTAACCTAAACAGACTATAATCACCTTGTTGTTGTACCTCTTTATGTATGTTTATATGATGTTTGTTTTGTTTGTTTGTTTGTTTTTTGTTGTTTTTGTTGTTGTTGTGTGTTTTTTTCCCTTTAAGTATTTGTATTATGTTTTCGACTGATACTTTGTAATTATTTATTTTGTTAATTTTTAATATTATGTATATTTTGCATATTGTAAACTGGCCCCATGGAAGACCAGCAGCAACAATAGTTGCAGCTGAATATGGGCTACCAGCCGTATACGGTCTCTTTTTCTCTGTATGATTATTTTATATGTATTTGCATCTGATTTTATTATACGGAAATAAAAACAACAACAACAACAACAACACCTATGACCTTATAAAACAATTAGAAGGCCCATGATCTGTATCAGCCCTGTGCGTTGTAACTCTAGAATATTATGAGGAAATAGGGGGAAACGGGATTTTAAATCACAACCAAAAAATCAAAAAATAACCTCTATCTGGTAATATCAACATTTTTTTCCAAAAAAAATACATGTACAGTACACGGAACAACAATTTCCGATTATAAGCCAGAACTGCACATCTATTTTCCATGATTTAGGCGAGTAATTATCTTCTGCGCATGTAGATTAACATGTGTAAAATCACTAGCTTGATTCTGTCCCGGCTTTTTGCCGGCGACCATGATGAGACCAAAGGGAAGAAACATGTACGGAATGGTATTGAGACGAAATTGACGGAGACAATCACAATGAATTCGTTAAGAAAACGATGAATGTCCATCCGTAATAGGTCCATGATCTGACCAACCTTAGTAATGTTTTGCACATTCCCGACCACCTTTTACTACAAAATGAGCAAACAATATTCAAGTTGGACACAAATTACCCCCTTGTTGTGCATTTTCAAATAGAATGTTGAGAGTCAAATCGGTTGGAGCCATAAGGGCGTTAACATCGTTCTGGTTTTTAACAGACTAAGTGTTATTTTCCATTGATGGCTGTATAGAAAAAAAGCCCTGCGCCACCCTCCTCCACGAATATATCTAATTTTAAAATGTCATCATCGTGCTCATCGTGAGTGTTTCTTGAAGTCCCATTCTTTCATATTAAGCTGCCATGATCGTTGACTAGTTCGTCCATTGCATTCCTGTACAGTGAGCGTGAAAGAGTCGTCGTCATCATCGACCTCGAGGTCCAAGCAGTCTCGAGCTCTGTTCTTGAGTTCACCCGTCTGGTTAGGTGTGGCAAAGAGAAAGAGAGATTCAGTGAAGCAAATGTATTACTGGTTGATTTCACAAGCCTTGTTTTCAAGTTTTTCGCCTATTATTTAGATTAAATATTTTACTTTTCTGATCTCTATGTTTAACATCTTGTTCTGATAATGAGAGATAAATAAATAAATTTAAATTTAAACATACTGTCTGGGTTAGGTAATTTGTCATCGTCATGTTTCACATTTCAAAAAATGTGATGACGCTAAAGGCTATTGAAGTTGCTTTAGATTGATTTTTGAAATTCTTTTCGATCCTGTTAATTGAGGCCGCCATCCTAGTCAAGCATCGCTTATGATTGCGGTCTCTTACTCTTTTTCCACAGAAAGTTCGGATAATACTTTGAATTTATTATAATATATTATAGAAATATTAAGTTCGTTATTATATGTATAAAGCCTATGTAAAAATATAAAAAAACTTTGACATGAAGTTATTAATGTTTCTATATTTTGTATTATACCTTACGTTTATATGTTTTTTGTTATTCAATTATTAAATTTGGAAAAATGCAGAAATAAAAAATAAAAAAATCAGATCTTGATTAAATAAGGAAATTTTGAATTTACCTCGCTGACATAATCCCATAGCTGGTTGCCTCCCATCTGATGACACCCCATCAAGGTCAAGTTCATAGAGGTTGCGTCATAATCCAAACAAAGTGAACTATGTTTGACCTCTTGCTCTTCGGTGTACATCCAGATCTAAGTAACATGGTTGGAGCGAAAGCAGTCATTTTGTTCATGTTATTATTACTTTGCTTTTATTCCATGCCCTCAATGTGACAGTGTATCCGGGGTCTATTGCTTTTTACATTTACAGAATTCTTAACTTCAATCCTTGACCAAATACTATACTTAACCCAACACAAATATTAAACCTAGCTTAAAAACTCGTTTGAAACGCTACACCTAACTAATTTTAAAAGTTCAGATGCTGGATCACGCAAATGTTCTTTCATGCACCATTTGCATTATTACTAGGTTGATAAAAAAAATCAGCCTGTGATTTAATCTTTCTCAGTCGCGTCAAACTTATTTTTGGTACATGTAATTGTTTGTTAGATTGAATTAGTTGGCATGTCTTTAATTTTCTCTCATCTTGAATGAAACGATATACATGATAGTATTTTTTCTTGGGCATTCAAACGGCGTTAGGAGCTTAAACCCCCCCCCCCCGAAATATTATTTTGGTTCGGTAATATGATTTAAAGGTAAAGACCAGTAATGGTCATGCGATTGCATTGTGAAAGAAACGTTGTGGAATCGATCAGAAAAGGTTGATCATCTAGCATCTGCAAGGTTCTGGAATCATCAAAATGATAAGAAATTTGGCCCATTCTTCGTAAAGTTACAAGTACTATACACAGAAAGATGTATATGGGACTACCCTATATCTCTCACAAGACCATGAGAGAAACAAATTTACCAAATATATTAATTAGTAGGCGGTTTCCCGGCAAATTTTTTATCATCATGTCTTAGTCAAAACATATTCTTTCACATGATTGGTAATGAGAGCTTCCATTTCATTTTTTGAAATTGGGGCGTTTCCAATACTGGTCTTTACCTTTAAGAAATCACGTTTGCCTTCCTCGGCTTGCTCGAGATGATTACTCCGTCTTGTCTGATACATGCAGCTGCCCGCCTGACAATATGGTACCTCCACTGTCATTCTAGCTCTCAGATCCTTAATAGTAAATTAGAATGCAGATTATTTAAATTGGTTACTTTGCTTTTTGAAAGGTGTTAATAAGCTTGATCTATTTTTACCGATCCCGATCGACTTCTGGTCATGCCTACATAAAATAGAAATTGCTTTTCATGAATCATTTGCTGTGTTTGCTGTCAAAGACGACCAAGGATCATCACGAAAAATTGACAGCCTTGTGGTTACACGATTGCTCTAGAATCTAATCCAGGAACAATCTTTTTGACATAGCAAGTGTAACTTTCTTTCATAAATGAATTTGTATTTTAAATATTGCTCACATTATATTGATGAATACAAATCAGTTGCACAAGTGTACAATGTTTTTATAAAGACCCCGTGCAAACATATGCAATGGATGCGAAATGTCGGAGTTTCGAGGTGCTTTTTATGCGGTCTTGAATTGAACTCTGCGCGAAGTGGATTCGGATGCACGCCATCTGCGATGACATTGGGATAAGACAGTTTTCATTGGTCAGCACGAACTCAGAGTAACAAGCCTCCTATACAAGGCTTACTGAGGCCTTTAATGATGCCATGAGAATGCTTCTTAGGGGACCTATATATTTGTGCTAGTCAAATGTTTGCTGAGTTGAATGTTCCAGTCTGTCCGGCTGTATTACGAAATATCATGTATAAGTTCATCCAGAGAGTGGATGTCTCTGAGAAAGGTATTATAAAGGTGTTAGTGAACCCCTCGTATAGTTGCCTTAGGTACACATCGGGCCTCTGGAAATTTTGGCTTAATAGCCTGCTGACACTTGGGAATTGATCATATTGTGGTGTTACCAAGGACTATCCAGTTGCTCATGGTTGCAGTATAGTCTGTTCTTGTTGTTTGTTATAATATATATTATTGTTCGGGTTAGTTGAGCCGAGATTGCTACAAGTTACAACTTCAATAGATTGTTATACATGTACTTATTTTAATCTTACAGTTACAGTTTAGAGTTAGATTGCTATACCTTTATCAATTTTACAGATACAGATTATATGTTGCAGTTTAGATTGTATATACGTAGTATAGTAGTTGTTATACTCTTTGTAAGATTTGATGTTATTATACTAATCATGTTTATACTCCGCTCTTTTCCCTATACACCTATGTAACATATGTTTTATGAACCTTTGCCTTGTGCAGCTGAGTCTGAAATAAAGTTCTGAATTGAATTGAATATATTTGTATAATATATATAGTCCTTAAAGGGAAATCCAACCTTAATAGCAAACTAATTTAACAACTTTCCCATTTATTCCTCCCCCCCCCAAAAAAAAAATGACTACAATGTCATTTGTTTTCAAAGTTGATAACTCAGGAGGGTCTTTTTATTTTAGAGAACCTATAATGATACGCTCTCCATAATATTCGTTGAGTAGTGCCTGAAGAGAGGAAATGCTTAGAAGAAAACAAATCAGAACTTAATTATATTTTTGTACATGACAAACGGGAGAGTAGTCCATGCATCCGTCACAATCCACTGACCAAATTACCAATGCGAGATTTGCATGGATATAGTGATCTCATATTTCAAACTATTTTGACTTCCTCATTATTGGTCGGATATATTACAGACCTCCGTCATTCTGGTTCTCCTATTTTCTTGCTTTCGGACAAATTAACTTATTACAAGGGTTGTGCTTCCACTTTTACATATCTGATATGCATGACCCTACGTGTTATCAGTGTCTGCGATATGGTGTAATATTAAAGCCCCAACAAAATTGCGCTTCAAAAAAGTAAAAATCTTTGAGTGACCGGTTTTACCATACTCATTTTCCCCAGTAGACTGTAGTGTTATATTTTGCTCTCTCTCTCTCTCTTCCTCTCTCTCTCTCTCTTTATTGTTTGTCTGTTTGTTTGTTTTTAAATCAGATTCATCCTGCATGCAATCGTTTTTCAGAGAGGGAAAGAGAAGACAGGAGAGGAGAGGAGAAGAAGGGAAAGAAGAAGGAGAAGAAGAAGCCGGAGAAGCAGAAGAAGCAGAAGAAGAGGAAGAGGAAGAAGAAGAAGAGGAAGAAGCAGAAGAGGAAGAAGAAAAAGAACAAGAAGAAGATGAAGAAGGAGAAGAGGAAGAGAAAGAGGAAATCCATTTATTACTCCTAACTTACAAAACATTACATAACATGACCCCTGAATATTTGAAAGACATGTTTGAGTTTAAACCCTCTCCATACTCCCTCCGTAATGCACATAACCTCTCTTTACCTAAGCCAATAACTAATTATTGTAAAAGAACTTTTGTGTACAGAGCCTCTTTTCAATATAATAAATTATCCCCTGATTTGCGTCAACTACCCACTTTTGCCACCTTTAAGACTAACCTAAACAGACTATAATCACCTTGTTGTTGTACCTCTTTATGTATGTTTATATGATGTTTGTTTTGTTTGTTTGTTTGTTTTTTGTTGTTTTTGTTGTTGTTGTGTTTTTTTTCCCTTTAAGTATTTGTATTATGTTTTCGACTGATACTTTGTAATTATTTATTTTGTTTATGTATATTTTGCATATTGTAAACTGGCCCCATGGAAGACCAGCAGCAACAATTATAGTTGCAGCTGAATATGGGCTACCAGCCGTATACGGTCTCTTTTTCTCTGTATGATTATTTTATATGTATTTGCATCTGATTTTATTATACGGAAATAAAAACAACAACAACAACAACAACAACACCTATGACCTTATAAAACAATTAGAAGGCCCATGATCTGTATCAGCCCTGTGCGTTGTAACTCTAGAATATTATGAGGAAATAGGGGGAAACGGGATTTTAAATCACAACCAAAAAATCAAAAAATAACCTCTATCTGGTAATATCAACATTTTTTTCCAAAAAAAATACATGTACAGTACACGGAACAACAATTTCCGATTATAAGCCAGAACTGCACATCTATTTTCCATGATTTAGGCGAGTAATTATCTTCTGCGCATGTAGATTAACATGTGTAAAATCACTAGCTTGATTCTGTCCCGGCTTTTTGCCGGCGACCATGATGAGACCAAAGGGAAGAAACATGTACGGAATGGTATTGAGACGAAATTGACGGAGACAATCACAATGAATTCGTTAAGAAAACGATGAATGTCCATCCGTAATAGGTCCATGATCTGACCAACCTTAGTAATGTTTTGCACATTCCCGACCACCTTTTACTACAAAATGAGCAAACAATATTCAAGTTGGACACAAATTACCCCCTTGTTGTGCATTTTCAAATAGAATGTTGAGAGTCAAATCGGTTGGAGCCATAAGGGGGTTAACATCGTTCTGGTTTTTAACAGACTAACCCTAGTAGTTTTTTGTGTTGCGAAAATACATTTTTTCCCTATTTTTTTCCTATTTTTTCCCTATTTTCTGGAAATTCAGACTATTTTTTTCCTATTTCCTTCAAGAAAATAGGAAAAAAATAGGGCTATTTTTTTCCTATTTTTAAGTAAAAACTATTTTTTCCCTATATTTTTCACCTATATTTTTTTTCAGACTATTTTTTTCCTATTTCCTATAAGAAAACAGTAAAAAAATAGTCCTATTTTTTTCCTATTTTCAAGCACAAACTATTTTTTCCCCATTTTTTTCACCTTCAACTTTTGTGGACTATTTGTTTCCTAATTTTTTTAAGAAAATAGGAAAAAAATAGTTCTATTTTTTCCTATTTTCGAGTACCAAACTATTTTTTCCCTATTTTTCCACCTTCATCTTTTTCAGACTATTTTCTTCCTATTTTCTCCCAAAAAAAATATGAAAAAAATAGGATTATTTTTTTTTCTCTTTTCGACTTCAAAACTATTTTTTCCCTATTTTTTCATCTTAATCTTTTTCAGACTATTTTTTCCCTATTTTTTCACCTTTATCTTTTTCAGACTTTTTTTCCCCTATTTTTTAACCTTTATCTTTTTCAGACTTCTTTTTACCTATTTGCGAGTACTATTTTCTTCCTATTTTTTGCACTTAAATTTTTTATGACATGATAAAAATTTGTAAACTATTTTTTGTCTATTTTCTAAACTTGCATATTTTCATTGTTTCTCCTGCCATTATCTCTGTTGTTAATTTTGCGACTTATTGGTGGTTTTTAGCTGTCGGTTCACATATTGAATAGTGAGCTCAAAGATAACCATAAATAAACCATGTGTAAAAAGAAAATGTACTCATAGAAATTTCAATTATTTTTTCCTTTATTAATAGAAAAAAAAAACATTCGATCGAGATATTCCCGTTCTATGTGTGTGCAAAGTTTCAACGTAGAGGACAATACGCAAGTACCCCTACGTAACTGAACAAGAAGGAGTCGGGCTAACTCGCCCCAGCCTCAAAGACTGGGGCGAGATATCCCGACATGATTTATCGATCGAGAGATACCAGTCGTCTGCTAATTTACGGCCAGGACTAAAGAATGTAAACAAACATCAGCCATCTAGTCTAAAAATGTACAATGTGCACAAACATAATACACATTGGTATCTCTCGATCGATGAATCGTGTCGGGACATCTCGCCCCAGTCTTTGAGGCTGGGGCGAGATGTCCCGTGGGGCGAGTTAGCACGGATTCAAAAAGAAACCCGTTATTTTTTTCCCCCACTGCTTTTCGTGCGCTTGCTGAATCATTGTGCGCATCGGACTTTTATTGCTGATTTTCGTTCTTCAAACGTCTCCAAATCACACCAAAATGTCTTCCAGCAATTATTCTAGCGATGAAATTTCATCAATAGATAGTGACTCCTCATACTCCGATGCCTCCTTATCCCATTTTAGTGATTCTTCCAAAGAAAATGAGCCCGACAATTTTTCAAAATATTAGTCCCACTCGTAGAGATACAAGTTTGTTGTCGAATGACGGACAATCGACGAGCGGAACTGGCCCCAGAAAACAGCTGAAAAGGTACGTTTATATCTGAAACTTAATTAAATTATGATATATAGATTTTTATTGTGTCTGTTGTTGAATATAATGCTACTTCATAGTATAGAATGGTATTTTACGTATCAATATTCCCATGTAGTGTTGAGGTTGTACACAACTTCTGAGTGAATGAGTGAATGAGTGAATGTAAACAAACGTGATTACAATAAATCCACGTAGAATTTCAGATTTTTTTACCATTGCTACATCTGTCAATTATATTGCCTTGCATGATATAATGTTTTGATGTGGTTTTAGGCTAAATTGTCTCTCAAATTATTTTTCTAGGAATCAGAAAACCCAACCTGCTAAGCACCACGCAAGCCAAGAAGTTGTTGTCGAATGACGGACCATCGACGAGCGGAACTGGCCCCAGAAAACAGCTGAAAAGGTACGTTTATATCTGAAACTTAATTATATTATGATATATAGATTTTTATTGTGTCTGTTGTTGAATATAATGCTACTTCATAGTATAGAATGGTATTTTACGTATCAATATTCCCATGTAGTGTTGAGGTTGTACACAACTTCTGAGTGAATGAGTGAATGTAAACAAACGTGATTACAATAAATCCACGTAGAATTTCAGATTTTTTACCATTGCTACGTCTGTCAATTATATTGCCTTGCATAATATAATGTTTTGATGTGGTTTTAGGCTAAATTGTCTCTCAAATTATTTTTCTAGGAATCAGAAAACCCAACCTGCTAAGCACCACGCAAGCCAAGAAGTTGTTGTCGAATGACGGACCATCGACGAGCGGAACTGGCCCCAGAAAACAGCTGAAAAGGTACGTTTATATCTGAAACTTAATTATATTATGATATATAGATTTTTATTGTGTCTGTTGTTGAATATAATGCTACTTCATAGTATAGAATGGTATTTTACGTATCAATATTCCCATGTAGCATGTACTATGTAGTGTTGAGGTTGTACACAACTTCTGAGTGAATGAGTGAATGTAAACAAACGTGATTACAATAAATCCACGTAGAATTTCAGATTTTTTACCATTGCTACGTCTGTCAATTATATTGACTTGCATGATATAATGTTTTGATGTGGTTTTAGGCTAAATTGTTTCTCAAATTATTTTTCTAGGAATCAGAAAACCCAACCTGCTAAGCACCACGCAAGCCAAGAAGTTGTTGTCGAATGACGGACCATCGACGAGCGGAACTGGCCCCAGAAAACAGCTGAAAAGGTACGTTTATATCTGAAACTTAATTATATTATGATATATAGATTTTTATTGTGTCTGTTGTTGAATATAATGCTACTTCATAGTATAGAATGGTATTTTACGTATCAATATTCCCATGTAGTGTTGAGGTTGTACACAACTTCTGAGTGAATGAGTGAATGTAAACAAACGTGATTACAATAAATCCACATAGAATTTCAGATTTTTTACCATTGCTACGTCTGTCAATTATATTGCCTTGCATGATATAATGTTTTGATGTGGTTTTAGGCTAAATTGTCTCTCAAATTATTTTTCTAGGAATCAGAAAACCCAACCTGCTAAGCACCACCCAAGCCAAGAAGAAGAGCAAGTCTTCCATTAAGTCCGAGAATGTGTCTGCGAGGTAAATAAATGTCCTTACTAAGTAGAAATCTAAATCTATTGTTGATAATTTTTTGGGGTATATTTATTTCATGTTTGTTAGTTAAAGGTATTACAAAGTTTTAGTATTGGGTCATGAATTTGATTCAAATTAACATATTGGAAGCATATGCGTTCCTACAATATACATTGATCGTTGTCGCGATTGAAATTGAGTCTAAAGTTATATTATAAATAATAAACTCTTTATGTTGTATAGCTTCCTGTCAAGGTCAAGATATTAGTTTAGCTATGAAACAATGTTTCTTGACTAAAATCAACCGATTAGCTATTCCCGTTTGAAAATTATATATCCCAACTACATATTCTGAGATTTTCATGGTCGCAGCTACCATTGTACGGCCATAGGCGCTATTTGAAATTTATCAAAATTTACCGGGAGCACCGGTAAATTTTTTATATTCAATTTTTCTTGAAAACAAGTGTTTTAGGGGCTAATTTTTTTAGTGCTCATAATGCAGGGGCATCCAAATATATCAAAATTGTAAAGATTCACTATCCACCCAATTTTCGAAATTTCCCAAAACTTTGTATTACCTTTAAGATCTGACATCAAAATATTAGAGTAGTTTACCTCATCATTATGCTAGAAAAATAATGTGCAGGTGGCACAAGTTCTACCTACATTATTTTTCTCTTTCCTTTTTATTTTTTTCTTCAAGAAATTGTTCCTTTACTATTTTCTTTTCTGTATTTTATGTTTTATTTTATGTATGTTCACCCAATATATCTAAGAATAAAATAAAATTTAATTAATTGCCTACCTGAGTGGTTTACATTTCATGCACCTTGACAGCTCTATGATGACTCTGTTGTTTCACCATCCGTTCGTCGTCAGCCTGGCATCTTTTTTGCTATCATTCTTTTGTACACACATGTTCTATGCCTTTGATTTTTTTATTATGAAATACATAAATACTTGTACTAAGTATTAATTGCATGTTCATAAATGTACCAATGCATGATTATTCTAACCCCTAACTCACACTTCATTTATATCTTTACAGATCCATTGAAACTAATCGAGAGACAATGTACATGTAACGTACAACCACCATTTGATTAGATGCCTGTGAACAGCATGACGAACATCTGTATCCTTTACATTAGTATTTGTTTCCATTTTATTATGTAATTCTTATGTCTAATCAATAATCATGGAGATTCATAGGCAAGTACAACATGTATGTGTACACAATGAGTGCCTGCATATTGTGAAGATAAAGGACCATAATACCATTACTTATGATACATGGTAATGATGGTATACTTTGTAAAACTATTTGAAAATAGTAGCATGTAAGTCTGTCATTTTCTTGTTTATATATATCTCAGTGACATGACATGTCATTGATTTTGTAGTAAGTGTTTCTAGATTATGATGATTGTATTAAGATTTTGACAGTTCCATTGAGATTGAGAAAATTATGTAACATGTCAACTGTACTATAAAGCATACCGGTACGTGCATTGTTGAAAAATCTGTTCTATGATTTATTTTATTTTGTTATCTTTGTAAATAACGAGAAAAAAATATTATTTGTCATGATTTTCTTGATGTTTGAAAATTGTATTACATTATTAAGAGCACTTTGTAATTAAATTATAATAAAAGAGACAGAAAACAACACTCTCATGTCGAGAATACTGCTTTATTTGGTTACTAGTGTGGAAGAGAGCTTGTGATCGTCTGGCATATCCGCATCGGCTCAGTAATAGTCCTGAAATTCACCTCTGGAAAATAAAGTACATGTATTTTATTGGACACATTCCCTTTTATTCTTTTTGTTTGTTACAGTCCACTGCCATTATAACGAGGTGCTCGGGACCAAGCCAATTTCCTTGTTAAAATGAAATCATGTTATACTCAAGTTACTGAACACATTGGTTTGTTTAAAAATTGGGACTGATGAGAATTGCCTCATAATAACATCTTGGTGTATCCATGTTCGTTATAATAGGACTGGACTGTATGACATTTTCCATATATACCCATTGTTCTACTAAATGGATTAGACTGAAAGGATGAAGTGAATTTGGCAAACTGAGTAGGTGCATCGATGCAGAGAAAAGAGCTGTAGGAGTAGGGTGACTATTCTACAGTGGAAACTTTTGACAATGAGGTCATGTGCAACCAAGAAATATTAACCCCCAAAAGCTGGTAAATTACCTTGTCATTTTAGGTATAACTGATCTCTTTATATCAAGTTTGCACTGTGTGATTTAGTTGAATATACAGAGTTGTTGACTGGATGTGTGAGATGGTAGTGCTTGAGAAATCCATGAAAGTAAAGGATGAGTGATCTCCCCTATTTCCTGACTATTTTTTCTGATTTCCTCACTATTTTCTTACTATTTTTTTCCTATTTTCTTACTATTTTTTCCCTATTTTCCTACTATTTTTTCCCTATTTTCCTACTATTTTTTTAGCTATTTTTTTCCTATTTCCTTACTATTTTTTTCCTATTTCCTCACTATTTGTTTCCTATTTTCTCACTATTTTATTCCTATTTTCCCACTATTTTATTACTATTTTCCCACTAATTTTCACTGTTCACTAGCACCTAGTTATCACTATTTTTTCACTATTTTCTTCATAATTTTCTACACTATTTTTTTCCTATTTTTTTCCTATTTTCAGGTCTGAAAAATAGGAAAAAAATAGGAAAAAAATAGAAAAAATTGTTTCAACCCTATTTTTTTCCTATTTCCAAAACTATTTTTATTCCTATTTTCCCATATATTTTCGGGACTATTTTATCCCTATTTTTCCCCTATTTTTTTCCTATTTTTTTACGACTGGGGAAGTGTTATTTTCCATTGATGGCTGTATAGAAAAAAAAGCCCTGCGCCACCCTCCTCCACGAATGTATCTAATTTTAAAATGTCATCATCGTGCTCATCGTGAGTGTTTCTTGAAGTCCCATTCTTTCATATTAAGCTGCCATGATCGTTGACTAGTTCGTCCATTGCATTCCTGTACAGTGAGCGTGAAAGAGTCGTCGTCATCATCGACCTCGAGGTCCAAGCAGTCTCGAGCTCTGTTCTTGAGTTCACCCGTCTGGTTAGGTGTGGCAAAGAGAAAGAGAGATTCAGTGAAGCAAATGTATTACTGGTTGATTTCACAAGCCTTGTTTTCAAGTTTTTCGCCTATTATTTAGATTAAATATTTTACTTTTCTGATCTCTATGTTTAACATCTTGTTCTGATAATGAGAGATAAATAAATAAATTTAAATTTAAAAATACTGTCTGGGTTAGGTAATTTGTCATCGTCATGTTTCACATTTCAAAAAATGTGATGACGCTAAAGGCTATTGAAGTTGCTTTAGATTGATTTTTGAAATTCTTTTCGATCCTGTTAATTGAGGCCGCCATCCTAGTCAAGCATCGCTTATGATTGCGGTCTCTTACTCTTTTTCCACAGAAAGTTCGGATAATACTTTGAATTTATTATAATATATTATAGAAATATTAAGTTCGTTATTATATGTATAAAGCCTATGTAAAAATATAAAAAAACTTTGACATGAAGTTATTAATGTTTCTATATTTTGTATTATACCTTACGTTTATATGTTTTTTGTTATTCAATTATTAAATTTGGAAAAATGCAGAAATAAAAAATAAAAAAATCAGATCTTGATTAAATAAGGAAATTTTGAATTTACCTCGCTGACATAATCCCATAGCTGGTTGCCTCCCATCTGATGACACCCCATCAAGGTCAAGTTCATAGAGGTTGCGTCATAATCCAAACAAAGTGAACTATGTTTGACCTCTTGCTCTTCGGTGTACATCCAGATCTAAGTAACATGGTTGGAGCGAAAGCAGTCATTTTGTTCATGTTATTATTACTTTGCTTTTATTCCATGCCCTCAATGTGACAGTTTATCCGGGGTCTATTGCTTTTTACATTTACAGAATTCTTAACTTCAATCCTTGACCAAATACTATACTTAACCCAACACAAATATTAAACCTAGCTTAAAAACTCGTTTGAAACGCTACACCTAACTAATTTTAAAAGTTCAGATGCTGGATCACGCAAATGTTCTTTCATGCACCATTTGCATTATTACTAGGTTGATAAAAAAAATCAGCCTGTGATTTAATCTTTCTCAGTCGCGTCAAACTTATTTTTGGTACATGTAATTGTTTGTTAGATTGAATTAGTTGGCATGTCTTTAATTTTCTCTCATCTTGAATGAAACGATATACATGATAGTATTTTTTCTTGGGCATTCAAACGGCGTTAGGAGCTTAAACCCCCCCCCCCCCCCCGAAGTATTATTTTGGTTCGGTAATATGATTTAAAGGTAAAGACCAGTAATGGTCATGCGATTGCATTGTGAAAGAAACGTTGTGGAATCGATCAGAAAAGGTTGATCATCTAGCATCTGCAAGGTTCTGGAATCATCAAAATGATAAGAAATTTGGCCCATTCTTCGTAAAGTTACAAGTACTATACACAGAAAGATGTATATGGGACTACCCTATATCTCTCACAAGACCATGAGAGAAACAAATTTACCAAATATATGAATTAGTAGGCGGTTTCCCGGCAAATTTTTTATCATCATGTCTTAGTCAAAACATATTCTTTCACATGATTGGTAATGAGAGCTTCCATTTCATTTTTTGAAATTGGGGCGTTTCCAATACTGGTCTTTACCTTTAAGAAATCACGTTTGCCTTCCTCGGCTTGCTCGAGATGATTACTCCGTCTTGTCTGATACATGCAGCTGCCCGCCTGACAATATGGTACCTCCACTGTCATTCTAGCTCTCAGATCCTTAATAGTAAATTAGAATGCAGATTATTTAAATTGGTTACTTTGCTTTTTGAAAGGTGTTAATAAGCTTGACCTATTTTTACCGATCCCGATCGACTTCTGGTCATGCCTACATCAAATAGAAATTGCTTTTCATGAATCATTTGCTGTGTTTGCTGTCAAAGACGACCAAGGATCATCACGAAAAATTGACAGCCTTGTGGTTACACGATTGCTCTAGAATCTAATCCAGGAACAATCTTTTTGACATAGCAAGTGTAACTTTCTTTCATAAATGAATTTGTATTTTAAATATTGCTCACATTATATTGATGAATACAAATCAGTTGCACAAGTGTACAATGTTTTTATAAAGACCCCGTGCAAAACATATGCAATGGATGCGAAATGTCGGAGTTTCGAGGTGCTTTTTATGCGGTCTTGAATTGAACTCTGCGCGAAGTGGATTCGGATGCACGCCATCTGCGATGACATTGGGATAAGACAGTTTTCATTGGTCAGCACGAACTCAGAGTAACAAGCCTCCTATACAAACTTCCGTGAACTATATCAGTAACTAAAAGTTCAAAAGTATTTTGTCATTTTGATCTCTTACTTTACAACAGGTTTTCCTTGTTTCTGTTTTTTTCTCTTTCACTACGATCAGATAAAAAAATTGATCTTAAAGGGAAATCCTACCTTGATAGCAAACTTGTCTAGAATAAAGCAGAAAAATCAGAGAAGCATGCTGAGGAAAGTTTGAATGAAATCGGACAACAAATTAGAAAGTTACGAATTTTGAAAGTTGCAATTACTATAGGTATGGGCTAAATTTATAATGTCTATGTGATGTAGAGTGGCGTACAACTTTCCCATTTGCTCCAATACACAAAAGGACTAAAATTGCAACTTTTTAATGTATGCCTCGGGATGGTCTGTTCTTTTTAGAGGACCTGTAATAATGTACTCTCCCTGAAATATGTTAAGTAGTGCCCCGAGGGTGAAGGCACTTGGAAGAAAAACAGAAATAAGTGATATTTTTGTACGCGACAAATGGGAGAGTAATCCGTCACTACGTCACAATCCACTGACAATATTGCCGATTTGAGATTCACACAGCTGTATGATCTCATATTTCAAACACTCATAACTTTCTTAAAGGGACTTGGTAACATCGTTCAGATGAGAGAAAACGGTGCAAAGGTATAGTGGCAATAGTACAATAGTATAGTACAATTAAAGATAATCTGAAAGTTTGAGTGAAAACAGACCAAAATTGGGAAAAAAATGATCTGATCGATTCCTTAATTCTCCCAACTATATTATTACAATTTAATTACATTTTAGGTGAATGTAAATCGTCACAAAGCAATGAATTAGCTCTATATACCGTTCCAGACATTGGAGTGTTGAAAGATTTTTAAAAGCCTGTCTCGTGTCTTATTTTCATGGAAAAACGGTTGCGAAAATTCAAAAATGGTTGGGAGAATTTTACTGTTAACGGGTGATGCACAGTGACGCCTTCAAACAAAAACATTAATATATTTGTGGTTTGAGAATCTTTTCAGGGTTTTTTGCATGTTAGAGGGTTAGTACAGTAGAAGGAATATAATAAGTAATATTCATACAAAAATTACGCACTTTTTTCATCAACCTTCAACAATGTTACTGAGTCACTTTAATATTGGTCCGATTTATTTCAAACTTTCACCATTCTGTTTCTCTGATTTTTATGCTTTCATTCAAATGAACTTGTTAGAAGGGTTGGATTGCCCTTTAATGTTAATGGTGTATTAAGAGACTGATTAACAGGGTGCAATGGGGAGGAATTTGACCTTGTTTTGGAGTTAGAAAAGAAGACACGCGTTTCGTAGTCTTACCAAGGAGGTAATAACTCCTTGGTCTTACTGGAGGTTTTATCAATTATTTTTCTGTCCGGTCTAATGACGAATCGGGCGCACCGTGCCATGTGCTCATGCGGTAATAAGGCGAGGTTCTGATGAATATTTACTTTTGTTATAGGCCTTCGTAAGAATGTATTTCAAAATTGTGAAATAAGTTGCTATTAGGTGAGCTTTCGTTCTCACATGAAGTAAAAAGGGTTCCTTTCATGTCAAATCTCCTTTACTGTTGACCCTTGGTAAGTCACGTGAACTGGTTTTTTTCTTCGTCGTTCTTCAGACAATCTGACAGAGTAGAGAGAATTTGTCAGAAGAATCGTTCTCTTTTTAGCTCTTTCTTTTCATTCAATATTATTGAGCATGGTTTTTCCATTAGCAGAACAAATCTATGAAATGTTATTTGAATGATGTTTTTTACCTCTCTCGAAGCGAGAAAATAGAGCGGAGGATTATTTTCCTACTCCTACTACTACTACTACTACTACTACAACTACTACTACTACTACTACTACTACTTCTACTACTACTACTACTACTACTACCACTACTAATAATAATACTACTACTACTACTACTACTACTACTACTACTACTACTACTACTACTTATACTACTACTCCTACTCCTACTACTACTACTACTACTACTACTACTACTACTACTACTACGACTACTACTACTACTTCTACTACTACTACTACTACTACTACTACTACCACTACTACTAATAATAATACTACTACTACTTCTACTACTACTACTTCTACTACTACTACTACTACTACTTCTACTACTACTACTACTACTACTACTACTAATACTACTACTAATACTAATAATAATACTACTACTACTACTACTACTACTACTACTACTACTACTGCTACTACTACTACTACTTCTACTACTACTACTACTACTACTACCACTACTACTAATACTACTACTAATAATACTACTACTACTACTACTACTACTACTACTAATAATAATAATACTACTACTACTACTACTACTACTACTACTACTACTACTACTACTTCTAATACTACTACTACTACTACTACCACTACTACTAATAATACTACTACTACTACTACTACTACTACTTCTACTACTACTACTACTACTACTAATGCTAGTATTACTAATTATGGTAATAATAACGATAATAATAATCATAATAATAATAACAATATTAATCTAATTAATAATAAATTATATTATTCGATGATAATAATGATAATGGTAGAGATGGTATATCTAGAATGCGCAATTCATACACAGATAGACTCAACTGTGATTGCAATGTTATTACAAAAAGGAGAAAGTAATGATACTTTATAAGAGCATAAAGATTAGGATATTCAAACAGACCTTAAGATTTGGTAGATATAAACGAATATCAAATCATAATGGGTTATAATAAAATGTGTCTGTTGGAGAGTACGTGAAACAGGTGAATCTTATATGAAGATGCTAGCTGATGTTCATTGTAGAGAATAATAAAAAATGAAAATTGAATTTCAAGAAGAGAAAAGTGGAGGGGATGGGAAACAAAACGTAAGAAAAAAAAAAGGAGAAATGCTATTCTCATAATACTACTACGCCCGGTCCCATTATTTACCCATTTACGATAAACACCATGAAACGTTTCCCCCCCCCCCCCTTTATTGGCCGGAACCACGGTAGTCTACTCATCACCAACCCCCCCCCTTCAGTTCGTTAACATTTCCTATTTATTTAAATGTCCATATGGATCGATAAAATAGATGAGAATGCACCCCCTCCTTATCGAAACAAAGATTGACATAGGCTCTGTATGATCGATAGACATCATAATGATATGTTGCGGTTTTCAATCACCCCTCACTCCCCCAAATTGTGGTGCCGCCTCTGACTATCATAAATTCATCTGTAACACGGTTGCATGTACTTTATAATTATACAAAAATCAACCCAAGACAATCCCCATTTGTAATGTGCGCACAATACAACAACATTACGTATTCTGACCATGATTATTGCAGTCGATACAATCCCCAGTCGTAAAAAAATAGGAAAAAATAGGAGAAAAATAGGGAAAAAATAGTCCCGAAAATATATTTTTTTTCTATTTTTTCCCTATTTTTTTTTAAGGAAAAAATAGGGAAAAAATAGTTTTGGTAATAGGAAAAAAATAGGTTTGAAACAATTTTTTCTATTTTTTTCCTATTTTTTTCCTATTTTTCAGACCTGAAAATAGGAAAAAAATAGGGAAAAAATAGTGTAGAAAATGGTGAAGAAAATAGTAAAAAAATAGTGATAACTAGGTGCTAGTGAACAGTGAAAAATAGTGAGGAAATAGGAAAAAAAATAGTGAGGAAATAAGAAAAAAATAGTAAGAAAATAGGAAAAAAATAGTAAGAAAATAGGGGAAAATAGTAAGAAAATAGGAAAAAAATAGTAAGGAAATAGGAAAAAAAATAGTAAGAAAATAGGAAAAAAATAGTAAGAAAATAGGGAAAATAGTAAGAAAATAGGAAAAAAATAGTAAGAAAATAGGAAAAAAATAGTAAGAAAATAGGGGAAAAAAGTAAGAAAATAGGAAAAAAATAGTAAGAAAATAGGAAAAAATAGTAAGAAAATAGGGAAAAATAGTAAGAAAATAGGGAAAAAATAGTAAGGAAATAGGAAAAAAATAGTAAATAAGTGAGGAAATCAGAAAAAAATTGTCAGGAAATAGGGGGGGGGGGGGGGGATCACTCATCCTTCACTTTCATGGATTTCTCAAGCACTACCATCTCACACATCCAGTCAACGACTCTGTACATTCAATTAAATCATTCAGTGCAAACTTGATATAAAGAGATCAGTTATACCTGAAATGACAAGGTTATTTAACAGCTTTTGGGGGTTAAGATTTCTTGGTTGCACATGACCTCATTGTCAAAAGTTTCCACTGTAGAATAGTCACCCTACTTCTACAGCTCTTTTCTCTGCATCGATGCACCTACTCAGTTTGCCAAATTCACTTCATCCTTTCAGTCCAATCCATTCAGTAGAACATTTAAAATAGTCGATGGGTATATGGAAAATGTTATACAGTCCACTCCTATTATAACGAACATGGATACACCAAAATTTTATTATCAGGCATTTCTCATCAGTCCCAATTTTAAACAAACCAATGTGTTCAGTAACTTGAGTATAACATGATTTCATTTTAACAAGGAAATTGGCTTGGTCCCGAGCACCTCGTTATAATGGCAGTGGACTGTAACAAACAAAAAGAATAAAAGGGAATGTGTCAAATAAAATACATGTACTTTATTTTCGAGAGGTAAACACAATGACATGAGTTTAGTATAGTATGTGTGTTCATATAAGCAAATAAATAAAAGAACTTAACTGATATTTACAATCTGTGGTTAAGTACTGTATGTAGTGTACATGTTGTAGTAATAGAGTTGTTCATGGTTTGCTATGATTATACTCTAAAAAAAAAAAACAAGACAAATGCGACTGCGTCTCCTATATGCCTCCGCCTTAAAAAAATATCATCCACCTAGAATGTAGCTTTCTATTTTTGTTCAAATAAAGTATTCAGGTGAGTTTCAGGACTATTACTGAGCCGATGTGGATATGCCAGGCAATCACAAGCTCTCTCCCTCACTAGTAACCAAATAAAGCAGTATTCTGGACATGAGAGTGTTGTTTTCTGTCTCTTTTATTACAATTTAATTACAAAGTGCTCTTAATAATGTAATCACATTTTCAAACCTCAAGAAAATCATGACAAATAATTTTTTTTTCTCGTTATTTACAAAGATAACAAAATAAAATAAATCATAAAACAGATTTTTCAACAATGCATGCATGCTCTATAGTACAGTTGACATGTTACATAATTTTTCTCAATCTCAATTGAACTGTCAAAATCTTAATACAATCATCATAATCTAGAAACACTTACTACAAAATCAATGACATGTCATGTCATTGAGATATATATAAACAAGAAAATGACAGACTTACATGCTACTATTTTCAAATAGTTTTACAAAGTATACCATCATTACCATATGTATCATCATAAGTAATGGTCTTATGGTCCTTTATCTTCACAATATGCAGGCACTCATTGTGTACACATACATGTTGTACTTGCCTATGAATCTCAATGATTAGACATAAGAATTACATAATAAAATGGAAACAAATACCAATGTAAAGGATACAGATGTTGGTCATGCTGTTCACAGGCATCGAATGGTGGTTGTACGTTACATGTACATTGTAGCTTGATTAGTTTCAATGGATCTGTAAAGATATAAATGAAATGTGAGTTAGGGCTTAGAATAATCATGCATTGGTACATCTATGAACATGCAATTAATACTTAGTACAAGTATTTATGTATTTCATAATGAAAAATTCAGAGGCACAGAACATGTGTGTACAAAAGTATGATAGCAAAAAAAATGCCAGGCTGACGATGAACGGATGGTGAAACAACGGAGTCATCAAAGAGCTGTCAAGGTGCATGAAATGTAAACCACTCAGGTAGGCAATTAATTAGAGTTATTTTATTCTTAGATATATTGGGTGAACATACATAAAATAAAACATAAAACACAGAAAAGAAAATAGTAAAGTAACAATTTGTTGAAGAAAAAAATAAAAAGGAAAGAGAAAAATAATGTAGATCTAGGTAGAACTTGTGCCACCTGCAAATTATTGTTCTAGCATCATGATGAGGTAAACTACTCTAATATTTTTATGTCAGATCTTAACTAACAAACATGAAATAAATAAACCCCAAAAAATTATCAACAATAGATTTAGATTTCTACTTAGTAAGGACTAACTCCGGGAAGCTCCAACACCGGCGCCGCAGGCGTCGGAGCTTCGGTAAAACTCGTCGTGGGGGCTTCGAAAGAATCTGATTCGGTAACATTATTGTTAAATCTGCAAAAGGAGTACTTACAATTTTTACATCATAGGGTGCACGAATCCTCAGGGCATAACAATGATCACTTGAATTCATAATTTGAAGATGTCTTCGATGGGAAAAAAAGGGTTATTCAGAGCCCTACACAAACGATTCTTCCATGTCGCAGCGTCGATTCAAAATGGCGAAGAGACAGTACGCATGCGCGGCAGAGCCGCAGAAAGTATGAATATTCATGCTATCGAGCGCCGATCGCTCGAAATTGCTGAATATGCACGACTCGAACAAACAGAGCCCTTCTCAACCTTTGTTCGATTTGTGCATATTCAGCAATTTCGAGTGATCGGCGCTCGATAGCATGAATATTCATACTTTCTGCGGCTCTGCCGCGCATGCGTACTGTCTCTTCGCCATTTTGAATCGACGCTGCGACATGGAAGAATCGTTTGTGTAGGGCTCTGAATAACCCTTTTTTTTCCCATCGAAGACTTCTTCAAATTATGAATTCAAGTGATCATTGTTATGCCCTGAGGATTCGTGCACCCTATGATGTAAAAATTGTAAGTACTCCTTTTGCAGATTTAACAATAATGTTACCGAATCAGATTTTTTAGAAGCCCCCACGACGAGTTTTACCGAAGCTCCGACGCCTGCGGCGCCGGTGTTGGAGCTTCCCGGAGTTAAGTAAGGACATACCTCGCAGACACACTCTCGGACTTGGAAGACTTGCTCTTCTTCTTGCGTGGTGCTTTACTCTTTAGCAGGTTGTGTTTTCTGATTCCTAGAAAAATAATTTGAGATACAATTTAGCCTAAAACCACATCAAAACATTATATCATGCAAGGCAATATAATTGACAGACAAAGTAATGGTACAAAATCTGAAATTTCTACGTGGATTTATTGTAATCACGTTTGTTTACATTCACTTATTCACTAATTACAGACACTACACTGCACTTGGAGATTCACTACACTTCACTCAGAAGTTGTGTAGTGTACTAGTACAAGTACAACCTCAACACTAGGCCTACATGGGAATATTGATACGTAAAATAACATTCTATATAGGCCTACTATGTCTATGACATAACAACAGACAACAGACACAATAAAAATATATATATCATAATATAATTAAGTTTCAGAAATAAACGTACCTTTTCAGCTGTTTTCTGGGGCCAGCATTCGACAACAAACTCGTTTCTCTACGAGTGGGACTAGTAATATTTTGAAAATTTGTCGGGCTCAACTTCTTGGGAAGAATCACTAAAATAGGATAAGGAGGCATCGGAGTATGAGGAGTCACTATCTCTTGATGAAATTTCATCGCTAGAATAATTGCTGGAAGACATTTTGGTGTGATTTGGAGACGTTTGATGAACGAAAATCATCAAAAGTCCGATGCGCACAGCTGTGCCAGTGGGGAAAAAAAATAACGGGTAATTTTCAAATTACGTACGGGTACTTGCGTACTGTCCTCTACGTTGAAACTTTGCACACACATAGAACGGGAATATCTCGATCGAATGCTTTTTTTTTTTATTAATAAAGGAGATTTTTTTTGGTTGAAATTTCTATGTGTACATTTTCTTTTTACACATGGTTTATGTATGGTTATCTTTGAGTGCACTAGTCACTACTATAGTTTGTAAATAAAATCAAGAATATTAATAAAGGAACAAAATTGAAATTTCGTATATTTTCTTTTTACACATTGTTTATGGTCATCTTTGAGCTCACTATTCAATATGTGAACCCACAGCTAAAAACCACCAATAAGTCGCAAAATGAACAACAGAGATAATGGCAGGAGAAGCGGGCTTTTTGAATAGGATGCCAGTCATAAACAATGAAAATATGCAAGTTTAGAAAATAGACAAAAAATAGTTTACAAATTTGTATCATGTCATAAAAAATTTAAGTGCAAAAAATAGGAAGAAAATAGTACTCGCAAATAGGTAAAAAGAAGTCTGAAAAAGATAAAGGTGAAAAAATAGGGAAAAAATTGTCTGAAAAAGATTAAGGTGAACAAATAGGAAAAAAATAGTCTGAAAAAGATTAAGATGAAAAAAATAGTCCTATTTTTTTCATATTTTTTTGGAGAAAATAGGCAAAAAATAGTCTGAAAAAGATAAAGGTGAAAAAATAGGGAAAAAATAGTTTGGTACTCGAGAATAGGAAAAAATAGAACTATTTTTTTCCTATTTTCTTTAAAAAAAATAGGAATAAAATAGTCCACAAAAGTTGAAGGTAAAAAAAATGGGGGAAAAATAGTTTGTGCTTGAAAATAGGAAAAAAATAGGACTATTTTTTCCTATTTTCTTATAGGAAATAAGGAAAAAATAGTCTGAAAAAAAATATAGGTGAAAAAAATAGGGAAAAAATAGTTTGTACTTGAAAATAGGAAAAAAATAGGACTATTTTTTTCCTGTTTTTTTATAGGAAATAGGAAAAAAATAGTCTGAAAAAAAATATAGGTGAACAAAATAGGGAAAAAATAGTTTGTACTTGAAAATAGGAAAAAAATAGCCCTATTTTTTTCCTATTTTCTTGAAGGAAATAGGGAAAAAATAGTCTGCATTTCCAGAAAATAGGGAAAAAATAGGAAAAAAATAGGGACAAAATATATTTTCGCAACACACAAAACTACTAGGGTAGTCCTGAAAATCACCTGAATACTTTATTTGAACAAAAATAGAAAGCTACATTCTAGGTGGATGATATTTTTCTTAAGGCGGAGGCATATAGGAGACGCAGTCGCATTTGTCTTTTTTTTAAGAGTATAATCATAGCAAACCATGAACAACTCTATTACTACAACATGTACACTACAGTACTTAACCAAAGATTGTAAATATCAGTTTAGTTCTGTTATTTATTTGCTTATATGAACACACATACTATACTAAACTCATGTCATTGTGTTTACCTCTCGAAAATAAAGTACATGTATTTTATTTGACACATTCCCTTTTATTCTTTTTGTTTGTTACAGTCCACTGCCATTATAACGAGGTGCTCGGGACCAAGCCAATTTCCTTGTTAAAATGAAATCATGTTATACTCAAGTTACTGAACACATTGGTTTGTTTAAAATTGGGACTGATGAGAAGTGCCTGATAATAAAATCTTGGTGTATCCATGTTTGTTATAATAGGAGTGGACTGTATAACATTTTCCATATACCCATTGACTATTTTTAAATGTTCTACTGAATGGATTGGACTGAAAGGATGAAGTGAATTTGGCAAACTGAGTAGGTGCATCGATGCAGAGAAAAGAGCTGTAGGAGTAGGGTGACTATTCTACAGTGGAAACTTTTGACAATGAGGTCATGTGCAACCAAGAAATCTTAACCCCCAAAAGCTGGTAAATTACCTTGTCATTTCAGGTATAACTGATCTCTTTATATCAAGTTTGCACTGTATGATTTAGTTGCATGTACAGAGTCGTTGACTGGATGTGTGAGATGGTAGTGCGTGAGAAATCCATGAAAGTAAAGGATGAGTGATCCCCCCCCCCTATTTCCTTACTATTTTTTCCTATTTTCTTACTATTTTTCCCTATTTTCTTACTATTTTTCTCCTATTTTCTTACTATTTTTCCCTATTTTCTTACTATTTTTCTCCTATTTTTTTAATATTTTTTTCCTATTTTCTTACTATTTTTTTCCTATTTCCTTACTAATTTTTTCCTATTTTCTTACTATTTTTTCCTATTTTTTTCCTATTTTCTCACTATTTTTTTCCTATTTCCTCACTATTTTTCACTGTCCACTAAGCACCTAGTTATCACTATTTTTTTACTATTTTCTTCACTTTTTTCTACACTATTTTTTCCCTATTTATTTCCTATTTTCAGGTCTGAAAAATAGGAAAAAAATAGGAAAAAAATAGAAAAAATTGTTTCAACCCTATTTTTTTCCTATTACCAAAACTATTTTTTCCCTATTTTTTCCTTTTAAAAAAATAGGGAAAAAATAGAAAAAAAATATATTTTCGGGACTATTTTTTCCCTGTTTTTCCCCTATTTGTTTCCTATTTTTTTACGACTGGGGTTATTACATTATTTGTGATTCTACGTGTTTTAATATTCAAAGGAGACGGTACAGTGAAAGGTCAAAAAGACAAAAAAAAGTGAAGAAAAAAATTGTTGGAGACGCCCGGACTCGAACCAGGGGTCTCGAGGTCGGAAGTCAAGTGCGTTACCGATATACCAAAACATTTCCCATAGCGATTACATGTAAACGGAAAATGAAATTCTCAAATCCCACTTTGCAAGTGAAATATGAGCATGATTCCGGCATCTGATCGAAAAATAAAGGGCACACTGGTGATAGCTTATTAGGGACTTTTACATTTGCACGAAGACACTGTGGATTGCTGCGGTCGACGTCCTTGTAATGCACTGCATTGAATGGACGTCACACGTATCAGTCCACGGAAATCTAAAAGTCCCTAATGTCTCAGCTACAACATACTCAAAACTCAGCGTTAACAAAGATAAAACGACGGAGATATTGCACGTGAAAGACGGAAATGTAGAATCCAGTTTTGAGAAAAAGTCATGTCCCTTTGAAAATACACGCAAAATCTGAAAAATTGACATGCCTCCTTTAATCGCAAAAACGCGCCATGATGCCTTTGTCAAAATGAAAAATTGTGATAACTACATTTGTAGAGAATTTTCTCAGAAAATCGATATGCTGACGTCATAATATGCAAATTAAAAATTTGAGTTCGGAGGCCATTATGATGACGTCATGAGTTAATTGAGGGTCAAATGAGACACGAAATCATATAATATCTCCGACTCATAATCTATCCAAATATGAAAACAAACTTGGGGTCACCTTGCATCCTAAAGAGCTACAATGGATTTTGTATAGGCATGTTTTTGCCCATTACTGATCTGAAAAAGGTGAACAATAGGTATCAAAATGCTTGGAAAAATGTGCCAAATATGATGACAGAAAAACTTAGGCGATTCTATGTTGCAAAATGCCAGTACGCGCGAAAAAGCGCGCGCATGCGCGTGTGCGATTTTGTTTTTGGTGGAAAATGCTTAAAATTGACTGAAACGTATCCAAACTGAATTTGAGAGGATTTGGAGTCTCTTCCTTAACCAGGCTTTCTTGTTCGAGATTATCAAAACGCCTCGTTAATAAATAAGTTGGCTATATTGCCTCGCAGATGCTTGCCCTGGCACATAACAGCATCCAGAAGCCGGATCATGGTTTATAGTAATGGGGCTTTCACATATACACTCCGGGGCCCGTACGGCGAGTAAAAACAGACATTTTAGGAATTTTCGGCCGGTGTCCGGCGTCCGGCCGGTTGCCGTAAAGTTCCTACGGGCGCCGGGACAGTTTTTTAAGCCGTACGGGCGCCGTGGTGCTGAGTTGGCTGCTCCCAATTCTCCCGGCGTTTTTATCTGACCGTTAGGCCGTAGAAAGCCCGTAAAGAGCCCGTAGGGCACCTTACGGGCCCCATGCGATTCCATGCGATTCTCATGAAAAATCTTTACGGACGCCTTGCGGTGCTCAAGGGTTCCGTACGCGTACCCTACGGCGCCCTCACGGGCCCCTCAAGAGTCCCGGGTGATATGCACAACAACAGGCGTCTGCCGTCCGGGGGCCATTTAAAATGAATATTGCCCGTGCGGGTCCCTCACGGCGGCATCATGAAATACAGGAGGTGCCGATACCAGAGGACACATACAGAGTGAGTCAGAAAAAATGTCCCACTTTTTAAAAGTTGTATTGTTTGAAGTATGAATATTTAATCATGGGTTTCATGATATGTCTTGATAGAGTATCCTCCCAGTACATTTAGGTACCATTTTCATTTGAATCCCTGCATGCATGACTGAACATCAGACAATCTTTACAAGACTGCCAGATCTCACTTGCGCCAAGTTGCTAGGTGAGGAATAAAATAATTTTTTGAACAAAGACATCCAGTTTTTTTCAATTATCCAATTAGCCAGACAGACAAAAACGAACAAGCACACACACACACACACACACACACACACACGCACACACACACACACGCACATGTACAGGCACACGCACACAAATGAGCATTCCATTCCCGACAAGGCCCGCCCAAACTGTTACTTTTTGTCGGGAATTCTTCTTATCGTACGAAAAGTTTAGTGGCCGCTGTCCTCTTGGTGCATATTAGCGGATGTTGTTCTTCATGATGATGATGATGATGATAATGATGATGATGAAGATTAAGATGTAACAATGATGATGATGATGACATGATGGTGGTAGTGAATGTGTACAAAAGGGAAAGATTTTTAGGGTTATTCCACTTTAACATTCAGCGATCTTGATAAAAATCAATGCTCAATCAGAAAAGGGGTAATTATGAAACAATTGTCACCGTGTGTGTTGTGTGTGCGTGTGGGTGTATGTATTTGTATGCGTGTGCGTGGGTGTGTGTGCGTGTGCGCGTGTCTGACTGTCTTTGTTCAATGCACTGTCATATTCCTCACCCAGTAACTTGGCGCAAGTGAGATCTGGCAGTCTTGTAAAGATTGTCTGATTTTCAGTGATGCATGCAGAGATTCAAATGAAAATGGTACCTAAATGTACTGGGAGGATAACTCTATCAAGATATATCATGAAACCCATGATTAAATATTCATACTTCAAACAATACAACTTTTAAAAAGTGGGACTTTTTTTCTGACTCACTCTGTAGTTAAGTGCACCGCTCGGCACCCGGCCGGGCGCCTTGAGGACCCCGACTGGGAGCCGGCAGGGCACCTTCCGGGGGCCATCGGTACACCTGCTCTTCGGACGGAGCCCGTAAGGTTACCGGCCGGCACTCCGTCGGCACCCTGCCGGCACCCTTACGGGCGCCTTGCATTTCACTCGAGCATTTTTCTCTGGGCACCTCCCGGGCGCCGCAGAATATGTGACCACACATGACGTAGAAATGAAAATCGGACGGTTCCCGTACGGTCTCTAATTCCACGGCAAGCCGCCGGGTAGGGAAAATCGCACGGGGCCCGGTTTATATGTGACCTAGGCATTAAGTTTCCTCCTTGTTTGTTATTTGATAACCTGTTTTAGTTCATCATCATTGCGTCCAGTTACATTATGTATTGTAGCGTTTTAACATTTCAATTGGAGTCAACAGTCAAAATGAATATGCGCAGATAAATTAATTTCTGTTAATGCTCATAATAATGTTTATATTTACCGTTCATCGTTAATGTTGCATCTGAGAAGCAAAACAAATTACTATGTAGACTTAAAGAAAAATCCCTACTAAATTTAAATTTGACTCGTGGTTTTTTAAAATAGCTAAATTAACAGAGAGTCACAAATCTGCATTGTACAATAATATTACTGAAGAATGTTATCATATAAAAATGTATTACTCGCGAAACCACAAAAGCAATTTTGTCAGTGACAAGGGCATATTGGCTAAACTCAAAGGAGTATTGATTAAATTTGTTATCATTTCAGTGAGATAATCTGACTTGACAAGTGCGGCAATCTTTATATCCTCTCTACATGTAAGTGCATTCATCACAATATACCTGTCATGGATGTATATTGTATAGCGCGGAAACAAAAATTAAGTTTCAGGTATTTTTTTAAATAGAGACTAATGTATGTTATGCGAGTATCCATCTAATTAGGGGTCTAACTCGATATTCCTCTGGTCACAAATATCACAAAATGATACAGTCAACTTTAGCAACACTATACGTGGTCAAGATACAAGAGTGTGTTGGTCTTCAAGAGGAATGAAACCACTTTAATTATACACGTATAAAACGATTTGTGTATAAGCCAGGATTATTTTGTTGTTTCTGAATGAAAGAGTAAATCATGAACTTTCTTTTGTAAATACGGTCTCCTCACAGGGTATTTGTAAATGCTCAAGAAGTGTCCATTTAACATCCCTTCTAAAAGAATACCCGAAAGACTGTTATCTTCAACCTGTTACAAGTATTTGGCCTAATCATCCAAACAAAGACAATGGCTCGCTGGATTAACAACAGCACAACTTTAATGACAGAAGTCGTTACTGTCACTACTTTGATGCCATTTTCGACGGTTTTGGAAGAAGACACCGCTCAAACTAACAATCTTCAAGCATCCGATGCAACTGCAGTTCATTGGGTCTGGTTACGCATGGAGTGGTCCTGGTGGGTCACTGTTCAACTGTTCGCTGCCATACTCGGAATCTGTGGAAACCTTCTGGTGATGTTGGTGTTGTTCAACAGACGTAGGGCCCATCGGTCAACTGATACTCTGATCGGAGCCTTGGCTTTCGCTGACTTCTTGACCTCTGAATTCTTCATACCACATCCGCAGATTGCTACTCTACCAAGTGATACGTGGCTGGCTCAGGTCTACTGTCGTATCATTCGTCCATCCCTTATCATGTGGGTAGCCGTTGTGGCTTCTGTCTTAACATTAACTGCCATCTCTCTGGAACGTACGTTACTTCGCCATCGCACATCCTTTCTTCTTCTTAAGAAATGTCAACCATGCTCGCATCTCCATGTGCATCTTCATTATATGGGTCGCTGCAATTGCAACGAAAAGCTACCTGGTTGCTGTAGGGTATGCAACTGGGAATACATGTTTCGTTTTGTCCACATCTCGGAGTGCTCTATTCGCGATTGGTATTTCTGTTTTCATCGTGGAATTTTTTCTCCCGGTGATTGTAATGATCTTAGCACAGATCATGACAGCAGTTTTCCTTCACCGGCAATCTCTTCAATTCCAGGAGAGCAACTCTAACAACGATCGATCAAATGCTAACATGAACCATATCGTCGCTAGGAAACGCGTCATTCAGATGCTTTTCTTGGTCACGACGGTGTTTGTCCTCTGCTGGGGACCGGTTCAAATTTTCTACCTGATGTTCAACCTCAGTCTTATAGACATTTCGTATTTAAATGGTCTTCTCCATCGGTCCCTTGTCGTTCTCGCGTTTGCCAACTCCTGCGCGAATGTTTTCATATATACCATTCGTTACCCTCAATTTCGTCAGGCAATGTGCGATATGTTTCGGAGTGATTCAAAATCAAAAGCTGCACTCTTTGGAGAAGTCACTGCGAAAGATCCAAGGAGGTCTACAAGGTCTCCATCAAATGTTTAAGGTATCCATGCTGCTAATCATAAAGATGCACTTAGTTGAACCTGATACAACGTAGTCCATTGATCATATAGAAAGCCCCGTGTTCTCTCTGTATTATGTGCTTATTGTAATTCAGTTTAATAGAAAATCAACGAACGAAATGAATCCAGCTTTGTAATCAATATTAGAAATGATTCATGTTATACGTAATCTACAAAAAAATCGTTGTTTTTGTATACAACGCCTGTCGGATCAAGGCTATCAAATTTTAATGATGCTGTTTAGAAAGCAATCTGCTCTTTTTTTATTGGGGTAAAATAGAATATGTGTATTATATAAAAATACTTCTTTTTTTTTTTGTAAATATATTTGTTTTAAAGTTTATACGGTTTAATAGACATTCGTTAAATGTATGAAAACATAAAACTTAAATTTTTATTTTTATTTTTGGTTCATCATTTTTAGACTTTTGAAACATGAACACGGACATCTATTGGCATAAACATATTTGCAATCGAGCTGGTTTGACATGTATAAAACACACACTATGATGTAAAAATGTGTCAAAATGTGTCAATACAATTAAGAGCGCATGAAATAATACGAGCAAATATTTGATGAAGTTTTCAAGACGAACGATGACATGGGAAGGTTGTGAAAATATATACAGTGGCGGATCCAGGGGGGGGGGGCCGAAACGGCCGCGGCCCCCCTATTGGCGGCGCAAAAAAAAGGAAAAAAGAGGAAGAAAAGAAGAGGGAAAAAAAGAAAGGAGAAGAGAAAAGAAAAGAAAGAAGAGAAAAGAAACAGAGAAAGAGAGAGAGAGAGAAAAAAAAAAGTAGAAAATAACAAGAAGGACGACCCCCCCCCCCCCCCTTCCCTTCCACTCCGGGGTCGGAGGGACTGAATTTGTGTTCCCAAAATCTCCCAACAAAGTCCGGCCCGTAATACACAAAAATGGGGGAAGAGAAAAGTCGGGTGAGAAAGGGGGAAAGAAAAGGAAATGGCGCTAAGTGACAGTAACGACGAATAAGGGAAAACTGTAATCGGGAGATTTGGGGTCATTCCAGAAGGCTTGACAAACATTCGTGAATAGAGGGGGCCGGGCCGGTGTGACCGCGCCGTTTGTCCTACCAGTTTCGTTTGTCCGTCGGACATAATATGCGGGTTTTCTGCTCGCACGGATCGTCCGAGGGACGATCTGTGCGGTTTGCCATCCGCACATTTTGTCCCCCCATTGTTTTACGTGTATATTTGATAAAAGGAAGCAACTCGGCAAATCAATTTATTTAGACTCATTGTAAATCATGTGGTTGACATTTTTTCTAGAAATTACAGAATAATAACTCTACAATTTTTTTAAAGCAAATGGGCCAGTCCTTTTGAAAGTAGAAGTGAATATTTTCTTTAAAACCTTTATTTTATGAAGGCATACTCGTGATATCAGCCCCACAACTGTTGTAATCGATTATACTTTTGTACGTGGCTTCGTACATCAACCAACTCACTACTAGTTTATACTCGTGATAGAGGCCCCGCTCCAAGTATTTGGGGGCGTTTCGAGGTTTAATGAAGGAGTTAAATGGGAAATGAAAGTGATTAAAAATGGGGTTGAAAGTGAGTGGGGTAGGCTAGAGTATTTAAGATAAGGTAGAGCGTAGCACAAATTGGCGGATGCTCAGGGGGTAGGGGCATTTTATTACGGTCAGATGAGCATATTTTAATACCTTATTCATGACACTGGCAGGTCACTAATTGGCGTATGGTCCAAGGGGCGGAGTCCCCGGAAGCGCAGGGGTTTTAGGCATTAAAATTAAGGTCAGATTAGCATCCAGGGGCCAGCCTTAGGTCCCAAGGTGGGGTCCAGGGGGCAGAGCCCCCGGAAGCTCAGGGGTATGGGCATTTAATTACGGTCACATGAGCATACTTTCTTTTCTATTTCTTTCTATTTAATTCTCTTTAATATACTTTTTCAAAAGTGTGGGGGGGGGGGGGGGGGGGGCTTGAGCCCCCAAGCCCGCCGTAGTAGGCCTCTAAATAGTAAATAAGCACATTTCTTGCCTGACTGTAAATTTTGATATTTGTCATTCTCCCACAAATTTACTAAAAAGTGTGGAAAAATCCCGGAAAATTAGGCCGTTTCAGCAGCATCTGTAAATCACTGGTATCAAATTAGAACAAAAAAAAATCACTTTTAAAGTTTATTTTGGTGGGGGGGGGGGGGGGGGGGGGGGGGGGGGGGGTAGCAACTGGCTGATTACGTAGACCTTTGGTGTCGAGGGGCTCTTTCTTTATTTTTGTTCGGTAATAAATAAGGTTAGTTTATGTGGGTGTCACTCAGGCGCGGACATACGGGGCGCGACGGACCCGCCCCCCCCCCTCTTTGGAAAAAAAGAAAGGAAAGGAAAGAAAAAGAAAGGAAAGGAAAAAGAAAGGAAAGGAAAAAGGAAAGAAAGAAGGGCTTAAAACACGAGTTAGAAGTGGACCAATCAAGGCGCTCACTTATCCATATCAGGGGAAAAATACACGGGGGCTCGGGGTGAATCAGCCCCCGAAATGCCAAAAAGAGCCCCCGAAAGTCATAAAAGTAGCCCCCGAAATTGTTTAAGTATTTTTTCCCCTGATCCGTATATAGGACAAGGCCCTGGGGCAGCTAGCCATACTCCGATATTTGGGTCGTTTTCCGATCAGAACTAGCCCTAACTATCATTCCAGGATTTTGTTTCAGAACCTGAGACAAAGTCACCCAATCCCTTTAAGTTTCAAAAAGTAGACTTCATTGACCTGTAGATAGGCTTAGGAACCGGGGGGTGCTTGGGGGCACAGCCCCCCCTCCCCCCTCCCCCTCCCTCCCCCCTCCCTCCCCCCTCCCTCCCCCCCCCATAAAAAAAAATATATATATATATTGGGGGGCTCAGATATCATTGAGCCCCCCCCAAAAAAAAAAAAATTTCGGCCGGGCTCGGTTATCATGAGCACAAGAAGACAAAAGAAGACAAAACTTCTTTGGCACATTTGTCTGAGGCTGCATGTGCACGTCAAAAGAAGAAAAGTCTGAATTTTTTCGCCGCGATGACATAGACGAGGAACAAAGAATTTATTTCCAGGTGCAAATTAAAGACAAAGGAGGATCACAGAATTATATTTTTTGGGTGGTGCCACATTTCAGTTTTTAAATATGTCCGATTATAGGCATTACAATAAAAGTTTTGTTTTTCACGTTCCTGGGGAATTATTTTTTTCCAAAGGTGTTAAATGTGTGTTATTTTAACACCTAGTACTTTGTCTTACTTAATAAAAATAAACTGAATATCTTACAATTCAACGATTTCTTCAAGTAGGCCTACTTTTATTAATTTCTTCAACTGCTTAACATTAAGGCTACAAATGCTTTGTTACTGTAGAGCTGTAGTGTGAACAGGCTACTTAGTAATTCACATTTATAGATTGGTGCACATCATTATGCTTGATCATCCTCTCCTATCTGTTTGTTGTCATTCCTCTGTTAGTCATCCTTTATTTGCTACCTATGATATTTGAATATTCATTTTTTCCTTTTATTATATAAATTAACATGTAAATACCTATATATGCAAAATAAACCCTGGAGGTTTAAAGTTGTAAAGCCAGGGCAGTTCAACACACGCAATCATGAAATAAGGGTGTCTTTATCGAAGTGTCTCTGTAAGTTTAGAACCACGCCCTGTGCCTACCCGCTCAGGCCACCCTACATTCAGGGGCGTCGCTAAAGGAGGGGGGGGGGGTGTGAGGTTGAAGCCGGTGGGATTTTTTTTTTTATGTCGGTCGGCCAGCAATTTTTTCCCCTTCGAACTGTGACTTTTTATCGGACAAAGTAACATTTTTGAACATTCAGACAATGATTTAGAGTCGGTACAATGAATATTCTTCTTTTTCTAATAATTTAATGAAACGTCGAAGCTCCCGCGCTTCGCGCGAGAGGTGGAAAACTGAATTCAGACAATTAAGGTTAAGAGTAGAGAACGGTATACAACAAATCGTCTTCTTTCTATAATAATTTAATGAAACGTCTAAGCTTCCGCGCTTTGCGTGGGACGGGGAAACTGAATTCAGACAAGGATTAAGAGTCGAGAACGGTACAACAAATCGTCTTCTTTTCATAATAATTTAATGAAACGTCTAAGCTACCGCGCTTCGCGCGGGAGGCCTTTCACCCACCCCCTACCCCACCTTGGGAGCGCTTTGCGTGCTCTTTAAGTGATTCGCTTGCTCAATACCGCCCCTCCCTTAAATAAGATCCTACCTACGCGCCTGCATTAAAATATATAGCTATGGGATGCTTACTAGGTTGACGAAATAATTTGTATATTTATGTCGTTGACGAAAATGACCATTTGCGCATAACAATTGAGCCTTTGGCCTCGGGTTTATAGGGTTACATTTGTAGATATTGGGACATTTAATTTTGTCGGTAATTGGTGGCTTGTTTTGTCGGTAATCGTTGGCCTCTATAACCCCCCCCCCCCCCCCCCCCCCCTCCCCACTGAAAAAGGTCTAGCGACGCTCCTGGTAATTTCGAATGCCATCAAATATGTTTTTTTTCCTTTTAACACAATGATTGTTTTGCGACTCAATTCAGGCCTGACTAAATATAATTTTTTCGTAAGGCAACAGACAAGTAATTTAGTCATATACCTGATTAACATTTGAAGATTTCCTACACTAATGCCTGGCCGTGCGTAACCCATATTTGAACACTAAGTTGCACCTGAAATTGCAACATGTGCATTATAAGCTCAAAATGCTTTCTTTCATACAAATACACCCCAAAAAAAATCCCAAAAGCTTGAATGCATACTATTTCACAAGATGTAATTAAACAATATGAATGATATTAATGATACACTTACATGTACATGCAAATGCATGATCATTTTTGCGCTTCTTGCTCCCAGCATGTACGTTTATGCTAGTTTCTTTCTACATTTAATTTTGTTGCTGTTGTGAGTTTATATTCATATTTTTGATATCAAACAGGAATAAATAAATGAATATATAAATACATTTGTACAATGATAGTTGTACAATGATGATAGAAGAACCAATGAAATCGCAAGTGATCTTCCTTAATTCCTTTTCTTTTCTTCCTCTTTGTTTTCTGTCCCTTTCTCTCATCTTTCCCTTTCAGTTCCCTTCTCCTTCTCTCTCTCTCTCTCTCTCCCTCTCTCTTTGCTGAGGGGGGGGGGGGGGTAGGGGTACAAATCGGGACAAATTGCAACTGATCTCCCCTACCTTTCTTCTTCCTCTTTTTCCCCCCTTTCCCTTCCCTCACTTCGCTCTCTCTCTCTCTCTCATTTAAGTTTGCTGAGGGAGGCAAAGGCCTTTCGCCCCCTCCCCCCGATCCACACGATGTCTGATCTCTGCCTCTTTTCACCTTTTTCTTTTCTTCTTCCTCTTTTGTGTTACATTTTGGCTCTCCTCTTTCCCTTTCCATTCTTTCTCTCTTTTTTGTTTGGCGGGGAGGGGATGGGGGTGGTCGGGGAGGGGGGGGGGGGCAGCAGAGGCTAAGGCCTTTCTCCGCGATCCACATCTTGTTTGCAGGAAAATTGCAACTGATACCCCTTCTTTTCTTTTCTTCTTTTGTTTCTTTCTCTTTCCTTCCTTCTCTCTTCTCTCGGGGGGGGGGGGGGGCAACAGCATAGGCGGCAAGGCCCTGTCGGACCCCTTTTTCTTTTCTTCTTCCTTTCCTCTTCTCTCTTCTTTCCCTTTCCCTTCTTTTCCTTCCTTCTCTCTCTCTCTCTTTTTGTTTGCTGAGGGGCCAGAGGAGGGCAGGCGAAGGCCTTTCGCCCCCGATCCACACCGCGTTGGTGGGAAAAATCACAATTGATCTCCATACCTTTCTTTTCTTTCCCTTCACCTTCTCTTCTTTTCTCTCTCTTTTAAGTTTGCTGTAGAAGGGGGGGGGGGGGAGACAAGGGCCATTTGCCCCCCCCCCCGATCCCCAACTTGTTGGCGGGAAAACTGCAACTGATATCCCCCTTCTTTTCTTTTCTTCCCTTTATCTCCTCTTTTCCCTTTTTTCTTTCCCTTCTCTTCCTTCTCTCTTTCTTTTTGCTGGGGGGGGGGGGGGGGCAACAGCCTGGGAGGCAAAGCCCTTTCGCCCCCCCCGATCTTCTTCTTCCCCTTTTTCTTCTTCTTCTTCCTTCTCTCTCTCTCTCTCTCTCTTTTGCTGAGGGGGGGGGGGGGGGTTGGCGAAGGTCTTTCGCCCCCGATCTCCTTTGTTCCCCCCTTTTCTTTTCTTCTTCCTCCTTACACTCCGCTTTACCTTCTCTCTCTCTCTCTCTTCATTTTTTGTTGGCGGTTGGGGGTCAAGGCCCTCCCCCCCCCCCCCCCTTTGATCCGCGCCGGGAAGACCTGTAGTGTCATCCCTAGCTAGCTGGCAAAGCTGAATATGGGTTATCCACTCGTCTCATTCATTAAGTATATTTATACTTGTATTGAATATGTATACGTGTGGACTAGAGTACGGACATTCGGTGCGGCAGGCGGACTATTGGTGCGAGACCTCTTCCGCACAGATTGTCCGTCGGACATTTGAGGCGCGCACGGAATGTCCGACACGGACATTCTGCGCGGATAAAATCCGCACCGATCGTCCGCTCTCGATCGATCTTAATAGGCGGACGATCGGTGCGGGTAACATTCTACGCGGTCACACCGGCCGCATAAAATCTCGAGCCGCGGATTCAAAGTTAAACGTTAAAAACAGCCCCTGCGCTACAAAGGTCATCACTCTTTAGTGAGCAATTTGAATAGGGCACCATATTTTGGATGTCTTTTAAATAGAAGCTATATACTCATATAATTTGAAATTAACGGTAGGGCCGCTTTACAACTCTTATTTTGCCCTTCATTTAAATTCAGCTCATACTGACTAGCTTGTTCTTGTATTTGAACTCATGTTCGTAGTAATCATGGACAGGGGCGGCAATCCTGGCCAGATAGGGGGACACGTCCCCCAGGAATTTTAGAAATATAGCTCCAAAAAAATATAGCGGAAAGAACGTACATATTGGGCTTAGGGATTTTCTAGAATGCATAATTTCAGCATTCAACATTGCAAAATCTCGCTTGGCCGCTACTCCCCGGCCCTCGCCCGATAACACAAAACTATGATCTGACGCTCCCGGGCGAGATTTATCCATGGTTGGTGTAATAGATCTTTCTTTTTTCCCGTTCATTTCTACTGACATAATTGTGTGCTATTACAATCATGATTGTTTCATTTTCCCTTTAAAGCAGGCGCGTAGCCAAAGGTGGTAGGGGCAGTAAGAGGACATAGGACAAAAAAGGAGCAGACAAGGAAACATTTTTGAAAATTCTGACAAGTCGAGAACGGTACAACGAATCGTCTTCTTTCTCTAATAATCAAATGAAATGTCAAAGCTTCCGCGCTTCGCTTGGGAGGGGGGCCGAAACTGAATTCAGGCAAGGATTAAGAGTCGAGAATGGTACAACGAATCTTCTTCTTTTTCTAATAATTTAATGAAACGTCAAAGCTTCCGCGCTTCGCGCGAGGGGGGGGGGGGGGGGAGAAGAAACTCAATTCAGACAAGGACAAAGAGTCAAAAACGGTACAACGGAACGTCTTCTTTCTCTAATAATTTCATTAAACTATGAAAGGTCAAAGTTTCCGTGCTTCGCGCGGGAGGGGGGGGGGGAAACTGAATTCAGACAAGGAATAAGAGTCGAGAATGGTACCAAAAAAAATCGTCTTCTTTCTCTAATAATTAATAAAAGGCCAAAGCTTCCGCGCTTCGCGCGGGAGGGGGGGGGGGGGGGAGGGGGGGGGGGGGGGGGACTGAATTCAGACAAGGAATAAGAGTCGAGAACGGTACAACGAATCGTCTTTTTTCTCTAATAATTAAATGATATGTCAAAGCTTCCGCGCTTCGCTTGGGAGGGGGGCCGCAACTGAATTCAGACAAGGATTAAGAGTTGAGAATGGTACAACGAATCTTTTTCTTTTTCTAATAATTTAATGAAACGTCAAAGCTTCCGCGCTTCGCTCGAGAGGGGGGGGGGGAGGGACTCAATTCAGACAAGGACAAAGAGTCAAAAACGGTACAACGAATCGTCTTCTTTCTCTAATAATTTATGAAAGGTCAAAGCTTCCGCGCTTCGCGCGGGCGATAGGAAACTGACTTCAGACAAGGATTAAGCGTCGAGAATGGAACAACGAACCCTCTTCTTTCTCTAATAATTTAATGAAACATCAAAGCTTCCACGCGCTTAGCGCGGGAGGGGGTAAACTGCATTTAAACAAGGATTAAGAGTTGGGAACGGTACAACGGAACGTCTTCTTTCTCTAATAATTTCATTAAAATATGAAAGGTCAAAGTTTCCGGGGTTCGCGCGGGAGGGGGGGGGGGGGGGAACTGAATTCAGACAAGGAATAAGAGTCGAGAACGGTACAACGAATCGTCTTTTTTTTCTAATAATTAAATGAAATGTCAAAGCTTCCGCGCTTCGCTTGGGAGGGGGGCCGCAACTGAATTCAGACAAGGATTAAGAGTTGAGAATGGTACAACGAATCTTCTTCTTTTTCTAATAATTAATAAAAGGTCAAAGTTTCCGGGCTTCGCGCGGGAGGGGGGGGGGGGGGGAAACTGAATTCAGACAAGGAATAAGAGTCGAGAACGGTACAACGAATCGTCTTTTTTCTCTAATAATTAAATGAAATGTCAAAGCTTCCGCGCTTCGCTTGGGAGGGGGGCCGCAACTGAATTCAGACAAGGATTAAGAGTTGACAATGGTATAATGAATCTTATTCTTTTTCTAATAAATTAATGAAACGTCAAAGCTTCCGCGCTTCGCTCGAGAGGGGGGGGGGGGACTCAATTCAGACAAGGACAAAGAGTCAAAAACGGTACAACGAATCGTCTTCTTTCTCTAATAATTTAATGAAACGTCAAAGCTTCCGCGCTTCGCGCGAGGGGGGGGGGGGGGGGGGAGAAGGAACTCAATTCAGACAAGGACAAAGAGTCAAAAACGGTACAACGAATCGTCTTCTTTCTCTAATAATTTATGAAAGGTCAAAGCTTCCGCGCTTCGCACGGGCGATAGGAAACTGACTTCAGACAAGGATTAAGCGTCGAGAATGGAACAACGAACCCTCTTCTTTCTCTAATAATTTAATGAAACATCAAAGCTTCCACGCGCTTCGTGCGGGAGGGGGTAAACTGCATTTAAACAAGGATTAAGAGTCGAGAATGGAACAACGAACCCTCTTCTTTCTCTAATAATTTAATGAAACATCAAAGCTTCCACGCGCTTTGCGCGGGAGGGGGATGGGGGGGGGGGGGGGACTGAATTCAGACAAGGAATAAGAGTCGAGAACGGTACAACGAATAGTCTTTTTTCTCTAATAATTAATGAAATGTCAAAGCTTCCGCGCTTCGCTTGGGAGGGGGGCCGCAACTGAATTCAGACAAGGACTAAGAGTTGAGAATGGTACAACGAATCTTCTTCTTTTTCTAATAATTTAATGAAACGTCAAAGCTTCCGCGCTTCGCTCGAGAGGGGGGGGGGGAGGGACTCAATTCAGACAAGGACAAAGAGTCAAAAACGGTACAACGAATCGTCTTCTTTCTCTAATAATTTATGAAAGGTCAAAGCTTCCGCGCTTCGCGCGGGCGATAGGAAACTGACTTCAGACAAGGATTAAGCGTCGAGAATGGAACAACGAACCCTCTTCTTTCTCTAATAATTTAATGAAACATCAAAGCTTCCACGCGCTTAGCGCGGGAGGGGGTAAACTGCATTTAAACAAGGATTAAGAGTTGGGAACGGTACAACGGAACGTCTTCTTTCTCTAATAATTTCATTAAAATATGAAAGGTCAAAGTTTCCGGGGTTCGCGCGGGAGGGGGGGGGGGAACTGAATTCAGACAAGGAATAAGAGTCGAGAACGGTACAACGAATCGTCTTTTTTTTCTAATAATTAAATGAAATGTCAAAGCTTCCGCGCTTCGCTTGGGAGGGGGGCCGCAACTGAATTCAGACAAGGATTAAGAGTTGAGAATGGTACAACGAATCTTCTTCTTTTTCTAATAATTAATAAAAGGTCAAAGCTTCCGCGCTTCGCGCGGGAGGGGGGGGGGGGGGGGACTGAATTCAGACAAGGAATAAGAGTCGTGAACGGTACAACGAATCGTCTTTTTTCTCTAATAATTAAATGAAATGTCAAAGCTTCCGCGCTTCGCTTGGGAGGGGGGCCGCAACTGAATTCAGACAAGGATTAAGAGTTGAGAATGGTACAACGAATCTTCTTCTTTTTCTAATAATTTAATGAAACGTCAAAGCTTCCGCGCTTCGCTCGAGGTGGGGGGGAGGGACTCAATTCAGACAAGGACAAAGAGTCAAAAACGGTACAACGAATCGTCTTCTTTCTCTAATAATTTATGAAAGGTCAAAGCTTCCGCGCTTCGCGCGGGCGATAGGAAACTGACTTCAGACAATGATTAAGCGTCGAGAATGGAACAACGAACCCTCTTCTTTCTCTAATAATTTAATGAAACATCAAAGCTTTCACGCGCTTCGCGCGGGAGGGGGTAAACTGCATTTAAACAAGGATTAAGAGTTGGGAACGGTACAACGGAACATCTTCTTTCTCTAATAATTTCATTAAACTATGAAAGGTCAAAGTTTCCGCGCTTCGCGCGGGAGGGGGGGGGGGGGGGGGGGGGGGACTGAATTCAGACAAGGAATAAGAGTCGAGAATGGTACCAAAAAATTGTATTCTTTCTCTAATAATTAATGAAAGGTCAAAGCTTCCGCGCTTTGCGCATGAGGGGGAGGGAAACTGAATTCAAACAAGGAGTAAGAGTCGAGAATGGTACAACGAATCCTCTTTTTTCTCTAATAATTTCATGAAACATCAAAGCTTCTGCGCTTCGCGCGTAATGGGGGGGGGGGGGGAGGAACAGCGAGCTGCCCGAAAATGAATTTTCGATATATTTTCTCGTTTTTTGTTGGTAATAAATAACGCTTTCACAGAATTATGCTCAAAATTTTGCTCGATCCCTTCGCTCACGAGCCGACTTGTGAAACCAGAAAATTACTTTTCGGGCAAGAGGCTATAGCCCCCCCCCCCTCGATGAAAATGTCAAAAAAATTGTACCGGTATGTTGCTTCTAATATGACCTTGTCAGTATTAATATGTTGAGTTGAAAAAACGGTATGCGCAATTTTCAAATTTCCGGCCCCCCCCCTATTGGAAAATCCTGGATCCGCGCCTGTATATAGGAGTGAAAAGTTCAAATACTTTAAGAATATCGAACTAAACGCACTTTATTAGCCTGTTCTACCACGTCTACTGGTATTGGTTGAACGAACTGTACGTTTCAAAAATAATTTCTGCGTTGTTAACACTCCTCTTACATTTCTACATTCTGAATATAAAGAATGGTGTGATGCAAGGACGTTTTTCAAATCAATGAATTAGAAGACGTTTTAAACTTCAAACGTTAGTGTACCGGCCTGTATAACGCAGTCATGATTTCTTTGACGTTCCTTAGAACTGTTGTCAGCCGGCTTTAATCATTTTCTTGGTTGACAGACACTCTTTGGTGGAAATCAGCTTAATTATATTTTCGAAATATCTGATGAATAAAAGAGACATTGTGGCAATATAAGAACACAAAGATGCTGGTAGGAGATATATGAAAAGAAAGAAAATTCTATTCGTGCAATAATGAGATCATATTTTGAGATCGCGAGGAAATTGATGAAATACTAGTGTACATAGATACATAATTTCGTTTTGGGGATTGAAATGACAGAAATCTCTTAACTCTGCTGCTCTCTTGTACGAGTATTTTCAATTTCGTTTGTTATTCCAGGTTGTTTTATGGAAATAATCTGAAAAGAAACATTGAACAGATAAGATTTGATTAAGATGGATATATTGGCTTATCGGAACTCTGAAGATAACATTAAACTATGCATTGAATTTAATTTTGAAACTGGAGCGATGGACTGTATCGAAAGAAAGAAAGAACATCTCAAAAGAAACATTGAACAGAATTAATGTTTTTAAGACTGAGATATTGACTCATTGATATTCGGAAGATAACATCAAAATTTATATTGAATTTTATTTTGAAACTTGAGCGAGAGACTGTAAAGAAAAAAAAACAAACAAGCATTTAATGAAAAGTTTTTGTTATCACATCATTATTTTATTGCTCATAGAAATACTTATTAAATCTTTATATGACTAATGAATAAAAAGGCGTTGGCACTAATATAGCACATCGACACGGTTTTGATCCTGGGGCCTCACAGTTACGAGGCCATTGCTTTGTCACTGAACCATGACTGTACGCAGCGGGGGCTAGGGTAGGGGGCAGTTTCCATAAATTAAAACAAAAACAGAAAATGCAATACATTTTCAATTTTTTATTGCATTTTACCCTGGTCCCCAACATAATTTTTTTTTCTGTGTGCCCATGCCTTGAGCCATAATGCATGGCCGTCTAGGGGTTTTTTTTATGTTGGGGACCGGGGTAAAATGCAATAAATTATTGAAAATTTATTGCATTTTCTTTTTTTTTTAAATTTATGGAAACTGCCCCCTACCCTAGCCCCCGCTGCGTACAGTCATGGTTCAGTGACAAAACAATGGCCTCGTAACTGTGAGGCCCCAGTATCAAAACCGTGTAATGTGCTATATTAGTGCCCTTTTGTGGGGCATTAATCCTCATTACTGTCATTTATGACTTGAGGGCGTAGGCCCCCTAGTTAATAAGCATAGTAGCATACACTTGCTTTTAGCAGTCCCGCAAAACACACATTGGCAAATTATTATTCAATAAAATCTGAGAATGTATACTATTATCTAGATCTATTATTTTTAAATAATTTTTAAAATAATTCCATGAATTGGGGTAAAACTAAAATATTCCACCTTTATGAGCGACAGTGTATGTTTATCACTGGATTGCCCCACATATTAATTGATGTACTTTATAATTTTGTATCACACTGCTTAATTGTGTTAAGATTGTTAATATTATTGCAAATTCCATTTGGCTCTTTGATGTAATATATTTCATACATATAATAGTAGCACAATCTCCATTTCAGGAACGTTGATTCGGTCCCTCGTTGTTCTTTACACATTTTTACGACTTTGGTCATTCGCAGTGTTCGTGGGTTGCCTGGGCGTGACGGGGGTGTCCGGCGGTATAATTTAGAACGCGGGGTCACCCTGTGTCATGTTATGCGTTCCTGCGAATGCGGTGGGTGCCAATGGGGTTATAGAATTGGAACCAAATACACGAATCGGGTTGTTTGTTTTATTGTTGGTATAACTGGGTCAGTTGGTATCCATTGTTTTGTACTCAGATGTTCACATTCCATTTGAACTCTAGGATGTGTAAACTGTTCATGACTTGAACTTTGTTATTCTATTTCATGAACTTAAGCCCCCATCACACCAAACAAGTTATCACTACGTTCTGAAAAATGTTGCCAAACAGGCTCAAACTGTTTATGATCTGTTTAAGAACTTCATGGACGAGCTCGGTCTGGCTTGGACGTGAAGGGTGCTCTGGAACTTTGAGCCTTTTCAAAATTGTACCTGTCCTGCAATTAGAGTAGTGACAACGTACCTAAAACGAAATGGACGTTTACTACGAACGGAATTGCCGTACTTCGATCCTACTAGGAACGTGTTACAACGCATCAATTAGCAGTACAGCCGGGTCAGTTTGTAGCTCGACCGGGTCCGTTTGCTTGTTCATCGTGTTGAATGTCTTAATCTGCACAGCTTGAATCGTTGAACGGGAATGAGGAATGGCAAGAACGCACTGGGTTTTGTTATCCCTCGAGCCAGGACGGGATTGCACACGCACTAGGAGCGAGTTTGAGCGCACTAGGAACGAGATGAGGACGAGTTGAACTGTTTCTGAACGGGGCTGTCGGGTTACAAACCAGTTAGAACAAGTTGCGAACTAGTTAGAATGGGTTTGGTTGTATTGGGAACGAGGTAGAACTAGTTAAGAACTGGTTTAAACTGACAACGGACGGGCTTGGACTGCTTGGAAAAGGCAAATCTACCCGATCTGAACTTAAAGGGATAGTTGAGTTCTGTTGCAGAGGGCGCTACACAAAATATTTTTTTTGTAAGATAATGAAAAACTGAGTGTCAAATTTGAAAGAACATAATATTTAAATGACAAAATCATCTTTGTTTGATCAAAATCGGTTCAGAGACGGCTGAAATATCCATAAATATAACGATTTCGTACCACCACAAATATTAGATATTTTGATAAATTTGAAAAAACCGTTGAAAAAAACGAAATAACGGCTTTTATGTCGTATTGCAGCCCATGCCGGTGTTAGCTTTTTGTTGGCATTTTCGTGTTGCTTACATTACGCACAACCAGCCGGACCATGTATTGTTATTTTAATTACAAAATTAATTAACGGTCACCGTGTTTTTTTTTAAGTGGAACTGTATTGGTATGATCGTATTGGTTACATTCACACATTTTGGGGTCTAAAATTAACCGTTCATAGCAATTTTATGTTCTAAAAGGGCACTAGAAATGTCATAGACAAGAATAAGAGCAATAACCATGCACTTTGAAGGCATTTGCGGTCTGAAAACAGAACTCAACTATCCCTTTAATATGAACTGGCTGTGGACGGGGTACAGACGAGATGGACGCATTGAGGACTGTTTATGAACGAACTAGGATCGTAGACATTATTTACACATTCTACACCGACCACAACCCGTTTTACGATTTTCTAGGATGGTTCCAGTACGTAGTGAGAACTAGTTTGATGTGATGGGGGCTTTAGATTCGATCCCTTTTTTAAAAATTATTTACTACACGTGTACGTATGTTACTTTAGACCGCGTTATTATTCGTGATGGCTGAGTATTTGTGTTTGCACGATCACGGTGGGATGTTCGGTGGTCTATTGTGGACCGTGGGGTTATCCTTGGTCATTTTCTGGGTTCCATCAAGTACAGCGGGCACGAATGAGGTAGTAGATTGTGATCTAATCAGTTAATGATATAATGCTCACATAACTTGTCACTGTTGGTATATTAATGCATTGTTGTTCTTTTTAATATAGTTTTTCATTCCACATTATATACGCAGACAATGACCCCATTTACCTCCCATACTCTCATATATTCTCCATAGGCTTTTATAATGTATACAAACATTCACCTTGCCAGTCCGCAACTAATAAATTACCAAAGAGAAATTCGTGAAAAGATTAAATCTCTTTCTTAACCAGGCTTTCTTGTTCGAGATTACTAAAACGTTTCGTAAATAAATAAGTTGGCTATATTGCCTCGCAGAATCTTGTTCTGGCACAGAACAGCGCCCAGAAGCCGGATCATGGTTTATGGTAATGTGTCCTCCTTGTTTGTTATTTGATAGTCTGTTGCAGTTCATCATCATTGCGTTCAGTTATATTGTGTATTGTAGCGTTTTAACATTTCAGTTGGAGTCAACAGTCAACATGAGTATGTGCAGATAAATTATTTTCTGTTCATGCTCGTAACAATTTTTTTTTTTCCCGTTCATCGTTCACGTTGCATCTGAGGATAAGAAAAAAAAACAGGAAAATTCCTACTAATTCTAAAGTATGATCATGAGGAAAAATACATTTGACTCGTTGTCTTCAGGGTCGGATCTAGCTTTTTGCTAAGGGGGGGGGGGGGGGGGGAGTTGACCCAATGACGATGCGGATACTGTGTGGGTCTGGACTCATGATGGCGTTTTTCTATGCACATCACATTTTCACTTGGCAGCCCAAGGGGCCTACCCACCTCCCCCGTCGATCCACCCCTGGTCTTTGAAAATAGCTGACATCATAAGAGAGTCTCAATTATGTATTGTACAATAATGTTAAAGAAGAATTTTATTATATGAAAATGCATTACTCGCGAAACCACGAAAGCAATTTTTTCAGTGACTAGGGCATACTGGCTACCTCATTTTACTAAGATAATGTTGGAGCGCCATGAGGAGATTGAAAGGCGATACGTGCGCTATATAAAAATCCATTATTATTATTATTATTATTATTATCTGACTTGACAAGCGTAGCAATCTTAAATGCCTCTCTTCATGCAATTATGCAATTATGTCAGTGACATGTATCCAACGATGGCATGTTGGCTAAACTCAATGGAGTATTGATTAAATATCTGATCATTTCACTGAGATAATCTGACTTGACTTGACAAGTTTGACAACCTTAATTTCCTCTCTTCATCTAAGTGCCATTATACCTGTAATGGATGTATAGCGCGGACAAAATGAGGTTTCAGTTAATATTTAAATGGAGACCAATATATGCTATGCGAGTATCCATCGAATTAGAAGGACGGAGTCTAACACGATCTCGCTCTGGTCACAAGTGTCACAAAATGATACAGTCAACTTAATCAACACTACTGATCAAGATACAAGAGTGTGTTGGTCTTGACGTGGAAGAAAACCACTTTGATTATACACGTACAAACCAATTTGTGTATAAGCCAGAATTATTGTGCTGTTTCTAAATGTTTTGGACGATGTTAAACTGCGATAAAAGAGTAAATCCTGAACTTTGTGTGCATATACTGTCTCCTCACTGGGTATTTGTGAATGCTGAAGAAGAATCCATATAACGCTCATTCTAAAAGAATAACTGAAAGACTATTATCCTCAACCTGTTACAACTATTTGGTTTAATCATCCAAACGGAGACAATGGCTAGATGGATTAACAACAACACAACTTTAATGACAGGATTCGTTACTCTCACTACTTTTATGCCATTTTCGACAGTTCTGGAAGAAGACACCGCTCAAACTACCCAAAGTCAAGCATCCGATCCAGCCGCAGTTCCTTGGGTCTGGTTATCCATGGAGTGGTCCTGGTTGATCATTGCTCAACTGTTCGCTGCCATACTCGGAATCTTTGGAAACCTTCTGGTGATGTTGGTGTTGTTCAACAAACGTAGAGCCCGTCGGTCAACTGATACTCTGATCGGAGCCTTGGCTTTCGCTGACTTCTTGACCTCTGTATTCTTCATACCACATCCGCAGATTGCTACTCTACCAAGTGATACATGGCTGGCTCAGGTCTACTGTCGTATCATTCATCCATCCCTAATCATGTGGGTAGCCGTTGTGGCTTCCGTCTTTACATTAACTGCCATCACTTTGGAACGTTACCTTGCCATCGCACATCCTTTCTTCTTCTTAAGAAATGTCAACCCTGCTCGCACCTCAATGTACATCTTCATTATATGGGTCGCTGCCATTGCAACGAATAGCTTCCTGTTTGTTGTAGCGTATGCAGCTGGAAATACATGTGTCGTTATGTCCACATCTCGGAGTGCTCTAATCGCGATTGGTATTTATGTTTTCATCGTGGAATTTTTTCTCCCGGTGATTGTAATGATCTTAGCACAGATCATGACAGCAGTTTTCCTTCACCGGCAATCACTTCAATTCCAGGAGGGTAACTCTAACAACGATCGATCAAATGCTAACATGAACCATATCGTCGCTAGGAAACGCGTCATTCAGATGCTTTTCTTGGTCACGACGGTGTTTGTCCTCTGCTGGGGACCGACTCATATCTTCTATCTGATGCTCAACCTCAGACTTCTAGACATTTCGCATTTATATGGTCTTCCTCATCGGTCCCTGGTCGTTCTCGCGTTTACCAACTCCTTTGCGAATATTTTCATATATACCATTCGTTACCCTCAATTTCGTCAGGCCATGTGCGATATGTTTCGGAGTGATTCAAAACCAAAAGCTACACTCTTTGGAGAAGTCACTGCGAAAGAACAAAGGAGGTCTAAAAGGTCTCCATCCAATGTTTAAGATTTCCATGCTGGTAATCATAAAGATGCACTTAATTGAACCTGGTCTAACGTAGTCCATTGATAAAATAAAAAGCCTTATGTTCTCTCTTTATTCTGTGCTAGTTGTAATTCAGTCAAAATATCAATGAACGAAATGAATCCAGATATGTAATCAATATCAGAGATTGATTCATGTATATACGAAATCTACAAACAATCATTGTTTTCTTAACTGTGGATCAAGGCTATTAAATTAGAATGATGCTGTTTAGAAATTAAAACAATTTGTTCTGTTTTTATTGGGGTAAAATAAAATATTTGTATTATATAAATATATGAAATTTGTTACTTTTTTCTTTATAGTTTACACGGTCTAATAGACATTCGTTTAAATGTATGAAAACATGAAACATAAATTATTTTTTGTTGTTTTTTGGTTCATCATCTTTTAGACTTTCAAAACATTATTATTATTATTATTATTATAGTTTTATTTCAACAGGGTAGTCTAATTTCAGGTCCCTTTCTGGACCTGCTCTCCCAGAGAGCCCTGCAGTCACATAACAAACATGTACAATCAAAACATGAATTCAAAACATTCATACAAAGTTAAAAATATACATGGCATATACAATCAATTCAACACACAATAACAATTATAAGAAAGAAAAAAAAAACGAAATTTGATTTTAATGAAGGTCAAATTAACGTGAAAAGATGTTTACCAAGTTTTAACATACTTTTTAAAACTTTGCAAAGACTTACAATTTTGGATGTTACAGGGTAAATTATTATATAATTTAGCCCCTGAGACTGCTAAAGTTTTCATTTTAAAATCTGTTTTACATTTTAGAATAAATAATGTACTGTTTAGAGCATAACGAGTAGAATATAATACTGGTCTTTTATTATTAATTGGAGTTACATATGGTGGTGATAGGTCGTTGATGATTTTAAAAATTAAGATGCATTTATGATATTTTATTCTTTCCTCTACTGACAGCCATTTCAATTTATTCATTAAAATATTTTGGAGTGTAAATATTCGGCACGAAGTACTAATCGTGCATATCGATTTTGTAATTTTTGCGACTTTGTTAGAGTTTGTTTTGAAGTATTTCCCCATACTGAATTACAGTAGTTCAAATGCGGTAGGATAAGAGAATTGTATAATGTAATCAAATTCTTACGGGAAATATAACGGCGTATCCGTCTAATGCAGGCAATCGTACTCGATACTTTCTTAACAACTTTTCTTACATTTAGCGACCATGTTAGATATTTGTCTAGTGTTACACCTAGATATGTCATACTTTCGACTGAGTCGAGTACATTATCACTGTAATGAATACAAATATTATTATTTTGAATTTGTCTTTTAGAACCGAAATGTATTGTTTTGGTTTCAATTGCGTTTAAAACATTCCATTATATTGTAACCATTTCACTAATACTGGAAAAGTCTTTTTGGAGATTGCATTCACAAACTTTATAATCCTTTCCATGATGAAAAACTGCCGTGTCATCTGCATATAAGGAAATCTTTGTCTTAGAATGGAGTTGCAGATTACAAATATCATTCACATAGAGGCAAACAATTAATGGCCCAAGTATTGAACCTTGTGGAATTCCTGATTTCACAGTTAGAAAATTACTCTTCGTCCCTTGCAAGAATACACGTTGTTGCCTATAAGCCAGTTCACGGTTGCAGTCTGAGCATGAGCAGATAAAGGTCATTGCAGAACAAATTTTGAAATACACGGAGACGAAATACTGGATACGTGCTCATGAAAGTTATGTAACATTATTCATTCATGCACATTCAATGCACTCCATGATACACAGGTGGAAGTATTCTTTTGAAAACGGGGGAAACAATGGCTATTTATATAGCACCTCCATCGCTGTAGGAGTGATTATTTCAAAATGTAAAAAGTGGGATCTCTTCATGTTTTTAAGATCTGTGGACATTCGGGGTCATTGCAGTAATGTGCTAACCGTGAACTGGTCTATTGGATAGATATGAATCGAACCACTTAAGTTCAACTCCCCCAATACCATACAATAACATTTTCTGAAGAATCAGGTGATGTGGTATAACGTCGAACGCCTTTTTCAGGTCAAATAAAATGGCTCCAGTGACCAGACCTTTGTCCATATTATCAATTATACCTTCGACTATTTCATTTCAGTCAAGCATGTTAGAGTTGAATGCCCGGGCCTAAACCCTGATTGACGTTCACTTAACAAAGAATGTTTGTTTAAGTAAGTATATACCTGTTTGTGCTCAGCCTTCTCAAATATCTTCGAAAGTGTGGGGAGAACAGAAATATGTCGGTAGTTAATTCCATTTTTTTCCCACCTTTATGAATAGGGGTTATTTTAGCAACCTTGAATTCATGAGGATCGTACCCTTCTGACAATGAACAATTGAACAATACTGTTAAGACTCTAGCAATGTGTAGGACAGCTATTTTAAGTAGCTTTGGAGGAAGATCACCAATACCAAATGCTTTTGAAACCTCAAGCTTGAGTAGTTCTTTTAATACAAAACATTCTTTGATATCTGTATATTTGAATTTATGTTCTGTTTGTGGTAATGTTTGCAATGCATTTATATTGAGATGAGAACCATTCGCTCCTGTTCATTGGCATTGAATATTATTAAAACTTTCATTAAACAATTTTGCTACCTTTCCTTTGTCTTCTACAACTTGGTCATTTACAAGAATTTTATATTCAGAATTGGCATCTTTCTTTGGGAGTAAATTTGTGAGTACTTTCCAGGATTTTTTTCATATCATTACCATTTTCAATGCAAGGATTCTTATAATATTGTTTCTTAACTTCTTGTTCAGTGCATTTGCCCTATTTCTAAATTCTTTAAACTTTTCCCAGTAGTCTGTAGTTCTGTGTTTATCAAATTTGCGTTTAAAATAATTCCTATCTCTTGCGATACATAAATATTCGTTGGTAATCCAAGGTGATCCCTATATATATCTGTTTTTGGAATCAAACCCGAAACAGATAACCCTGATACCGGAATGACGTCTGTCCATAGCGCTTGAAACCTGCCGAATACAGTCGAATGTATAAATGTGGGCCGGTATTACCATCATGCCCGTTGCAAACGAGACACGGGGCGTCATTTGCTTTGTTGCTGACGTAGCGATGCGTCAGCGAATGCCGCGGTCTTTGACGCACCATGTGAGAGTGATCTCGTTGAAGGTGAATGCAAGGAGAACATTCCAAAATAGTGTTGTGTCTAGTTATAAGTACAGGCATTATTATTAGGGACTTTTAGATTTACACGACGAGAACGTGGACCGCCACGTGTGACATCCTTTTAGGTAATGTGACGTCCGGGCCGGGCCGGGCACGGCCTAGTGCCTTAACACAATGTCACACGCGGCAGTCCACGCTCTCATCGTGTAAATCTAAAAGTCCCTATTACCTTCACGTCTTACTCCCACATTGAATTTCCTGATTACTTCTAAATGTATTGCCTCTCTCCCGTGAGTGTTAACTAATATGCACTCTCAATGGCATTAATCTTCTCCTTTCCATAACAACAATAGGATTTCTGGTCAACGTTGAATACTCTTTCTAACATAACCCTGATGCTAATGAATAAAGTGACGTTTGCTGCAGACCATTAGGCTACCCCAAATGTCATGCGTAAAACACTCCCGATAGAGAGATAATGGAATATTATTCCAATAATTACATTCTAAAATGATTCCGCAGGGCGGCTGTAATCTTACTTAAAAACGTGACTGCATAAAGGGTAAATGTGCGCAGTGTTAAGGTGTGCTTGAAGCGTCAAGATCGCTGGAAATTGGAATGTTTCCCTATCTGCTATTCTTTCTTCTCTCTCGTTAGATTTCTGTATTTTTCTTTATTCTTCTCTTTCGTCTCTTTTAATTTCTCTGGTTTTCTTTCCTTGCTTTCTCTCTCTCTCTCTCTCTCTCTTCTCTTTCTCTATTTTGTATGATAATTTTTTATTTAAAAAAAAAAATTATTACAATTATAAATGTTTTAAAAAATTAAAAAATTGATAATTTTTTGGATAATTTGTTTTAATATAATAAATGTCGAAATGTTTAAAATGTTTTAGAATTTTTTTTTTTGGCGGGGAGGGAATGCAGGATGCAGGATATAAAACAAATATACCCTGCCTTCTTTTCGAGGTACTGGTTAAAACTATTGGCCTCGGTGACTCCAATAGTAGGCCTACCATTTACTTCGGGGCTGCGCCCCTCAGAAAATAGTACTATTGGGGTCATCTCTTGCCCATAGTTTCAACTAGAACCTCTCAAGACAGTGAATTGTGGTGAAGTCATTATAAGGATGTGTTTATTTGTGTACATAGTACGGTGTAGGATGTTACTAATGCTTTATTTTGATGTAAGATTCAAGATTCAAGATTCAAGATTTTATTGTCCATAATATAATACAGAAATTTGTTTTCCATTGGTATAACATGTAATACATAAAACATAAGACAAAAACATGGTGTCGTGTGCTGAAAGCCAGAAGGGCGTCAAGACTCTATAAGAAAAAGTATGTGAGCAGGTACGGTCCTCCGGCTTTCAGCACAAAACATGACAAGATAGTTATATGACTTATACATAGCAAGAATTTTAAATACAATTCTGAATCACATCATGAATAAATTCAGGTATGAATATAGATGTGAATATGAGCAGCATCACAATCGAAATACGAGCAGAAAGATAAAGGAAAAGAGAGCTCAAGCTCGAAGGACTGATAGAAGAGAGAAATATAGGGAGAGTTGGTAGGAGTCCAAAGGGAAAGGGGAGAGACAGAGAAGGAGAGATGGCATAATTTCCAATCAGATTATAATGCATGACATAAATATACAACAAAAATCAGCAGCAGAGCTAAACAACGGATGTTTTGACCCACAAAGGTGATAAGGCGGAAAACTTTCCAACCCAATCCCTACAATTTACTGGGTGGGTAGAAAAAAAGAAAAAAAAGTTAACAAATAATCATAATCGCTATTATTCCGCTTAAAGCTGAGAATTTCGTGTTACTTTTGCATTATAGATGTGCATGGAATTTGGAATAAAAAAAATTCTGTATCTGGCTCTACGGGTAATTGGTACACGCAGGCGGATTCCTGAGCGGTTAAAAGTAAAACAAGAAAATAGTGGATGTGATGGGTCTTTCATAATAGAAGTTATTTTAGTCAATAAGCGATCTTCAAACAAAACTGATAGGGGTGGTAATTCAATGCCGATAATACGTTGAGCAATTTTCCTAGGACGTTCGAGTTTAGTTTTGTCTGCTTGTGTGAGATTTCCATAAAAACAAATGAGATTGAATAGAAGAACACTTTGAATGATAGACTGATAGAAAAGATGCAAGATCGTCCTGTCAACGTTAAATTTTTTGAGCTTCCTTAGAAAAAACATCCGTTGATTAGCTCTACTGTGTACAGCGTTGGTGTTCTTATTAAATCGTAGCTTATCATCAATCAAGGTACCAAGATACTTATATTCATGTACGTGTTCGATTGCCTGTTCATGAATATACAAAGGGGTGTGATTTACGTCACCACGTCGAAAGTCTATAATAATCTCTTTGGTTTTTGTTAACATTCAAATATGGTTATCTCTCCTGAGGAGGTAAAAGAAGCTATTAGAAAATTAGTATAGTATTAATATCTGCTTTGAGAGAAATAGTTGTTTTTATACTCTCAAGGGAAGGTTACAATTGTGCTATTGCCCGAGGCGTACCGAGGGCAATAGCCCAATTGTAACCTTCCCGAGAGCGTATAAAAACAACTATTTCTCGAATATTAAAGCAGTCATTAATACTTTTATATGCCGAAAAAAGAGTCAACTTATGACACCACCTTGGCCTTTCTCTAGTTTATCTGCACGGTTGTTTTTTATGAGTGTATTTTTGAGAGTAGACTAGATCTAGATTCTAGTCTAAGCAAGATATTTTTTCAATTTTGGGGGTGAGCCGGCCCTGTGGGGAATATGGAGAAAAACCTGCGCTTTCATATGACACCTCACTTATTGAGTATCACCTTCAGGATCACGAGCAATATTAGTTTGAATCTCTGGTAATTAAAACATCGACCAATTTAGCATGAGTGCGCAATGGCCAATGCATAGGGATGTGTGCAATCTCTACGGGAAGGATTTTAGCACTAGGCCTACTTCTAGAATCTAGGCCTACTAGATCTATTTTGAGAAAAAAAATATGGAGAATTTCATGTACCCTTTTTGATGTTCTTGCTGTCAGCAAGTCTTGCATTTGATCATCATCAAGAAGTTGAAATCTTGGGAGAGTTTCTTCAGCCATTTTTGCCTTGTTTGGAATTCAGTACGATCGAGATTGCCGTATTAAAAATACCGACCAATTCTCCGCACACGTACGGTATCCTCGATCGATCAAACCAGTTTTTAACATGTGAACCTATGAGTATTTCACCAAGACTGAACTATTTTCCCGGTAACTGGAATTTTACCGGGAATTTTACAGGAATAGTTAAAACCATGACTGCAATATCGACCAATCAGATGGCTGGATTTCTTAAGTGAGGTATATAAACGACAATATGTCATGTGGTCTTGATACTATTGCAGCTGAACATTTAATATTTGCAAGCATTTCTGGCTTTTTGATTCATGGTATCTTACCAGATAGCCCCCCCCCCCCCCCACACACACACACACACAAACACACTCTGGGAACTCTCCGGTAAAGGGGTACTTTTCACGCAACAAAGTCCGGCTCGTAATACACACAAAAATCGGCCCATATTGACTTTACACAACGGACTTGGGGGGGGGGGGGGGGTGCTTTCAAAGGGAGGGAACATGCATACGCGTACCCTAAATAACACTGAGTGGGGGGGGGGGCAGATGGGTATGATTTTCGTTGTTTTGGTGCCAGTCATTTAAAAAGTTTGCTCAAGATTTGTTCTGATTATGGATATGATAATGATGTCAAATATAATGCCAAAAAAGAGTCATGTTATGATAATTAGATGTAAGGATCACCGTAGATTGGTATTCCCGGATTTGTATTTATGTGGAGCTATACTCAATGTCTGTGCAGAGGTCATGTATATTGGTCATTTCTTTACTGAGGACCTCAATGATGATAAAGATATTAGTCGACAGTGTCGTAAATTATATGCTCAAGGTAGTATGCTTGTTAGGAAATTTCATATGTGTTCTCCGTAAGTGAAGGTGGCATTATTTAGGGCTTACTGTACACCTGTGCACACTGCGCATCTGTGGTGTAATTTTAAGAAGAGTAGTCTGCACAGGCTTACTGATGCCTTGAATGATGTCATGAGAATGCTTCTTAGGGGACCTATATATTTGTGCTAGGCAAATGTTTGCTGAGTTGAATGTTCCAGTCTGTCCGGCTGTATTACGAAATCTCATGTATAAGTTCATCCAGAGAGTGGATGTCTCTGAGAAAGGTATTAGTGAACCCCTCGTATAGTTGCCTTAGGTACACATCGGGCCTCTGGAAATTTTGGCTTAATAGCCTGCTGAGTGCTGTCACATGGGAATTGATCATATTGTGGTGTTACCAAGGACTATCCAGTTTATCATGGTTGCAGTATAGTATGTTCTTGTTGTTTGTTATAATATATATTATTAGTATATTGTTTGGGTTAGTTGAGCCGAGATTGTTACAAGTTACAACTTCTATAGATTGTTATACATGTACTTATTTTAATATTAAAGTTACAGTTTAGAGTCAGATTGCTATAGGCATACTGTTATCAATCTTACAGATACAGATTATATGTTGCAGTTTAGATTGTATATACGTAGTATAGTTTAGTTGTTATACTCTTTGTAAGATTTGATGTTATTATATGGTCATCATGTTTATACTCCGCTCTTTTCCCTATATTCCTATGTAACATATGGTTTATGGACCTCTGTCTTGTGCAGCTGAGTCTGAAATAAAGTTCTGAATTGAATTGAATATATTTGTATAATGTATACATGTACATAGTCCTTAAAGGGAAATTCAACCTTAATAGCAAACTAATTTAACAACTTTCCCATTTATTCCCCCCCCCCCAAATGACTACAATGTCATTTGTTTTCAAAGTTGATAACTTGTTTTCAAAGTTGATAACTCAGGAGGGCCTTTTCATTTTAGAGAACCTGTAATGATACGCTCTCCATAATATACGTTGAGTTAGTGCCTGAAGAGAGGAAATGCTTAGAAGAAGAAAAATCAGAACTTAATTATATTGTTGTACATGACAAACGGGAGAGTAGTCCATGCATCCGTCATAATCCACTGACCAAATTACCAATGCGAGATTTGCATGAATATAGTTATCTCATATTTCAAACTATTATGACTTCCTCATTATTGGTCGGATATATTACAGATCTCCGTCATTCTGGTTCTCCTATTTTCTTGCTTTCAGACAAATTAACTTATTACAAGGGTTGTGCTTTAAAGATACTATGTCCCTTTTGCAACCAACATCAAATTTTGTAGAACTTTGCAGGAATTATGAATATGTCATGCATGTCCTATCTTTGAAATTTAAACGTTAGCAGTGTCCTTATATTCAAATTATGCGAGGAAACCCGTTTACTTGCTAGACTTCACTGTCAGACACTATTGAGTGACTGACTGGCTTTTTTTTTCTTCTTTGGTAATAACATACATTAAATGAGCTGTAAAGGTACATGAGCATTTGTCTACATCAATAGCCCACTTCTTGATTGAATCTTTGCGCAGCATAAAACGTACGACCATTCGGTACAATGGTCTGAAAATCAGACTATTACTTACTGGCTCTATAGCTCTTAAGTCGATTCGACAACAAATAGTCGTTATTTTCCCACTTAAAGACATTTTCAAGCCCCCCTTTTTTAGGGAAGTTCTAAATTAGTATCATCTTTCAAATGCCGTTTGAATTTAACCTTTTCATTTTTGTTGGCCTGCAAATGGGACATAGTACCTTTAAAGGCATTGTTTAACAATGTTTCCACTTTTACATATCTGTTATGCATGACCCTACGTGTTATCAGTGTCTGTGATATGGTGTAATATTGAAGCCCAAAACAAATTGCGCTTCAAAATGATCATGAAGTGCTTCAAAAAAGTAAAAATCTTTGAGTGACCGATTTTACCATACTCATTTTCCCCAGTAGACTGTAGTGTTATATTTTGCTCTCTCTTTCTCTCTCTGTTTCTCTCTGTTTCTCTCTCTCTCTCTCTCTCTCTCTTCCTCTCTCTCTCTCTCTTTATTGTTTGTCTGTTTGTCTGTTTGTTTGTTTTTAAATCAGATTCATCCTGCATGCAATCGTTTTTCAGAGAGGGAGAAAGAAGACAGGAGAGGAGAGGAGAAGAAGGGGAAGAAGAAGGAGGAGAAGAAGCCGGAGAAGCATACGAAGCAGAAGAAGAAGAAGAAGAGGAAGAAGAAGAAGAGGAAGAAGAAAAAGAAAAAAAGAAGATGAAGAAGGAGAAGAGGAAGAGGAAGAGGAACAAGAACAAGAAGAACAAGAACAAGAACAAGAACAAGAACAAGAACAAGAAATAAAATCGGATTTTTTTTTTTTACTGAACTGATTGCGCCATACAAGGAAACTAATTGAATTGCAAATTAAACCCGACACCTCTATGTAATATTTACCTGCGAGACACATCAAACATAGAGGCTCACTAACATTCTAGCTTTTGTATTTTTTTCGTTTTTATTTACTTTTATTCAAAAAATACTTTGAATACACATACAACCAAGATCGTCCACATTTTAACAACAACATTATTTATTTTATTTCAATCAAAGGCTCTTTAATACATTGACGTACATCGAACAACCTTTCGCCACATTAAGTAACTACAGCTGCGAAGTTGGTTTTCATATTTTCACGTTTGGAATTCCCTTAAAACATACGGTGATCATTCGTGATGACGTTTTCAAATGTAATCATTCTCAATGCATTTCGACTTCTGCAATACAACACATCTCCGTCTATGATATTTGGTTCATAATACATCATTGCTTTTTAAGTTAATCATGTATTATCACGCATTATCATTTTTGCTATTCAGTTGGGTTTCTTTTTTTCCCGAATAATTAAAAAGTTCAATTTTCTAGCAGAAGTAAGAACTTAAGATGACAAATTGTATTCAAGGCACACGAAACCGATGACCCATAAGACCGAGAGCCTACGAAACCAACATATCGGTTCATTGGGCCTTCAGACAATTGTTCGGTCTTGTGGGCCATCGGTCTCGGACATAGAATAGATAAAACTGAAATTATTCATCTAAAACCCACTTGAAATACCAGCTTTGTCTCGCCATGATGATAACTTTTTATTCCTGGAAACGTGGTTTCATACTTCAGCAACATGTCACAGCCAATGGTAATAGATGATTACATTTCATTTTCATTATACATATATATATACATATGATAAGGAATGTCACTTTTGGTCAAAATGGACATAAATAAATGATAACATTATATACAAGCATGAATGACACATGTAAGATTTTATCAATATCTTGTAAGTACTAAGGTTTACATTATCTTAGCCAATCCCTAAAACACCGGGGTAAATTGTACAACACGAGGGGTTTATGTATAGCTGTCCATCCTTAGTAATGTTTTGCACATTCCCGACCACTTTTTACTACAAAATGAGCAAATAATATTCAAGTTGGACACAAATTACCCCCTTGTTGTACATTTTTAAATAGAATGTTGAGGGTCAAATCAGTTAGAACCATAAGGGCGTTAACGTCGTTCCGGTTTTGACAAACTATTAAAGTGTTCTTTTCCATTGATGGCTCCGTCCAATCGATATTGTATAGAAAATGAAGCCCTGCGCCATCCTCATCCTCGAATATATCTAATCTTAAAATGTCACCCTCGTGCTCATCGTGAGTGTTTCTTGAAGTCCCATTCTTTCATATTAAGCTGCCATGATCGTTGACTAGTTCGTCCATCGCATTCCTGTACAGTGAGCGTGAAAGAGTCGTCATCATCATCGACCTCGAGGTCCAAGCAGTCTTGAGCCCTGTTCTTGATCTCACCCGTCTGGTTAGGTGTGGCAAGGGGAAAGAGAGATTCAGTGAAGCAAATGTTATTACTGGTTGATTTCACGAGCCTTGTTTTCAAGTTTTTCGCCTATTATTTAGATTAAATATTTTACTTTTCTGATCTCTATGTTGAACATCTTGTTCTGATAATGAGAGATAAATAAATAAATTTAAATTTAAAAATACTGTCTGGGTTAGGTAATTTGTCATCGTCATGTTTCACATTTCAAAAAATGTGATGACGCTAAAGGCTATTGAAGTTGCTTTAGATTGTTTTTTGAAATTCTTTTCGATCCTGTTAATTGAGGCCGCCATCGCCATCCTAGTCAAGCATCGCTTATGATTGCGGTCTCTTACTCTTTTTCCACAGAAAGTTCGGATAATACTTTGAATTTATTATAATATATTATAGAAATATTAAGTTCGTTATTATATGTATAAAGCCTATGTAAAAATATAAAAAACTTTGACATGAAGTTATTAATGTTTCTATATTTTGTATTATACCTTACGTTTATATGTTTTTTGTTATTCAATTATTAAATTTGGAAAAATGCAGAAATAAAATAAAATAAAATCAGATCTTGATTAAATAAGGAAATTTTGAATTTACCTCGCTGACATAATCCCATAGCTGGTTGCCTCCCATCTGATGACACCCCATCAAGGTCAAGTTCATAGAGGTTGCGTCATAATCCAAACAAAGTGAACTATGTTTGACCTCTTGCTCTTCGGTGTACATCCAGATCTAAGTAACATGGTTGGAGCGAAAGCAGTCATTTTGTTCATGTTATTATTACTTTGCTTTTATTCCATGCCCTCAATGTGACAGTTTATCCGGGGTCTATTGCTTTTTACATTTACAGAATTCTTAACTTCAATCCTTGACCAAATACTATACTTAACCCAACCCAATTATAAAACCTAGCATAAAAACTCGTTTGAAACGCTACACCTAACTAATTTTAAAAGTTCAGATGCTGGATCACGCAAATGTTCTTTCATGCACCATTTGCATTATTACTAGGTTGATAAAAAAAAATCAGCCTGTGATTTAATCTTTCTCAGTCGCGTCAAACTTATTTTTGGTACATGTATTTGTTTGTTAGATTGAATTAGTTGGCATGTCTTTAATTTTCTCTCATCTTGAATGAAACGATATACATGATAGTATTTTTTCTTGGGCATTCAAACGGCGTTAGGAGCTTAAACCCCCCCCCCCGAAGTATTATTTTGGTTCGGTAATATGATTTAAGAAATCACGTTTGCCTTCCTCGGCTTGCTCGAGATGATTACTCCGTCTTGTCTGATACATGCAGCTGCCCGCCTGACAATACGGTACCTCCACTGTCATTCTAGCTCTCAGATCCTTAATAGTAAATTAGAATGCAGATTATTTAATTTGGTTACTTTGCTTTTTGAAAGGTGTTAATAAGCTTGATCTATTTTTACCGATCCCGATCGACTTCTGGTCATGCCTACATAAAATAGAAATTGCTTTTCATGAATCATTTGCTGTGTTTGCTGTCAAAGACGACCAAGGATCATTACGAAAAATTGACAGCCTTGTGGTTACACGATTGCTCTAGAATCTAATCCAGGAACAATCTTTTTGACATAGCAAGTGTAACTTTCTTTCATAAATGAATTTGTATTTTAAATATTGCTCACATTATATTGATGAATACAAATCAGTTGCACAAGTGTACAATGTTTTATAAAGACCCCGCGCAAACATATGCAATGGATGCGAAATGTCGGAGTTTCGAGGTGCTTTTTATGCGGTCTTGAATTGAACTCTGCGCGAAGTGGATTCGGATGCACGCCATCTGCGATGACATTGGGATAAGAGAGTTTTCATTGGTCAGCACGAACTCAGAGTAACAAGCCTCCTATACAAACTTCCGTGAACTATATCAGTAACTAAAAGTTCAAAAGTATTTTGTCATTTTGATCTCTTACTTTACAACAGGTTTTCCTTTTTTCTGTTTTTTTCTCTTTCACTACGATCGGATAAAAAAATTGATCTTAAAGGGAAATCCTACCTTGATAGCAAACTTGTCTAGAATAAAGCAGAAAAATCAGAGAAGCATGCTGAGGAAAGTTTGAATGAAATCGGACAACAAATTAGAAAGTTACGAATTTTGAAGGTTGCAATTACTATAGGTATGGGCTAAATTTATAATGTCTATGTGATGTAGAGTGGCGTACAACTTTCCCATTTGCTCCATTACACAAAAGGACTAAAATTTCAACTTGTCAATGTATGCCTCGGGATGGTCTGTTCTTTTTAGAAGACCTGTAATAATGTACTCTCCTTGATATATTTTGAGTAGTGCCCCGTGGGTGAAGGCACTTTGAAGAAAAAACAGAAATAAGTGATATTTGTGTACGCGACAAATGGAAGAGTAATACATCACTACGTCACAATCCACTGACAAAATTGCCGATTTGAGATTCACACAGCTGTAGTGATCTCATATTTCAAACACTCATAACTTGCTTAAAGGGTCTTGGTAACATTGTTCAGATGGGAGAAAATGGTGCAAAGGTATAGTGACAATAATACAATAGTATAGTACAATTAAAGATAATCTGAAAGTTTGAGTGAAAACAGACCAAAATTGGGATAAAAATGATCTGATCGATTCCTTAATTCTCCCAACTATATTATTACAATTTAATTACATTAAGTCTGTCTCGTGTCTTATTTTCATGGAAAAACGGTTGGGAAAATTCAAAAAAAGGTTGGGAGAATTTATTGTTAAAGGGTGATGCACAGTGACGCCTTCAAACAAATACATAAATATCTGTGTGGTTTGAGAATCTTTTCAGGTTTTTTTGCATGTTAGAGGGTTAGTACAGTAGAAGGAATATAATAGGTATTATTACCCGTATCAGACATCTGAGCAGTGGTTTTACAAAATCATATTACACTCGTTTGTAATCCTAAAAGGGCTAATCGGGGAATATGAGACCATATTTACCTTTCATGAAAAAGCCTATGGACTTTACGTGTTAAAAAAGCATGAAATATAAGACCATATTCTTCGCCGTCTAACATCCGGGAACTTGGCAATCCAGTTTTGCAAACATTTTTTTCACCGCGAGAAGAACCTGCGATAGAGTGCCATTTGCAATAGGTTTACACGTAAAATGAGCAGACGATCGTTTCTTTTGTGCTGTGTGTGCGCGTAATAGCTGCTGTTGTTGCTGATGACGCGTACCGTGGGAAATTCGAAATTATTGTCCACAAAAACAAACAAAATGGCAGCCAGTGTGAGTAGATTCGCGAGTTTTGACGAAAAGGAATTCGATGAGATTTTAAAGAACAAAGATGCGCTCAATACGAAGAAAGCAACAAAGCATGCAGTGACGATATTCAGGGATTATTTGATGGAGAAGGGTCTTGATGTCGATATTGAAACGGTAGATAAGAAGACTTTGTCGTCCGTTCTAGCTAGATTTTACGTGGAAGTGCGCCGAACTGATGGAACCCACTACAAGACAACTTCATTACAGAGCATTCGTTCAGGTATCAATAGACATGTGAAATCAGTACGTTCAGAAATTATCGATATTAACAAGGATGTAGAATTCACTCATGCTAATGTAGCATTTAAGGCAGCAACAGTAGAGCTGAAGAAAATGGGCAAGGGTGATGTTAAGCACCATGAAGCCATTGAACCTGAAGATATTGACAAACTGTACAAGTCGTCAGTTTTTGATCAAGACTCCCCAGCTAGCCTTCAGGCAAAAGTATGGTTCGAACTCACTTTGTATTTTTGTCGAAGAGGACGTGAGAATTTGAAGGACCTTAAAAAAGATCATTTTGAAGTTAAGAAGGATGCCAAAGACCGGGAATACCTGACCCAAGTTGTTGACGAACTGACCAAGAAGACAAGAGAGGACAATTTTTCCTCAAGGACGGATGGAGGGCGTATGTATGCCACCGGTAATGCAGACTGCCCTGTTGCCTCCTACAAGAAGTACATTCAAACATTACATCCAAGTAATGACAGTCTCTTCCAAACACCGAAATCGTCAGTGCCTCAATCTGGACCATGGCCATGGTACAAGAACTGTTCAGTGGGAAAAAACACTCTAGGTAACATGATGTGCTCAATCTCCAAGAAGGCTGGACTATCAAGAATGTATACCAACCACTGTGTGAGGGCAACTTGCATTAGGATGCTAGATAAGGCCGGTTTCGCAAACAGAGAAATTTGCCAAGTGTCTGGCCACAACAATGAATCAAGTTTGTCATCCTACACAGGACGCGTATGCAATGACAAGAAAATGGCGATGTCTGATACCATTTCTCGAGCTCTTGTTGGACAACAGGTGGTGGTTCGGCCAACGCCAGCTGCGACTGTCAATATGCCACCAGAGATGGACCAAAATCAGGCGCTAGTTCCACCAGCAAATGTCGTTGAGAGTGAGGAGTTCGATATAAACTTTGATTTGGGAGTTACAAGTTCTCAGCTGTCTATTCAGGACGTTTGTTCTCAATCAGAAGTTATCAAGGAAGTAGCCGTTGCTGGAAATGCAAACAACAATTCTTCTGGATCTACAATCAGAAATACCACAAGCAGTACCAGCACTACAACTCGACAGACAATGCAAGTGCAGCAGACACCATTTGTGCTTAATAACTGCTCGGTGACAATTAATTACTTTACGTTAGATGTTGAAAGTTAAAAACTTTTTGTCCTAACTTTGTGACAATTGTGGAACATACATGTATGTCTACCAGTGATTCAGAAATTATTTTGGAAATTGGGAGTTCGTCATGGATTCTGTCGAATAATGAAGCCCTACCAGTACCACTAACTACCCTGGTAAGTTTAATAACTTCCTTTACAATCAAGTTTTAAAAAAGTGGGTATGTACATGTATGGGCTCCTCTTAAAATTGTGAATAACATTTAATTGTTCGCTCTAGATGTCTGTTGTGGGTAATAATAATAATATTGACTGGCTCCTACTTTCGGGGAATACGACATATCTTTCCCTCACTAGAATCATATTGCCCTCGTCTTCGACTCGGGGCAATATGATTCTAGTTCAGGAAATATATGTCGTATTCCCCTCAAGGCCAGTCCATATTATATAAACATTCATACAAAAATTCCGCACTTTTTTATCAACCTTCAACAATGTTACTGAGTCACTTTAATATTGGTCCGATTTATTTCAAACTTTCGCCATTCTGTTTCTCTGATTTGTATGCTTTCATTCAAATGAACTTGTTAGAAGGGTTGCATTGCCCTTTAATGTTAGTGGTGTATTAATAAGAGACTTATAAACAGGGTGCAATAGGGAGAAATTTGACCTTGTTTTGGAGACTCGCGTTTCGTAGTCTTACCAAGGAGGTAATAACTCCTTGGTCTTACTGGAGGTTTTATCAATTATTTTTCTGTCCAGTCTAATGACGAATCGGGCGCACCGTGCCGTGTGCTTCTGCGGTAATAAGGCGAGGTTCTGATGTATATTTTGTTGTGTTATATTCGTAAGAATGTATTTTAAAATTGGGAAATAAGTTGCTATTAGGTGAGATTTCGTTCTCACATGAAGTAAAAAGGATCCTTTCATTTCAAATCTCCTTTACTGCTGACCCCTTGGTAAGTCACGTGAACTGGTTTTTTTCTTCGTCGTTCTTCAGAAAATTTGACAGAGTAGAGAGAATGTCAGAAGAATCGTTCTCTTTTTAGCTCTTTCTTTTCATTCAGTATTATTGAGCATGCTTTTTCCATTAGCAGAACAAATCTTTGAAATTTTATTTGAATGATGTTTTTTTACCTCTCTCGAAGCGAGAAAATAGAGCGGAGGATTATTTTCCTCAAAGTTTATCATTCAAAAGGGCAAACTGGGCCTATTTGAAAGGAGGAACGATATTTGCTTTTATTTTCTTTATAAACTGAATGGATGAAAATAATATAATGGGCGATCCAACTTCACAGGTTTTCGCATCCTTCATGGAAAGCCCTGCATATAACCTTTGTACACATAGTTCAATTTATCGTTACTTTGTATATTTTGATTGTTATATTGCGAAATAAAATTGAATTGAATTGAAATTGAATTGAAATATGCCTGCTAGCAATATCATAAAGCACATTGTCGTATACCCTTTTAAATTCTTTAAGTTAAGATTGTGACTGAATAGAAAATAGTATGACGATTTGAAGGAAGGTGGGCAGACAAATGACAGGAAAGGCAGTTCCCAAACTTTTCCTCATTTACGAAATATAGGCCAACCATAATGCACATTTTACGATGTCTTAAAACATGTATTCTCGATTCTATTTTTCTTGAATATATTGTTGACTTCTTTATTTAAAATACTCCACTCTCACTATCCCTCGGCTAGCTGTTACTTTCAAATGATTTTCCACTTCATTCAAGTAATTTGCTAGACCTACTGCAAGCAAAGGCTCGTAGGTATTCAATCTCTTCGGTGGGAAAAATATTTCTTTATGATAAAATTGAAGACACTCCAGGCCCCCGTCTAACAAAGAGTTGGTATCAATCGAAACTTATTTGCGATTGATATCAATCGCAACTATGTACATAAAGAGATATGAGACTACAAACGTGCGATTAATTGTAGGAATTACGATTGATTTGGATCAATCGTAAGTCTTTGTAAGAGTGAAGTTAAAAGATGTTAAAGGGTATTGAGATCGAAATTAATACTATATTTAGCGGTGGAACTACACACAGGGGGACTGGGCACGGGGATCCATCATCCCAGAAATCGAATAATGATAATAATGATGATGATGATGCTACTACTTCTAATAACTACTATAGCTACTACTACTACTACTACTACTACTACTACTACTACTACTACTACTACTATTACTACTACTACCACCACCACCACCACCACCACCACCACCACCACTACTACTACTACTACTACTACTACTACTACTACTACTACTACTACTACTACTACCACCACCACCACCACCACCACCACCACCACCACTACTACTACTACTACTACTACTACTACTACTACTACTACTACTACTACCACCACCACCACCACCACCACCACCACCACCACTACTACTACTACTACTACTACTACTACTACTACTACTACTACTACTACCACTACTACTATTACTACTACTACTAATGCTAGTACTACAAATTATGGTAATAATAACGATAATAACAATAATAATAATAATAATAACAATATTAATTTAATTAATAATAAATTATAATATTCGATGATAATAATGATGATGGTAGAGATGGTATATATAGAATGCGCAGCTCATACACAGATAGACTCAACTGTGATTGCAATGTTATTACAAAAAGGAGAAAGTAATGATACTTAATAAGAGCATAAAGATTAGGATATTCATACAGACCTTAAGATTTGGTAGATATAAACGAATATCGAATCATAATGGGTTATAATAAAATGTGTCTGTTGGAGAGTTCGTGAAACAGGTGAATATTATACGAAGATGCTAGCTGATGTTCATTGTAGAAAATATGAAAATTGAATTTCAAGAAGAGGAAAGTGGAGGGGATGGGAAACAAAACGTAAGAAAAAAAAGAAGAAATGCTACGAATATTCTCATAATACTACTACGCCAGGTCCCATTATCTACTCATTTATGATAAACACATCGAAACGTTTCCCGCCCCCCCACTCTTTATTGGCCGGAACCACGATAGTCTACTCATCACCCCCCCCCCTTCAGTTCGTTAAAATTTCCTATTTGTTTATATGTCCATATAGATCGATAAAATAGATGAGAATTCGCCTCCTCCCTATCGACACAAAGATTGACATAGGCTCGGTATGATCAATAGACATCATAATGATATTTTGCGGTTTTCAATTACCCCTCACTCCCCCAAATTTGTGGTGCCGCCTCTGACTATCATAAATTCATCTTCAGTAATATTATTGTACAATGCAGAATTGTGACTCTCTGAAATTTTAGCTATTTTAAAAGACCACGAGTCAAATTTAAATTTAGTAGGAATTTTTCTTTAAGTTGCATGAACTTTATAATAATACAAAAATCAACCCAAGGCAATCCCCATTTTTAATGTGCGCACATTACAACGACATTACGTAATCTAACCCTGATTCACACAGTCAATACAATAGGCTATTGATATTGCCATTGATATGATTTCTTGAAAGTCTTTATTATCACAGCGCTCTATAAAGCCCCACATTAAAACTCATTAACCAATAAGCTGCTTCGATTGTTGGATGTAAATTACAAATCATATTTTGATAATTATATTTGGCCCAATTAATTTTTTTTCTTCTTTTTTTTCAATGATATATGAAATATTTGTTACCTTTCTAGATGCTGCATAATCCCTGATGGAGTGACCAAGCTGATGGATCTGTTAAAATAACCTTTTTACACCACGGAATACATGAGATGAAGATGACAACAAATCGAACCATACCGCTAACGCCCTCGCCCTCATCATCCTCAGCAAAACATTTGGCTAATACACTGAAACGAGCAAATACAAGACTATTTTCCCTCACCAATTATCGCTGTTTTTTGTTTGTTTAATGTCATACCAAAATATGAAGCTATCGGAGTCTATCCAAAGACTATACAAAAAAAAGCTCCCGCCCTTTATGGGAAGCTTAAACGATGATTTTGTAACCATTTTTTACTAAACACTAGCTTGTCCTATACAATTACAGACAGCATGTTACGCTCAGTATTAAAGCTAAAGGATCTCTTGGTGTAATTACATGAAATATATTCATTATTGGGCGGATCCGAACTGTGATTGGTTTAAACCCGGTGTCACATGTTTCGCGTGGCCAGCCAATTAAAATGCTTCTTGGATGTGCGCTTGTGCAGATGGGAAAAATGCTGCTCAGGCTGGATGAATACGAGCATATAGATGACATGTGGTCACGCAAAATGCAGAAATGTCGTAAAGAAGTAAGCCTAGCTACTTTATTGTATTACCACAATCTTAAATAGGTACACATGAAAAATAACCAAGTTATGATGGTGTACTTAGGTAAAATGCCTTTCCTTTTAACGGATCTTTTTAAACCCCTTTTTTACAGAAGATATTCTGTCAAAGGCGGATGTTTATGACTGACACAATAATGTTTATGAATGGCTGTAAAAAATACGTGTGTTGCAATTATCTCAACCATCTACTAAATATATAGAAAAATTAAAATGACTCATATTTAATTCTGTACTCTGTGCTCCATGATTTGTATCAGCTACTCCCTTAATGCAGAGTAGTGGATGTCCAGTTTTCGGAAGTCACATGGAAATCGGAATTTGGAAAATCAAGAAAGCGTAAGCAAGACGAGGAGGGGTGAAAGAAGAACGAGAAATAGGCCGGGTGAAAATAAGGCAACAAACGTGAAAGAGAGAGAGAGAGAGATAATATTTTGCTCCACTCTTTTTTCTTCAAAGGAGCTGCAGTATGAAGTGTTTTTGTTTCCCCACCCTTGATAAAGAGAATCTAGGCTATCCACACTTTGAATATGACGGACAAATATAGAGGACAAAATATACAGTTCCTCATTCTACCCTCAACAATTGCTGTGGTAGACAAAGGAACATCCCTTCACTGTTCTACACATTGTTACATAATAGCAGTGAAGTGATGTTCCTTTGTCTACCACAGCAATTGTTAAGGGTAGAATGAGGAACTGTATATTTTGTCCTCTTTCTTTGTCCGTCATATTCATAGTGCAAGTCTATTCAGACCCTTCGTTACCTTGGCCAACTCTCTGTAAAGAGCAAAAGGCTGGAAATAATACGTCGGTCACACTGCCAAACAGACTCCACCCCTACTCTACAACTACCGGTCCTTTGCCATTATCAGTAATGTAATGTTTTGTTCGGCATGTAGTCTGTCTGTCTGTTCAATAATCTAGTTACATTTCAACTAGCTGCACATTAAGAATGTCTTTATTTGAAATCCTCTTTATGGCCAAGGTCACTCAAATCCCTATAGAAGGGCAGGAGAGTTTTAATACATAAACAAAAAAATTATTCCCCCATTTTATTTTCTTATTATCGTTTACTCCCGGATTTCCCCTATTTCTGTTCCACAGATGTAAACCTCTTTTTTAATATCAGAAATCATTTAGCGCGGTTAAATGAATGGCTAAGCTGGGATGTATTGTCCAACGATCCGTAGATCCAATTCTATACAGGGAAATCATCTATTAATAACGCTATACTTTTAGAGGCGTCATAAATTGGCTTTTAAGGCGTCACTGAAGCTTCATGAACTTCCTCTTTTTTATACAGGTATGAAGGTCAAAGTGAAAAAGCATGTGACTGGTGTTTTGGAAGAAAAGCTGCAATATTTGAGCTCCATTAACTTTATTGGCTCTTGGAGTATCATTCATTTGTTGGATAAACTGTTTAGGTAGAAAAGGAAGTACGTCTTTCATCAATAAGATTATTGGATGATGGATGTTGGGGGTGAAAAATACTGGACTCTTAGAAATGAATATTAAGGAAATAAAATTATTGAATAGGGGTACTCTTGTGAAGGTGTCAATTAATCCACCAAATTCAAATGAAAATGGGGTGGATAATGCGAAATTACCAAATGATAATGACATGCGCACGCATAATCCGCCTCGTATCTTAAACAGCTAATCAATTATGATGAATATAAGAGGGATTTCTCGGATATTGATTTTTAGTTATCAGGCGTTAAAACAAGGGATATCTGCTCTCCGATCTTCAAACATTTTACGATTTTTTAATTTTTTTTACCAAACACTCCTATTCGAGCAGTTTGCCAAGCAGCGAGAGTGTAGTAAGTGAAGTCTACTGATTATTTATTAAAATCATGTATCTACATCTTGTAGATCATGTGTATATTTAAATGTGATTTAAGAATTAACAATTAATATGCATTAGTCGCTGATATTACATGTTGTTTTAAACTTTGACTTTGTGGATGAAGAATTATAATATGCTTTGCAGTAACCATAGTAACGAATATTTGTCGTGTCATGCTTTTACAAGTCTTTTTTTTTTCTTCATCTGTGTGTATGATTTTTGTATAAATTTAAAGTATACTATATATTATATAGTATACTATCCCGGGAATATTCTACAACTTCATTAGGCTCTTTTCTTTTCTTTTCTTTTCAATCGAAAGTCTGTTTAATACTTGAAAATAGCTATCTAAAATGGACGAGGAATTAAACATATTAAAAGAACCCGAACAGAACATAACTTTTTAAATCCAATGATCTCCCCTATAACCCTATCTTACCGTTCTTTTATACAATTACTCCGCTAAGCCTTTGTGAGCGTTTTCCAATCAAAAACTTGAGGACAAAAAAAGGAAAGAAAGAAAGAAAAGGAAAGAGGATAAAGTTTCCTGACGATAACCGTCTTTTATCATCATCATCGTCATCATCATCATCACCATCGTCATTATCATCATCATCATCATCATCTTTCACCATCATCATCATCGAAAAGAAAAGAGCCGATCTAACATCCATAGAAGATCTGTATCAGAAAAATTCCCTTTCTAAAGTAAAACAAATAATGCATGACCCCTCGCACCCACTGAATGAGCACTTCAATTAGAACAGATCTGGAATACGCCTATGCACAACACGAACCCAACGTGCACGTTTCCGAAGATCCTTTATCCCCGACTCCATTCATCTTTTCAATTCCAAAGCAAAACGTGTTTGATAACTATGAACCTACCATCTCAATGTATCAATATAAATGTAATATAATATAAATTTAAAACATATGCCATGAATATTGCATCCAACTATCAATTACCGATTGAGCCAGTAACTACAATCTATGTGTCATCAATAAACCTAACAATAATAACGATGCCGGTAATAATTATACTACTGAAAATGGTAATCGATAATAATAATAATAATAACTAGATTTTAAATCGTCACTTTGACGATTAAGGTGGTCTGTCTTCAATCTTATGATAGATTTGAATATTTACTATATAGAAAAAGGGAGAAGTTATATAGACATGTAAACAATGATGGTCCTGATGATGATGATGATGATGAACATGATGGTGATCATGATAGTAATGGTGCTGATGATGATGATGATGATGATAATGATGTTAGATGATGATATTAATGATAATGTTAATTAAGATGATGATAATGATGATGATCATCATCATCATGATGTTGTTGATGATCATCATCAACAGACCATGATGACATCTGATTGAAAAAATGAGGGAACATTTAGATAGCATATAGTCTCAGCTACAACATACACAAAAATCAACAAAAACCAAGCGGAAATAACGACGATATTGCTCGCAAAAGACAGGAATGTAGAATCCAGGTTTGAGAAAAAAGTCATCTCCTATAGGGATTACACGCAAACAGTAATGGATCAAAAACAGGGTAATAATAAAGTAAATATGGTTGTTTTTATTACATTATTTGTGATTCTACGTGTTTTAATATTCAAAGGAGACGGTACAGTGAAAGGTCAAAAAGACAAAAAAAGTGAAGAAAAAAATTGTTGGAGACGCCCGGACTCGAACCCGGGGTCTCGAGGTTGCTCGCAAAAGACAGGAATGTAGAATCCAGGTTTGAGAAAAAAGTCATCTCCTATAGGGATTACACGCAAACAGTAATGGATCAAAAACAGGGTAATAATAAAGTAAATATGGTTGTTTATTACATTATTTGTGATTCTACGTGTTTTAATATTCAAAGGAGACGGTACAGTGAAAGGTCAAAAAGACAAAAAAAGTGAAGAAAAAAATTGTTGGAGACGCCCGGACTCGAACCCGGGGTCTCGAGGTCGGAAGTCAAGTGCGTTACCGATATACCAAAACATTTCCCATAGCGATTACATGTAAACGGAAAATGAAATTCTCAAATCCCACTTTGCAAGTGAAATATGAGCATGATTCCGGCATCTGATCGAAAAATAAAGGGCACACTGGTGATAGCTTATTAGGGACTTTTAGATTTGCACGAAGACAATGTGGATTGCTGCGGTCGACGTCCTTGTAATGCACTGTATTGAATGGACGTCACACGTATCAGTTCACGCAAATCTAAAAGTCCCTAATGTCTCAGCTACAACATACTCAAAACTCAGCGTTAACGAAGATAAAACGACGGAGATATTGCACGTGAAAGACGGAAATGTAGAATCCAGTTTTGAGAAAAAGTCATGTCCCATAAAGAATACACGCAAGATCTGAAGAATTGACATTTTTATTTATTTTATTTATTTCTAATCTTTTGACAGGGTAGCCCATTCACCAACAAGTAGTGGTCTTCCATGGGGCCCTGAATGAACATATTTACATCGTTTATAACATTTATACAGAACAGTTACAAAAATAAAACTCGCTTGCAAAATAAACATATATCATTAACCTAGTAAACAGTAATGTCAATAGGAAAATATTAATTATTTGCCTCCTTTAATCGCAAAAATGCGCCATGATGCCTTTGTCAAAATGAAAAATTGTGATAACTACATTTGTAGAGAATTTTCTCAGCTAGAACATATCGAAATTTGGAAGAAAATCGATATGCTGACGTCATAATATGCAAATTAAAATTTTGAGTTCGGAGGCCATTATGATGACGTCATGAATTAATTGAGGGTCAAATGAGACATGAAATCATATTTCCGACTCATAATCTATCCAAATATGAAAACAAACTTGGGGTCACCTTGCATCCTAAAGAGCTACAATGTATTTTGTATAGGCATGTTTTTGCCCATTACTGGTCAGAAAAAGGTGAACAAGGTATCAAAATGCTTGGAAAAATGTGCCAAATATGATGACAGAGAAACTTCGGCGATTCTATGTTGCAAAATGCCAGTACGCGCGAAAACGCGCGCGCATGCGCGTGTGCGATTTTTTTTGTTTTGCGAAATGCTTAAAATTGCCTGAAACGTATCCAAACTGAATTTGAGACGATTTGGAGTCTCTTCCTTAACCAGGCTTTCTTGTTCGAGATTATCAAAACGCCTCGTTAATAAATAAGTTGGCTATATTGCCTCGCAGATTCTTGCCCTGGCACATAACAGCATCCAGAAGCCGGATCATGGTTTATAGTAAGGTTTCCTCCTTGTTTGTTATTTGATAACCTGTTTTAGTTCATCATCATTGCGTCCAGTTACATTATGTATTGTAGCGTTTTAACATTTCAATTGGAGTCAACAGTCAAAATGAATATGCGCAGATAAATTAATTTCTGTTAATGCTCATAATAATGTTTATATTTACCGTTCATCGTTAATTTTGCATCTGAGAAGCAAAACAAATTACTATGTAAACTTAAAGAAAAATCCCTACTAAATTTAAATTTGACTCGTGGTCTTTTAAAATAGCTAAATTAACAGAGAGTCACAAATCTGCATTGTACAATAATATTACTGAAGAATGTTATCATATGAAAATGTATTACTCGCGAAACCACAAAAGCAATTTTGTCATTGACAAGGGCATATTGGCTAAACTCAAAGGAGTATTGATTAAATATGTTATCATTTCAGTGAGATAATCTGACTTGTCAAGTGCGGCAATCTTAATATCCTCTCTACACGTAAGTGCATTCATCACAATATACTTGTCATGGATGTATATTGTATAACACGGAGAAAATTAAGTTTCAGGTATTTTTTTTAATAGAGACCAATATATGTTATGCGAGTATCCATCTAATTAGGAGTCTAACACGATCTTCCTCTGGTCACAATTATCACAAAATTATACAGTCAACTTCATCAACACTACTGGTCAAGATACAAGCGTGTGTTGTTCTTGACGAGGAAGGAAACCACTTTGATTATACATGTACAAACCAATTTGTGTATAAGCCAGAATTATTGTGTTGTTTCTAAATGTTTTGGACGATGTTAAACTGCGATAAAAGAATAAATCCTAAACTTTTGTTTTGTATAAATACTGTCTCCTCACAGGGTATTTATGAATGGTGAAGAAGTGTCCATTTAACGTCCCTTCTAAAAGAATAACTAAAAAACTGTTATCTTCAACCTGTTACAACTATTTGGCCTAATCATCCAAACAAAGACAATGGCTCGCTGGAGTAACAACAACACAACTTTAATGACAGAAGTCGTTACTGTCACTACTTTTATGCCATATTCGACGGTTTTAGAAGAAGACACCGCTCAAACTATCAATAGTCAAGCATCCGATGCAGCCGCAGTTCCTTGGGTCTGGTTACCCATGGAGTGGTCCTGGTGGGTCATTGTTCAACTGTTCGCTGCCATACTCGGCATCTGTGGAAACCTTCTGGTGATGTTGGTGTTGTTCAACAGACGTAGGGCCCGCCGGTCAACTGATACTCTGATCGGAGCCTTGGCTTTCGCTGACTTCTTGACCTCTGTATTCTACATACCACATCTGGAGATCGCTACACTACCAAGTGATACATGGCTGGCTCAGGTCTACTGTCGTATCATCCATCCATCCCTAATCATGTGGGTAGCCGCTGTGGCTTCCGTCTTTACATTAACTGCCATCTCTCTGGAACGTTACCTTGCCATCGCACATCCTTTTTTCTTTTTTAGAAATGTCAACCCTGCTCGCATCTCCATGTGCATCTTCGTTATATGGGTCGCTGCAATTGTAACGAATAGCTACCTGGTTGTTGTAGTGTATGCAGCTGGGAATACATGTGTCTTTATGTCCACATCTCAGAGTGCTCAATTCGCGATTGGTCTTTCTGTTTTAATCGTGGATTTTGTTCTCCCGATGATGGTAATGATCTTAGCACAGATCATGACAGCAGTTGTCCTTCACCGGCAATCACTTCAATTCCAGGAGAGCAACTCTAACAACGATCGATCAAATGCTAACATGAACCATATCGTCGCTAGGAAACGCGTCATTCAGATGCTTTTCCTGGTCACGACGGTGTTTGTCCTCTGCTGGGGACCGGTTCAAATCTTCTACCTGATGCTCAACCTTAGACTTCTAGACATTTCGTTCTCAGACGGTCTTCTCATTCGGTCCCTTGTCGTTCTCGCGTTTGCCAACTCCTGGGCGAATGTTTTCATATATACAATTCGTTACCCTCAATTTCGTCGGGCCATGTGCGATATGTTTCGGAGTGATTCAAAATCAAAAGCTGCACTCTTTGGAGAAGTCACTGCGAAAAATCAAAGGAGGTCTAAAAGGTCTTCATCCAATGTTTAAGATATCCATGCTGGTAATCATAAAGATGCACTTAGATGAACCTGATCTAACGTAGTCCATTGATCATATAGAAAGCCCCGTGTTCTCTCTGTATTATGTGCTTATTGTAATTCAGTTAGAAAATCAATGAACAAAATGAATCCAGATATGTAATCCATATTAGAAATTGATTCATGTTCATACGTAATCTACAAACAATCGTTGTTTTTGTATACAACGCCTTTCAGATCAAGGCTATCAAATTTGAATGATGCTGTTTAGAAAACAATCTGCTCTGTTTTTATTGGGATAAAATAGAATATTTGTATTATATAAAAATACGATTTTTTTTCTTTTCTTTACAGTTTACACGGTTTAATAGACATTAGTTTAAAAGTATGAAAAATATTTTTTATTTTTGGTTCATAATTTTCAGACTTATAAAACATGAACACGCACATTTTTTGGCATTAACATATTTGCAATCGAGCTGGTTTGACATGTATAACACGCTATGATGTCAGGAAATAAAAATGTGTCAATACAATTAAGAGTGCATGAAATAATACGAGCAAATATGAAGTTTTCAGGTCGAATGATGATATGGGAAGGTTGTGAAAATATATAGGAGTGAAAAGTTCAAAGACTTTAAGAATATCGAACTAAACGCACTTTATTAGCGTGTTCTACCACGTCTACTGGTATTGGTTGAACCAATAAGTTTTAAGAGATGGAGTCCTATCTAGCTTATTCTCTTTGTACCATCTTCGATGCCGCCAGGAGAAAATATGTCAGGCATGTGCTTAACTGGATCTTCCTTGCAGATACGTAGACAAAAGATTCCTGCCTAGCTGCGAACTGACGGGCCACTTTCAAAGGGAAATATTCTTTTGTAATGATAATTACTTTTCGCTACCACTCGTCTGATAATACGAGCAGTACACATGCTTACCATTACAGGAGGCAAGCGAAAGGAAATGGAGCAAATTTTTCTGAAATATTTATCAAAATTACAAGACTGGGCATGTGTCGGCACTAATCTGATATATAACATCATAAAGAACTGTACATGAACATATTCACTTTATATTTTCGTGAGCCGCCAGTAATCGGAAAAGTGTCAATTGCAGGTTTTAGGACTGTGAATTTTTTACTATTTTTCAAAAATTTAAGCTGCTATCATACAATGTAAGAACATTTCTTGACACAATTAGGCTGTTGTATTCATATTCTATCATCTGTTCGATTTTCCCCTTGTTATTTCAAATAAAAAGTAAAATATTAAGGATATTTATTTGTGACAAAAATCACTACTCAAGCTTTCCAATGATATTGGCGGCTTCGAGCCTCGGTCATCAAAAGTAACATCACACCAGTAGATTCTATTGTGCAACCATAGAAAACGGCAGCTGCTTGTTGCCAGTTGGGTCTCCATCATCTCTAAAAACTCCATGATTGAACGAACTATACATTTCAAATATAATTTCTACGTTGTTAACACTCCTCTTACATTTCTACATTCTGAATATAAAGACCTTAAGTGCCACATACACCTCAAGTGCCACCTACACCTACTCAGCAAAGGTCCTTCGCTGAAGTTGATGGATCTTCAACGCAGGATTTCGAGATGATTGCACCGAGAGAGAGGCTAAAATCTGCACCTGCTCTTCCAATGCTTCCACTGACAAAAGCTCAACAGGGGTGGCACGAGCATCTACGTCTCATCATGGCAACGTGCAGTTAAACTCTGTCTCTGGTACTGGCATACTACATCATTATCTTCAGGAACAATCGCATGAACTGAGTAAGAGTAACATTAATCAGTTAGAAGGTGGTTCAGTTCCTCCGTTTAGAAACAGGCGCTTAAAATTTGCTCATTTGATTATTCATAGCTTAGTTGCTAAGATTGACGAACTTAGATTACTTCTGAGAAATGCATCATTTGATGTTATTGGTTTAAATGAAACATTTTGCGACTCCATGATTGATGATTCTGAATTGTATATAGATTATTATATTTTATTACGTAGAGACCGTACGAGACATGGTGGTGGTGTGGCTGTATATATATCCCAGAGGTTCAATTATAAAAGAAGGGATGACTTGATTTCATCTACTTTAGAATGCCTTTGGTTTGAATTGCATTATCCAAATAAGTCTCCCATCCTGGTTGGAGAGTTTTACAGACCTCCAAATTCTCACGTTGATTTCTTTGAAGAATTAGACGGAAATTTGGACTCTACTCTCTCGGAAGATATGAGCTGTATTATTTTAGGTGATTTCAATTTTGATTGTATGCCACACCAACTTGATCTGAATGCTGAAAAGTTAATGTTTTATACAAATATGTAGGGGCTAAGTCAGCTAAATGATACTGCCACAAGAGTTACAAACACCTCTTCTACTTTAATTGATTTGATATTTGTATCAGACAAGGAACTTTACAATGAATGGGGAATATTTGAAACTAGCATAAGTGATCATTATTTGGTGTATACGGTTCTCGATTTTAGTGCAAAGATCCATACAAAATCAAAATACGCAGATTTTCGCTCGTTTACAAATCTTGACGAGGAGAAATTTTACAGTGAATTGAGAAGTACTCCTTGGCAGGTCATAAAAGATATAGATAATGTTGATGTTGCGTGGGATATGTGGTCGACTCTATTCAATGATATTATCAACAAGCACATACCAGTATGTAAAAAGCGGATAAGAAAAAAGGCATGTCCATGGAGATCTGACGAGATTGTTAAGCTTATGACGGAACGTGATAAAGTTCTCAAAGCTGCTAAAGCTAACAAAAGTGATGATCTTTGGGACACCTACAAATATCTAAAGAATACAGTTATTCATCTCATGAGGAAAAGAAAAAGAGAATATAATGCAGACCAGATCTCGCAAAATCATAACAATAGTAAGCAAATGTGGAGATGTTTGAGAAACCTTGTGCCTAAGTCATTACCTATATCTCCCAATAGCATAAATGTTGATGGTGCTAATGTGTCAGACAATGCAAATATTGCTGAAGCTTTTAATGACTTTTTCATTTCTAATGCTACTAAGATTACAAAGGACCTGCGAAGGAATACGTCTCAACTGAGAGTAGACGAGGACAATAATATTGGTCCAACTTATTCGCAATTTAATTTGAATTTGATTACTGAGGATTTGTATTGAAACAGATTGATAATCTGAGTATAGATAAAGCAACTGGTGAAGATCACATCAGCTGTAAACTTTTAAAGATGACGAAGAATGTTATCGCAGAGTCTCTTTGTGATATCATTAACAAATCCCTGTCTACAGGAGTTGTTCCACGTGAATGGAAAAAGGCTCGGGTAGTACCAATATTCAAATTTGGAGATATTTCTTCTTTGAATAATTACCGCCCCATTTCAATATTACTTATCGTGAGTAAAATTATAGAAAGGGCCGTCCACCAACAACTCAGTGAATTCTTGGACGAGAATCAATTATTACACCCTAATCAGTCTGGTTTTAGACCTAAACATTCAACAGCTACTGTCCTTGCAAAACTTGTAAATCGATGGTCGTTAAATATTGATAACAAAGAAATTTCTGGAGTTGCCTTCATAGATCTTCGTAAGGCTTTTGATACTGTTGACCATGAGCTACTTCTACATAAACTAGCTTGTATAGGTTGTAGTAATAGGACTATTTATTGGTTCAAATCATATTTAGGGGATCGACAACAAGTGACCCAATTCAAAGGAGCCAAGTCGCATCCATCAACCATCAAATTGGGTGTGCCACAAGGTTCAATTCTTGGTCCCCTTTTATTTTCAATATATGTTAATAATAGACTACCTGAATGTACTCCTGAAGGTATCATAGATATGTATGCTGACGATACGACACTTACCGTCAGTGCAAATGATGCAACTGTTGTTGAAGAAAAATTAACTGTTGCATTAAAAAGAGTCATGGCATGGATTAAGGAAAATCGTCTTGTTCTTAACACTGAAAAAACTTGTGTCATGTTAATAGGCTCTCCTGCTAATCTCAAGAAAATTGAATCTTTCACCATTTCATTAAACGGCAATTTGATCAAAAGAGTTCAATTCACCAAATGCTTAGGACTTTTGATAGATGAAGAATTGAAATGGTCTAAACAAATCGAAAACGTAAGTAAACTTACCCAGAAAAACATTAGCATGATAAAAAGAGCAAAGAGTTTTTTGCCTCAAAAATCCTTAAAGTTACTTTATAACAGTCTAGTGTTGCCACGATTAGATTACTGCTCTGTTGTATGGTCGAACATATTTCATTCTCATACAACTAAGCTGCAAAAAATTCAAAAGAGGGCCGCAAGAATAATATTGAACAAGACATATGACACACCGTCGGCTGATTTGTTCACAAGTCTTAAATGGATGACACTAGACAAGCGGTTTGAGTTAAGTCGCGTTATGATGATATATAAATGCGTTCATAACTTAGCACCTTCTTACCTTCAGGTATGCTTAATCAATCATAATGATGTACATGAGCATCATACAAGGCAAATAGACGGTGGATGTATACGTGTGCCTAGATTTCACACTGATTGTTATAAGTGTAGCCCAATTGTTTCTTCCATATTTGAATGGAATAAGCTAGATAATTCGTTGAGAACGGCTTCCTCTGTCAATTCATTTAAGAGATTGTTTAAACAAAGTTGTAATTTGTGAATGGCTCAGCCGAACGTACACTACGTGCATGTTTTGTAATATTAACATGACTTAATCACATAATTGCGACTTAACTAATATTTTCCTATTGACATTACTGTTTACTAGGTTAATGATATATGTTTATTTTGCAAACGAGTATTATTTTTTGTAACTGTTCTGTATAAATGTTATAAACGATGTAAATATGTTCATTCAGGGCCCCATGGAAGACCACTACTTGTTGGTGAATGGGCTACCCTGTCAAAAGATTAGAAATAAATAAAATAAATAAATAAAAATGATGTGATGCAAGGAAGTTTTTAAAATCAATGAATTAGATGACGTTTTAAACTTTAAACGTTAGTGTATCGGCCCTCCAATATTCCTCTTGCGATGCCACTTTACGTGCAACTATCGACTATCTAACGTATTGACCTCTCAAGAGAAGTATAAGAAGTTTGATTATTTTAATTAAATGATTCCCTTTACTTGTTTCACCACGTATACATGTATAACGCAGTCATGATTTATTTGACGTTCCTTAGAAATTTTTGTCAGCCGGCTTTAATCATTTTCATGGTTGACAGACACTCTTTGGCGGAAATCAGCTTAATTATATTTTTGAAATATCTGATGAATAAAAGAGACATTGTGGCAATATAAGAACACAAAGATGCTGGTAGGAGATATATGAAAAGAAAGAAAATTATATTCGTGCAATAATGAGATCATACTTTCAGATCGCGAGGAATTTGATGAAATACTAGTGTACATAGATACATAATTTCGTTTTGGGATTTGAAATGACAGAAATCTCTTAACTCTGCTGCTCTCTTGTACGAGTATTTTCAATTTCGGTTTTTATTCAAGAATATTTTATGGAAATAATCTGAAAAGAAACATTGAACAGAATAAATGTTTTTAAGACGGAGATATTGACTCATTGAAATTCGGAAGATAACATCAAACTTTATATTGAATTCTGTTTTAAAACTTGAGCGAGAGACTGTAAAGTAAGAAAATAAAAAACAAGCATTTAATAAAAAGTTTATGATATCACATAATTATTTTATTGCTCATAAAAATACTTATTAAATCTTTATATGACTAATGAATAAAAAGGCGTTTTCATTAAGGAAATAATTATGACTAAGCATTTTTTATACAAACAATAAATGTTGATATGTATTATTTTATTTACATATTTTGATATAAATGTATGATATTAATATTTCGTGATTCACTATTCTCCATTGTTACACTACCATTTATTTATTTTTATACAACACCTACGTGGATCCTTGTCATTTGATTGGAGAATTGTTGGTCACATGATATTCTATAGATGTTTTATTGCACGGGCGTGCATTTTTTGTTATATTCGCCGTGCATTTGTGGTTATATGCAGACTGCGTACCTCTCTGCCGTGCGCGTATCCTTGCGTGTATCTGACGCGAAGGCAATCTGAATGTAATCGAGAAGGCTTGACTCCAACTTTAATTTATCTTTAATATAAGGAGTAAAGCATAATTTGTTGATTAATGTTCTATTAGATCTTCTTCGATGTTGTATAAAACAAATAATGAATGTTTTTCATTTGTTCAATAGTGCGAATATTTTCATGAGTTGAAAGATTAACGTTAATTCTATTCAACTCGGCTGACGCCTCGATTTATTGAGAAACAAGCTGAAAACGATAATTGTATTTTGTAGTACATTTTGAAATCTGAATGATATTTAAAAGTTTGATTTGATATTTCATTTTAAACATTGATTAATATTAATTATATAATGAAAAGTGTACTTGTTCCTCTCCCCTAGATAAACTGGGAGTACATTTTATTGATTTTCTTTGAAATTTAAAGGGATAGTTGAGTTTTATTGCAAAATATCTTTTTGTGAGATAATGAAAAACTGAATGTCAAATTTGAAAGAATATACAATTTAAATGACAAAATTATCTTTGTTTGATTTAAAAATCGGTTTAGAGACGGCTGAAAAGTCCATAAATATAACCATTTATAATATTTGAGGTGCCCAACAAATATTCGGTAATTTTGAACCAGCCGTTGAAAAACGAGTTAGCGCCTTCTACGTTTTATTCCAGCCATTGCCAATATTGGCCTTTTGTTGGCTTTTTCGTGTTGGTTATAATATGCACAACCAGCCGGCCGGTGTATTGTTATTATTAATAAATTAATTAATGGTCACCGTATTTTTTTAAAAGTGGAACTGAATTGGTATGATCGTATTCAATCTAAATTAGCACATTTTGGGGACTAAAATTATCTTCATATCAATTTTATGTTCTAAAAAGGCACTAGAATAGAACCAGAAAATTCAGACAAACCAATCAAAACAAGTTTGAGCAAAATCGGATAACTACCCTAGTAGTTTTGTGTGTTGCGAAAATATATTTTTTCCCTATTTTTTTCCTATTTTTTCCCTATTTTCTGGAAATGCAGACTATTTTTTCCCTATTTCCTTCAAGAAAATAGGAAAAAAATAGGGCTATTTTTTTCCTATTTTCAAGTACAAACTATTTTTTCCCTATTTTTTTCACCTATATTTTTTTTCAGACTATTTTTTCCCTATTTCCTATAAGAAAATAGGAAAAAAATAGTCCTATTTTTTTTCTATTTTCAAGCACAAACTATTTTTCCCCCATTTTTTTTACCTTCAACTTTTGTGGACTATTTTATTCCTATTTTTTTAAAAGAAAATAGGAAAAAAATAGTTCTATTTTTTCCTATTCTCGAGTACCAAACTATTTTTTCCCTATTTTTTCACCTTTATCTTTTTCAGACTATTTTTTGCCTATTTTCTCCAAAAAAATATGAAAAAAATAGGACTATTTTTTCCCTTTTTTTTCATCTTAATCTTTTTCAGACTATTTTTTTCCTATTTGTTCACCTTAATCTTTTTCAGACAATTTTTTCCCTATTTTTTCACCTTTATCTTTTTCAGACTTCTTTTTACCTATTTGCGAGTACTATTTTCTTCCTATTTTTTGCACTTAAATTTTTTATGACATGATACAAATTTGTAAACTATTTTTTGTCTATTTTCTAAACTTGCATATTTTCATTGTTTATGTCTGGCATCCTATTCAAAAAGCCCGCTTCTCCTGCCATTATCTCTGTTGTTCATTTTGCGACTTATTGGTGGTTTTTAGCTGTGGGTTCACATATTGAATAGTGAGCTCAAAGATGACCATAAATAAACAATGTGTAAAAAGAAAATATACGAAATTTCAATTTTGTTCCTTTATTAATATTCTTGATTTTATTTACAAACTATAGTAGTGACTAGTGCACTCAAAGATAACCATACATAAACCATGTGTAAAAAGAAAATGTACACATAGAAATTTCAACCAAAAAAAATCTCCTTTATTAATAAAAAAAAAAAGCATTCGATCGAGATATTCCCGTTCTATGTGTGTGCAAAGTTTCAACGTAGAGGACAGTACGCAAGTACCCGTACGTAATTTGAAAATTACCCGTTGTTTTTTTTCCCCACTGGCACGGCTGTGCGCATCGGACTTTTGATGATTTTCGTTCATCAAACGTCTCCAAATCACACCAAAATGTCTTCCAGCAATTATTCTAGCGATGAAATTTCATCAAGAGATAGTGACTCCTCATACTCCGATGCCTCCTTATCCTATTTTAGTGATTCTTCCCAAGAAGTTGAGCCCGACAAATTTTCAAAATATTACTAGTCCCACTCGTAGAGAAACGAGTTTGTTGTCGAATGCTGGCCCCAGAAAACAGCTGAAAAGGTACGTTTATTTCTGAAACTTAATTATATTATGATATATATATTTTTATTGTGTCTGTTGTTGAATATAATGCTACTTCATAGACATAGTAGGCCTATAGAATGTTATTTTACGTATCAATATTCCCATGTAGTGTTGAGGTTGTACTTGTACTAACTTAGACCGAATTTTCCGTCTCTTTCGTTCGTTAGCCTCTTATTGGGGTAGGGTCGGCCGGCTCTCTCTTTAGAGACGGAAACCGTCTATACACATTCCCTTGATAACGCCACGGCCATTTCAGGTCGTACGGTTATGCCCCCAAAATCCCCCAAAATGTCATTTTACCTCGTGTATATCCAATTGTAAATTAGTGCGCCATCTACACGTTCGTAATGGCGTTATCACAGTTTTTCCTTCATAATCATTTTGCCTTCGGCGTAGACTAGAAGGGAAGAGATTGATTTAGATGACTCTGGCAGCGAGAGTTTAACACGGCTTGCAAGATTTTCAACATGGATGTCGATTTTGACCCATAATTTCCTTAAAAGGGACCATTAAACGGATTATTTCAATCAAGTTAGTAAGTGGAACCGATGTATTATAGCCTAGGCCTAATTTACAATTGGATATACACGAGGTAAAATGACATTTTGGGGCATTTTGGGGGCATAACCGTACGACCTGAAATGGCCGTGGCGTTATCAAGGGAATGTGTATAGACGGTTTCCGTCTCTAAAGAGAGAGCCGGCCGACCCTACCCCAATAAGAGGCTAACGAACGAAAGAGACGGAAAATTCGGTCTAGTACTAACTTAGATCTACACAACTTCTGAGTGAAGTGTAGTGAATCTCCAAGTGCAGTGTAGTGTCTGTTAGTGAATAAGTGAATGTAAACAAACGTGATTACAATAAATCCACGTAGAAATTTCAGATTTTGTACCATTACTTCGTCTGTCAATTATATTGCCTTGCATGATATAATGTTTTGATGTGGTTTTAGGCTAAATTGTATCTCAAATTATTTTTCTAGGAATCAGAAAACACAACCTGCTAAAGAGTAAAGCACCACGCAAGAAGAAGAGCAAGTCTTCCAAGTCCGAGAGTGTGTCTGCGAGGTATGTCCTTACTTAACTCCGGGAAGCTCCAACACCGGCGCCGCAGGCGTCGGAGCTTCGGTAAAACTCGTCGTGGGGGCTTCTAAAAAATCTGATTCGGTAACATTATTGTTAAATCTGCAAAAGGAGTACTTACAATTTTTACATCATAGGGTGCACGAATCCTCAGGGCATAAATAACAATGATCACTTGAATTCATAATTTGAAGAAGTCTTCGATGGGAAAAAAAGGGTTATTCAGAGCCCTACACAAACGATTCTTCCATGTCGCAGCGTCGATTCAAAATGGCGAAGAGACAGTACGCATGCGCGGCAGAGCTGCAGAAAGTATGAATATTCATGCTATCGAGCGCCGATCACTCGAAATTGCTGAATATGCAAGAATCGAACAAAGGTTGAGAAGGGCTCTGTTTGTTTGAGTCGTGCATATTCAGCAATTTCGAGCGATCGGCGCTCGATAACTTCTGAGTGAAGTGTAGTGAATCTCCAAGTGCAGTGTAGTGTCTGTTAGTGAATAAGTGAATGTAAACAAACGTGATTACAATAAATCCACGTAGAAATTTCAGATTTTGTACCATTACTTCGTCTGTCAATTATATTGCCTTGCATGATATAATGTTTTGATGTGGTTTTAGGCTAAATTGTATCTCAAATTATTTTTCTAGGAATCAGAAAACACAACCTGCTAAAGAGTAAAGCACCACGCAAGAAGAAGAGCAAGTCTTCCAAGTCCGAGAGTGTGTCTGCGAGGTATGTCCTTACTTAACTCCGGGAAGCTCCAACACCGGCGCCGCAGGCGTCGGAGCTTCGGTAAAACTCGTCGTGGGGGCTTCTAAAAAATCTGATTCGGTAACATTATTGTTAAATCTGCAAAAGGAGTACTTACAATTTTTACATCATAGGGTGCACGAATCCTCAGGGCATAAATAACAATGATCACTTGAATTCATAATTTGAAGAAGTCTTCGATGGGAAAAAAAGGGTTATTCAGAGCCCTACACAAACGATTCTTCCATGTCGCAGCGTCGATTCAAAATGGCGAAGAGACAGTACGCATGCGCGGCAGAGCTGCAGAAAGTATGAATATTCATGCTATCGAGCGCCGATCACTCGAAATTGCTGAATATGCAAGAATCGAACAAAGGTTGAGAAGGGCTCTGTTTGTTCGAGTCGTGCATATTCAGCAATTTCGAGCGATCGGCGCTCGATAGCATGAATATTCATACTTTCTGCGGCTCTGCCGCGCATGCGTACTGTCTCTTCGCCATTTTGAATCGACGCTGCGACATGGAAGAATCGTTTGTGTAGGGCTCTGAATAACACTTTTTTTCCCATCGAAGACATCTTCAAATTATGAATTCAAGTGATCATTGTTATGCCCTGAGGATTCGTGCACCCTATGATGTAAAAATTGTAAGTACTCCTTTTGCAGATTTAACAATAATGTTACCGAATCAGATTCTTTCGAAGCCCCCACGACGAGTTTTACCGAAGCTCCGACGCCTGCGGCGCCGGTGTTGGAGCTTCCCGGAGTTAGTCCTTACTAAGTAGAAATCTAAATCTATTGTTGATAATTTTTTTGGGTTTATTTATTTCATGTTTGTTAGTTAAGATCTGACATCAAAATATTAGAGTAGTTTACCTCATCATGATGCTAGAACAATAATTTGCAGGTGGCACAAGTTCTACCTATATCTACATTATTTTTCTCTTTCCTTTTTATTTTTTTCTTCAACAAATTGTTCCTTTACTATTTTATTTTCTGTGTTTTATGTTTTATTTTATGTATGTTCACCCAATATATCTAAGAATAAAATAACTCTAATTAATTGCCTACCTGAGTGGTTTACATTTCATGCACCTTGACAGCTCTTTGATGACTCCGTTGTTTCACCATCCGTTCATCGTCAGCCTGGCATCTTTTTTGCTATCATACTTTTGTACACACATGTTCTGTGCCTCTGAATTTTTCATTATGAAATACATAAATACTTGTACTAAGTATTAATTGCATGTTCATAAATGTACCAATGCATGATTATTGTAAGCCCTAACTCACATTTCATTTATATCTTTACAGATCCATTGAAACTAATCAAGCTACAATGTACATGTAACGTACAACCACCATTCGATGCCTGTGAACAGCATGACCAACATCTGTATCCTTTACATTGGTATTTGTTTCCATTTTATTATGTAATTCTTATGTCTAATCATTGAGATTCATAGGCAAGTACAACATGTATGTGTACACAATGAGTGCCTGCATATTGTGAAGATAAAGGACCATAAGACCATTACTTATGATACATGGTAATGATGGTATACTTTGTAAAACTATTTGAAAATAGTAGCATGTAAGTCTGTCATTTTCTTGTTTATATATATCTCAATGACATGACATGTCATTGATTTTGTAGTAAGTGTTTCTAGATTATGATGATTGTATTAAGATTTTGACAGTTCAATTGAGATTGAGAAAAATTATGTAACATGTCAACTGTACTATAGAGCATGCATGTATTGTTGAAAAATCTGTTTTATGATTTATTTTATTTTGTTATCTTTGTAAATAACGAGAAAAAAATTTATTTGTCATGATTTTCTTGAGGTTTGAAAATGTGATTACATTATTAAGAGCACTTTGTAATTAAATTGTAATAAAAGAGACAGAAAACAACACTCTCATGTCCAGAATACTGCTTTATTTGGTTACTAGTGAGGGAGAGAGCTTGTGATTGCCTGGCATATCCACATCGGCTCAGTAATAGTCCTGAAACTCACCTGAATACTTTATTTGAACAAAAATAGAAAGCTACATTCTAGGTGGATAATATTTTTTTAAGGCGGAGGCATATAGGAGACGCAGTCGCATTTGTCTTGTTTTTTTTTTTAGAGTATAATCATAGCAAACCATGAACAACTCTATTACTACAACATGTACACTACAGACAGTACTTAACCAAAGATTGTAAATATCAGTTAAGTTCTTTTATTTATTTGCTTATATGAACACACATACTATACTAAACTCATGTCATTGTGTTTACCTCTCGAAAATAAAGTACATGTATTTTATTTGACACATTCCCTTTTATTCTTTTTGTTTGTTACAGTCCACTGCCATTATAACGACGTGCTCGGGACCAAGCCAATTTCCTTGTTAAAATGAAATCATGTTATACTCAAGTTACTGAACACATTGGTTTGTTTAAAATTGGGACTGATGATAAATGCCTGATAATAAAATCTTGGTGTATCCATGTTCGTTATAATAGGAGTGGACTGTATAACATTTTCCATATACCCATTGACTATTTTAAATGTTCTACTGAATGGATTGGACTGAAAGGATGAAGTGAATTTGGCAAACTGAGTAGGTGCATCGATGCAGAGAAAAGAGCTGTAGAAGTAGGGTGACTATTCTACAGTGGAAACTTTTGACAATGAGGTCATGTGCAACCAAGAAATCTTAACCCCCAAAAGCTGTTAAATAACCTTGTCATTTCAGGTATAACTGATCTCTTTATATCAAGTTTGCACTGAATGATTTAATTGAATGTACAGAGTCGTTGACTGGATGTGTGAGATGGTAGTGCTTGAGAAATCCATGAAAGTAAAGGATGAGTGATCCCCCCCCCCCTATTTCCTGACTATTTTTTTCTGATTTCCTCACTTATTTACTATTTTTTTCCTATTTCCTTACTATTTTTTCCCTATTTTCTTACTATTTTTCCCTATTTTCTTACTATTTTTTTCCTATTTTCTTACTATTTTTTTCCTATTTCCTTACTATTTTTTTCCTATTTTCTTACTTTTTTCCCCTATTTTCTTACTATTTTTTTCCTATTTTCTTACTATTTTTTCCCTATTTTCTTACTATTTTCCCTATTTTCTTACTATTTTTTTCCTATTTTCTTACTATTTTTTTTCCTATTTCCTTACTATTTTTTTCCTATTTTCTTACTATTTTCCCCTATTTTCTTACTATTTTCTTACTATTTTTTTCCTATTTTCTTACTATTTTTTTTCCTATTTCCTCACTATTTTTTTCCTATTTCCTCACTATTTTTCACTGTTCACTGGCACCTAGTTATCACTATTTTTTTACTATTTTCTTCACCATTTTCTACACTATTTTTTCCCTATTTTTTTCCTATTTTCAGGTCTGAAAAATAGGAAAAAAATAGGAAAAAAATAGAAAAAATTGTTTCAAACCTATTTTTTTCCTATTACCAAAACTATTTTTTCCCTATTTTTTTTGAAGGAAAAAATAGGGAAAAAATAGAAAAAAAATATATTTTCGGGACTATTTTTTCCCTATTTTTCTCCTATTTTTTTCCTATTTTTTTACGACTGGGGTAATAAGAAAGTTATGAATTTTTAATGACATGAAAAACTTTGAAAATCACTACACAAATTGGCAACTCACTCATGAGTCTGTGACGTATGGTCCTCACTATCCACTTATTATTTTCTTTATATTGATAATATAAATTTCCTATTTTCACCCTAAGAATCTTATTTCTTCACACCAGCATCCAAGTTAAATTGTTAGTAATATGTTTTTGTGTGGATGCACAAATAAAGAGTAATTTTTGTCCAGTTAAATCATGAAAAATTGAATTTTGATAAACTATTTATATAAAAATCAATAATTATGAATATACAATATTCAGAAAATAGTATCAATTTTTCAAAATTCATTGGTTTTTGGGAAACTTCATGCACGTAATATGCTACAAATCATATAACCTGGGCAAAGGCATGGGGAAATTTAGTTTTGGGGGATAAAAAGGGAAATTAATGGGATTAAACTATATTGCATCTTCATCCTGGGTGGACGTGTTTTGTTGAGCTCCCGGTAATGACTGATTTTTGACAGAATGCAATGGACGATGCATGATAATTTTTATATCGGGTGTTAGCTCTTCAAACCAGGACTCCGATTCTAAACCCATCTTGGAATGACGAGGTGACGATTATGTGATATTTTCGAAAAACTTGTATTTTTTAATAGTTTTTCCAATAGAGCTATTCTATTTTCTTTTTGAAAGTCGCAATATACTGCCCAAAACTATTAAAGCGCACTGAGAGCGCAGAAGAGCGCATCTAGACAAAATCCATAATACGCCATCTCGGTGACGCCTGACGTAACAATGCCACCGAAGAAAACCAGGTCGCAAGTAAGTGAGGAATTAGGAGCTGGGCCTTGTGGGAGCAAACCCGATATCATCTCTCTTTTCAAGGAGGAGTTACAAACACTTTCGCACGCCTTGACTGGCAAGTTGGATCTGCTTGAGGCTGCCATTCAGGAAGTGAGGGAAGGGCAGACAGACATCGTCCGCTCTCTATCCTTCCTGGATGAAAAATTCGAGGAGCTAAAGGTGACGACACGACGGTTGGAAAAAGACAACGAAGAACTGAAGGCTAAGAACAAGTCGCTGGATAACCAGGTCAGCGACCTCCATCACAAGGTACAGGACCTCGACCAGTACCATAGGAGGATAAACTTGGAGCTGGCGGGAATTCCAGAGAGCAGAGAAGAGAGTCCTCTTGTGTTAGCTTTGAAGGTCGCCCAATGTGTTGCCCCTTCGCTGAAGGAGAGTGACATCGACATTGCGCATCGGCTGGGCGCTCCAAGGGCTGGGGCAGATCGTCGACCACGATCCATCATTGTACGATTTAACAATCGCAGAGCAAGGAATGCAGTATACGATGGCCGAAAAAAGCTGAAGGATGTCACAACCAGGGACATCGGTGTTCATGGCAGTGCAAACAAAATCTACGTTAACGAGAACCTGACAAGCGTTACCCGAGAGCTGCCCGGAATCGTGAATGTGGAAAGGAAGAAGGCGGGCTTCAAGTTCGTGTGGACCGTCAACGGCAAGATATTCGTGAGGAAAGATGAGAAGGAACCTGCGATCATCATCCATACCAAGGATGATATCAAGAAGTTGAAGTAGACGATATCAATAAGTTAATAAAGTAGGCAATATTTACGATTAACATTCTTAAACTCCATAACGATGATTATTATTTCATATGTTTCATATCTTTTCTGTTTTTATTTTATTTCGCTCTTTTGGCAAATTTGCCTCCCCAATCAGTGTCAACTTATGCTGTCACTATATTCAACCAAAATATCGAATTCTGCAAGACTCTCATCCTTAAATGACTAATGAAGATTACCAATTACAACCAAATATTGACTGTAGGTACTACGTACCTAATGAGTTTAATCCTGTAAAGGATCAACCTCAACAAACACAATTTCTTAGTTTCTTACATTGTAATGTTCGGAGTCTAAGTAAGAATAATGAAAATATGAATATCCTGTTATCATCATTACAGTTCGATTGCTCAGTTATAGGCATTACCGAAACATGGTTAAATCCTCAATCTCCACCTTTATATTCCTTAGAAGGTTACAAACAAATACGTAAAGACAGATCGAGTGGTAGGGGCGGTGGACTTCTAATGTATATCGCGGATTCTTTATCTTTTAAGCCCAGACATGATATTTCTTTCCAAAACAAAACTGCGGAACTCTTATGTATTGAGGTTGATCTTCCTAATGAAAAGAATTTTATTGTTTGCGTTATATACAGACCGCCCAGCACAGACATGGTAGACTGTTTAAATGATTTAGAATTGCTCATGTCAACTGTCAACTCTTTCAATAAATCTGTTTGTGTTATGGGTGATTTTAATATCGATTTACTGAATAATAGTCCAAACTCACTTCGTCTTCGAAATATTCTAGATTCCAATGCATTCAGTGTAATGATTGATAAACCAACCAGAATTAGTAATCATTCATCTTCATTGTTGGATAATATTTTCGTAAAAACATCTAAAGGCTTTTCTCAATCAGGTCTGTTTTATTGTGAAATATCTGATCATCTACCTGTGTTTTGCTTACTTTTTGACCACAAAACTGATGTAACACAAAAAAGGCGAATTGAAAAGAAACGTAAAATTACTGATGAAAATGTTTCTTGTCTGAATGAAGATTTACTCTCGGAAAATTGGAATGATGTCATAGTTTGTGACGATGTAGAAAGTGCTTTTGAAGTATTTTGGAATAAGTTTTATTATCTTTTTAATAAACATGTTCCATATGTGCAATTAAACGACAAGAGAAAAGGAAATCATCCATGGATTACTAGAGGGATACTTAGATCGATAAAAAGAAGAAACGTCCTATATAAAAGAAGTATGAAAAAACGATCACCAGATAATGTTGAAAAATACAAGAAATATAGAAATAAATTAACATCAATTATACGATGTTCACGTCGTTTATTTTACTCTAAGAGGTTTGAAAGTGCAAATGGCAATATTTCATCTACCTGGAAAATTGTAAAGGATATTTTATGCAAGCAAGGAAAACATGAAGTTCCAGGAAAAATTGTTCATGGTAATAAAGAAATAACAAATGCAGAAGATATTGCAAATGCATATAACACTTATTTTGTCAATGTTGGCCTAAATCAAGCCAAGATGATAAATAAAGATGGAACCAACTTCACACAGTACCTCAATGAACCATCTAATACTTCTATTTTTCTAAAACCAACGGATTACATTGAAATTCTCAATGTAGTGAGATTGCTAAAAAACAGTCACTCTTCTGGGCATGATGAAATCAGTACATTTTTATTGAAAAAGATCATTGGTTCAATTCTAACGCCTCTTGTACACATTTGCAATCTCTCTTTGATGACCGGAGTGTTTCCTTCTTCTTTCAAACTGGCAAGGGTGATTCCTGTTCATAAAAAAGATGACGTGATGGTCGTTTCTAACTATAGACCAATCTCAATACTGCCTAGCTTTTCTAAAGTTTTGGAACGAATTGTTTATAACAGGCTCTACAGTTTTTTAGATAAATGTGAATCATTGAATCCTGATCAATTTGGATTTCGGCGGTCTCATTCTACAGATCTTGCACTACTGAAATGTTATGATCGCGTTTCAAGTGCATTCGCTGCTCACGAGCATGTCATTGGTGTATTTATGGATCTGAGCAAAGCATTTGACACACTTGACCATTCAATTCTTCTTTCTAAGTGAGAGCATTATGGAATAAGGGGCATAGCTTTACAATGGCTTGCGAGTTACTTATCTATGAGAAGACAATACACTTATTATAACTCTGTTAACTCTGACATTCTGTATCTTAAATGTGGTGTTCCGCAGGGATCCATCCTGGGCCCATTATTATTTCTTATTTATATCAATGATATTTGTAATGTATCTAAAACTTTAAATTATACCTTATTTGCAGATGATACGAGTGTTTTCTTGTCTCATCGTGAAATCAACACTCTTCAACAGAAACTAAATTCGGAACTACCAAAGTTGACTTTATGGTTTAGAAGTAATGTGCTCTCTCTCAATGTTCTTAAAACAAATTATATTCATTTTAGAGGTAGAAAATCTAATGACAACCTTGCTCTTAATATTGAACTAGATGATATTTCTTTAGAGAGAAAGACATGTACGAAATTCCTTGGTGTCTATATCAATGAAAAACTTGACTGGAGCGACCATGTAAAACACATTGTTACACCAATCTCCAGAAATATTGGCGTACTGTATAGAATAAAATGTTTTGTTTCTGATAGAATATTACTTATGCTATATAATAGTCTAATTTTACCACACATCTGTTATTGCAATATTTTGTGGGCAACATCCAAGTGTGTGACTAATAATATTCTTCTGCTGCAAAAGAAAGCTGTACGCATATGTAACCGAGCTGGTTATCGTGACCATGCTACCCCACTATTTGTTAAACTAAAATGCTTAAAGATTGATGATATTAACTTCCTCCAAATTGCCATATTTATGTTCCGTTTTAATATCAAATTATTACCTACGTCATTATCTTCAATGTTCCAACCTAATAACATGGTTCATTCGTATTTAACAAGGCAGTCATCGAATTTACATGTGGTCAATCCTCACACTACATTAGCCCAGAAATCAATCAGACACAGAGGTCCAGATGTATGGAATTCTTTACCTAATGATATTCGAAATATAAAATCAACAAACTCCTTTAAAAGAGCACTCAAATGTATTATCATTTCACAGATGTAAGATATTACTTACATTATAATCTATTTATCAGTTCTAATTAAATCTAACATAATTGTGTTACTAGGCTTAACGAAATTCTTTTTTTCTTTTTTTTTCTTTATTTGTTTAACTTCGTAAATAGTGTAAATAGTTCATTACAAAACTTTAGGAATTTTATTTGTCATATATTATATATTTGAAAGGTGTTGTAACGATTCAAGCTCTATTTGCTTATGTTTCATCACCTTTGTGTGTTCATTCTTCAAACTGTATATAAGTTGCAACTTGTCTTTGATAAAACAATGTTATATTCTTTTTCTACACTTATTCATCCATGATCCATGTAAAATTGAAAAATGATTTGTTATATTATATTAATTTTTCATGTGATGTTAACTTCAATGAATTGTGAAATTGTGAACATGCATAAATAAATAAATAAATAAATAAATAAGATGTGAGGACATGACGTCACAAACTGATAACCATCTTGGCAATTTGTGTTGTGATTCTCATTGTTCCATAGTTTTACATACTTTTATCAAAAATTCATAACTTTCTTATTAGTTATCCGATTTTGCTAAAACTTTTTTTGATTGGTTTGTCTGATTTTTCTGCTTATATTAAAAAGTAAGTTATTTTTACTTTAAGTAGGAATAAGAGCAATAACCATGCACTTTGATGACATTTGCGGTCTTAAACAAGAACTCAACTATCCCTTTAAGCGAATGCGGCGGTTGGCAATGGGGTTATAGAATTGGAACCAAATACACGAATCGGGTTGTTTGTTTTATTGTTGTTTTAACTGGGTCAGTTGGTATCCATTGTTTTGTACTCAAATGTTCACATTCCATTTGAACTCTAGAATGTGCAGACTGTTAATGACTTGAACTTTGTTATTCTATTTCATGAACTTAGGCCCCCATCACACCAAACAAGTTATCACTACGTTCAATTATTTATGTTTTATTTTTTGTTACAATTAAAGTTATACATTTAGGTGACGATCTGAATAATTGTTATATAACGCCTTTTTGGCACCACGTAGCTTCCCTCTCCCCCTCCCAGGCCACCATCCATTCAAGCTCCCTGCTTATGATGGTTGGTCTACTGTATTTATTTAATTCTATAATATATATTAATTTATAGTTAAATTATTGTCACATATATATATTATGATTGTCTAACTGTTCTATTTTAATTGCTTTATTAATTTTAATTTTATTGAAAAAAATGTTCTTTATCTATTTAATTTTGATTATGTTAATAAATGCAGAAATAAATCTGCCTTAAAATATAAATCAAAAAATCAAACAAAACAAAAAATCAAAAATGTTAACCATTTTTTTTCCCCTCATTTTTTTTCCCCTCATGTCTCCTCACAGTGTTTGTGAATGATGAAGAAGACTCCATATAACGTTCCTTCTAAAAGAATAACTGAAAGACTATTATCTTCAACCTGTTACAACTATCTGGTCTAATTATCCAAACGAAGACAATGGCTAGATGGATTAACAACAACACATCTTTAATGACAGGATTCGTTACTGTCACTACTTTTATGCCATTTTCGACGGTTTCGGAAGAAGACACCGCCCAAACTACCAATATTCAAGCATCCGATGCAACCGCAGTTCCTTGGGTCTGGTTACCCATGGAGTGGTCCTGGTGGGTCATTGCTCAACTGTTCTCTGCCATACTCGGAATTTGTGGAAACCTTCTGGTGATGCTGGTGTTGTTCAACAAACGTAGGGCCCGCCAGTCAACGGATACTCTGATCGGAGCCCTGGCTTTCGCTGACTTCTTGACCTCTGTATTCTTCATACCACACCCGCAGATTGCTACTCTACCAAGTGATACATGGCTGGCTCAGGTCTACTGTCGTATCATTCATACATCCCTAATCATGTGGGTAGCCGTTGTGGCTTCCGTCTTTACATTAACTGCCATCACTTTGGAACGTTACCTCGCCATCGCACATCCTTTCTTCTTCTTAAGAAATGTCAACTCTGCTCGCACCTCAATGTGCATCTTCTCAATATGGGTCGCTGCAATTGCAACGAATAGCTTCCTGTTTGTTGCAGCGTATGCAGCTGGGAATACATGTATCGTTATATCCACATCTCGGAGTGCTCTAATCGCGACTGGTATTTCTGTTTTCTTCGTGGAATTTTTTCTCCCGATGATTGTAATGATCTTAGCACAGATCATGACAGCAGTTTTCCTTCACCGGCAATCACTTCAATTCCAGGAGGATAACTCTAACAACGATCGATCAAATGCTAACATGAACCATATCGTCGCTAGGAAACGCGTCATTCAGATGCTTTTCTTGGTCACGACGGTGTTTGTCCTTTGCTGGGGACCGGCTCAAATCTTCTATCTGATGCTCAACCTCAGACTTCTAGACATTTCGCATTTACATGGTCTTCTTCATCGGTCCCTGGTCGTTCTCGCGTTTGCCAACTCCTTTGCGAATATTTTCATATATACCATTCGTTACCCTCAATTTCGTCAGGCCATGTGCGATATGTTTCGGAGTGATTCAAAATTAAAAGTTTCACTCTTTGGAAAAGTCACTGCAAAAGATCCAAGGAGGTCTACAAGGTCTCCATCAAATGTTTAAGGTGTCCGTGCTCATAAAGATGCACTTAGTTGAGCCTGGTCTAACGTAGTCCATTGATAAAATAAAAAGCCCTATGTTCTCTCTTTAGTCTTTTTGCTGTGCTAGTTGTAATTCGGTCAAAAAAATCAATGAACGAAATGAATCCAGATATGTAATCAATATCAGAGATTGATTCATGTATAAACGAAATCTACAAACAATCATTGTTTTCATAACTGGTAGATCAAGGCTATTAAATTAGAATGATGCTGTTTAGAAATTGAAACAATTTAGAATATTTGTATTATATAAAAATATGACATTTGTTTTTTGTTTCTTGACAGTTTACACGGTTTAATCAGGGAGGTGTTTACATTCGTTTAAATGTATGAAAACATGAAACATATTTTTTTTTTCTTTTTTTTTTCATAATTTTTAGACTTTCAAAACATTATTATTATTATTATTATTATTATAGTTTTATTTCAATAGGGTAGTACCATTCCAAGTCCATTCCTGGACCTGCTCTCCCAGAGATCCATGCAGTTACATAACAAACTTGTACAATCAAAACATGAATTCAAAACATTCATACAAAGTTAAAAATATACATGGCATATACAATCGATTCAACACACATTAACAATTATAAGAAAGAAAAAAAAATGAAATGTGATTAATGAAGGTCAAATTAACGTGAAAAGATGTTTACAAGAGAAACTGCCAAGTTTGAACATACTTTTTAAAACTTTGCAAAGACTTACAATGTTGGATGTTACAGGTAATTTATTATATAATTTAGCCCCTGAGACTGCTAAGGTTTTCATTTTAAAATCTGTTTTACATTTTGGAATAAATAATGGACTGTTTAGAACATGACGGGTAGAATATAATACTGGTCTTTTATTATTAATTGGAGTTAGATATGGTGGTGATAGTTCGTTGATGATTTTAAAAATTAAGATGCATTTATGATATTTTAGTCTTTCCTCTACTGACTGCCATTTTAATTTAGTCATTAAAATATTAAATTGGGGTGTAAATATTCGGCACGACCCTGCTGGAAAGAACACACTTATTCACACTCATTTCACAGTGTGAATCACACTGTGTTTCACACTGTGAATCACAGTGTGCTCCACAATGTTAAATTGGGGCTTTTTCACATTGTGGTCGATTCGTTTCACACTGTGGTTCACAGTGTGGATAATCGGAAAAGGAAAGAACCCACTCATTCACACTCATTCACAGTGTGAATCACACTGTGTACTGTGATTCACAGTGTGAATGAGTGTGAATGAGTGTGTTCTTTCCAGCAGGGGAAGTAATTATCGTGCATATCGATTTTGTAATTTTTGCAACTTTGTTAGAGTTTGTTTTGAAGTATTTCCCCATACTGAATTACAGTAGTTTAAATGCGGTAGGATAAGAGAATAGTGTAATGTAATCAAATTCTTACGGGAAATATAATGGCGTATCCGTCTAATGCAGGCAATCGTACTCGATACTTTCTTAAAGGTAAAGACCAGTATTGGAAACGCCCCAATTTCAAAAAATGAAATGGAAGCTCTCATTACCAATCATGTGAAAGAATATGTTTTGACTAATACATGATGATAACAAATTTGCCGGGAAACCGCCTACTAATTCATATATTTGGTAAATTTGTTTCTCTCATGGTCGTGTGAGAGATATAGGGTAGTCCCATATACATCTTTCTGTGTATAGTGCTTGTAAGTTTACGAAGAATGGGCCAAATTTCTTATCATTTTGATGATTCCAGAACCTTGCAGATGCTAAATGCTAGATGATCAACCTTTTCTGATCGATTCCACAACGTTTCTTTCACAATGCAATCGCATGACCATTACTGGTCTTTACCTTTAACAACTTTTCTTACATGTAGCGACCATGTTAGACATTTGTCTAGTGTTACACCTAGATATGTCATTCTTTCGACTGAGTCGAGTACATTATCACTGTAATGAATACAAATATTATTATTTAGAATTTAGAATTTTAGAACCAAAATGTATTGTTTTGGTTTCATTTGCATTTAAGATCATTCCATTATATTGTAACCATTTCACGATACTGGAAAATTCTTTTTGGAGATTGCATTATCAAATTTTATAATCCTTTCCATGATGAAAAACTGCCGTGTCATCTGCATATAAGGAAATCTTTGTCTTAGAATGGATTTGCAGATTACAAATATCATTCACATAGAGGCAAACAATTAATTAATCTGTTATAGTTCATGATCATTACGTCCAGTTATATTATGTCTTGTATCATTTTAGTATTTGAATTGGAGTCAACAGCCAAAATGAATATCCGCAGATAAAATATTTTCTGTTCATGCTCATAATAATGTTAATATTTACCGTTCTTCGTTAATGTTGCATCTGAGAAAAAGAAAAAAACCAATATGTAGACTTAAAGGAAAATTCCTACTAAATCTAGATTATGATCATGAGAAGAAAAAAATACATTTGACTCGTGGTCTTTGAAAATAGCTAAAATTATCAGAAAGTCTCAATTCTGTATTGTTTAATAATATTACTGAAGAATGTTGTTATGTGAAAATGTATTACTCGCGAAACCACGAAAGCACTGTTGTCAGTGACATGTGACAATATACAAGGGCATATTGGCTAAACTCAAAAGAAGTACTGATTAAATATCTTATAATTTCACTGAGATCATCTGACTTGAGTGTGGCAATCTTAATTTCCTCTCTACATGTAAGTGTCAATATACTTGTCATGGATGGATAAACATGGCGGACAAAATTAAGTTGTAGGGTCTTTTTTAATAGAGACCAATATATGCTATGCGAGTATTCATCTTATTAGAATTGCCAAGGAAGAACTATTTTACATGGAAAGTTGACATGAAAATAAATTGTGGGGAAGAGCAACGATGCACAGCTGTCCAGATGAATTATTAGACCCTTCCGATGGCAATTCAGATACCAATGAAACAATTAGAATGTGCAGAGAAATGTTTTCATTATAATTTTATAATATCTTCTTTAAGGTTGATGTTAACTTTTCAAAATTATGATGATTAATTGTACACTCTATATCCAACGTTTTTCAGACATGGCGAATGTCATCCCAGTGATTGTCCGTGGATGTGTGCTCTTGTGTTTAACCTTTCCATTCTTCATATTTTCACATGGTGATGATCAGACCACCATTACAACTACACCAAATCCGCTTTTTAGCCCAACACAAGTACTGCCCTCAAATAACATATCTGAGGTTTTCTACTATAGCATAGAAGACACAGAAAAGGAGGATTTTACAGCCTATGACTACGACAAGACGACACTTGATACATGTACAAACACCGATGATGGTGACAGTGTCTTTAGGTCAAGTGGAACGTGGTCCTGGTACCCAATGTCGTGGCCGTGGACTTCGATTCTACGAATGAATTCCGCCATCATCGGCATCATCGGGAACGCCATCGTCATCATCGTCGTTTTCAACCGTCGAGTCTCTAAAAACTCCACCGATATCCTGATCGGGTCCCTGGCTGTGGCTGATCTGTTATCTTCTATAGCCATCATCCCTGTCCCTAGGATCAAGTACGTCCCATCGACATGGCTTGGTGAGTTCTACTGTCGAGTAGTCAACGGACAGATCTTCATGTGGTTTTTCGTTAATGCATCCATCTTCATTTTAACCGCCATTTCTGTAGAGAGATATGTGGCGGTTATATATCCATTCACATTTCGACGTATCTTCTCGATGCGACGTACGATGATCTACATCATTCTCATCTGGACGGCCTGCGTCATCAACCACGCCACCTATATCTATTTCTTCATCAAGGTGGACCACGCTACTCACACATGTCAAGTGCCAACACACCCACAGTCCTTACGGCTTCTTGGTGGATTGTCACAGGTCACATTCCATTTCATCTGTCCTCTATTCGTCATGGTTATCACCCAAGTAATGGTCATCATCACCTTGCATCGTCAGGCGAAGCGCTTCAAGTTCATGAACGGCTTCAAAGAAAGGGCAACCCATGCCGTGAAGTCACATGATGCTAAAAGAAGAGTCATCAAAATGTTTCTCATGGTAGTCCTGACTTTTATGGTATGTTGGTCCCCTAGTCAAATATCATTCCTCCTTTACAGCACACAGATCATTGGCCCTAGGTTCCTCTATAGCAGGCCTTCTTAACTAGTTTATTAGAAGCGCCAAAACTAAAATGTATGAGGTTGGAGTGCCAACCTGTATGTTTGGTGACTGTGTTGCGAGGGAGCGTAGCCGACCGAGCTGATACCGGATGGGGTCCAGGGGGCGAAGCCCCCGGAAGCTAATGGATTTGGGGGCTTTTTTAAGGCCCAGATGTGGCATTTTTAACACCTTTTTGTTCCATAAAACATCAATCATAATTTTTTGTTGCGAGCGGGCGTAGCGAACGAGCCGATACCAGGTGGGGTCCAGGGAAGCTAGTGGATTTTAGGGCTTTTTAAGTCCCAGATGTGGCATTTTTAACACCTTTTTGTTCCATAAAACATCAATCATAATTTCATATTGATGTGAAATAATTAGTACAATTTCTGGCTAAAATCTACACTGGAAGTTAATTTATATGTAGTTATTTTGGTAAAATAAACACGGAAAATGGTAACATCAAGTGAAAATCAAACAAACGAAATGGCTTGCTAACATTTTGGGCTCAACTTAGACTGCGACTTTTTGATTTTGCTGAGTTTTTTAATTTTAAAATATAATTTTTTAATTTTTAATTTTTTAATTTTTTAACATTTCATTTTTATTATTTTTTTGGAACAGCCGCGCGCCACTCCGACTGACCGCAAGCGCCACGAGTGGCGCGCGCGCCGCCAGTTGAGAAGGCCTGCTCTATAGTCTTCCCGATCGTATCTTTACAGTCATGGGGTTTTACAATTCCTGTGCTAACCCTATCATCTATACGATCAGCAATCCCAAATTCAGACTTGCCGCCAAGAACGTGTTGACGCGAAAAGGTAGCGATAATATATCTGTTTTTGGAATCAAACCAGAAACAGATAACCCTGATACCGGAATGACGTCTGTCCATAGCGCTTGAAACCTGCCTAATACAGTCGAATGTATAAATGTGGGCCGGTATTACCATCATCCCCGTTGCAAACGAGACACGGGGCGTCATTTGCTTTGTTGCTGACGTAGCGATGCGTCAGCGAATGGCGCGGTCTTTGACGCACCATTTGAGAGTGATCTCGTTGAAGGTGAATGCAAGGAGAACATTGCAAAATAGTGTTGTGTCTAGTTATAAGTACAGGCATTATTATTAGGGACTTTTAGATTTACACGACGAGAACGTGGACCGCCACGTGTGACATCCTTTTAGGTAATGTGACGTCCTTTTAAAGCCACACTGTCCTACTTGTAGCTACTTGCTCCCTCTATATATAAAACAATGCTCAATCGGTGACCATTGGTCCCCCATGATCCTCTTTTTCTTATGTTAATTGAGAGCTGAAATGATGAGATAACCACCTGTCCAGTGACCTTGCAGGGTAGTCTAATCCCACCTATAAACTAATACAGATAAGCTTTAAGGCACTGCCGGGCACGGCCTAGTGCCTTAACACAATGTCACACGCGGCAGTCCACTGGTGAACTGGTCGTAAACATGCGTGCCACTCGGGCATTGGCACGCACCGGTCAGTACTGACACGGGTAGGATACGTATAGGATACGCATAGTTCGCGAAGTAGTCACGAAAGTCGTCCACCAAATTTGTCGTGCCAAAATGTTGAACATTTTGAAAATTGTGCCACGATTTTCAAGCCTTGTCCCGCATTGGCCCTCATCCTCCAGCATGCTCCGCGAACGCTTCCCGTTGTGGTAAGAACGTGGCACGAAACAATGCGCAAATTATGCGCAAACTATGCGCGAACGAAATTCGTGCAAGTGTCAGAGGGGCATTACTCCCACATTGAATTTCCTGATTACTTCTAAATGTATCGCCTCTCTTCCGTGAGTGTTAACTAATATGCACTCTCAATGGCATTAATCTTCTCCTTTCCATAACAACAATAGGATTTTTGGTCAACGTTGAATACTCTTTCTAACATAACCCTGATGCTAATGAATAAAGTGACGTTTGCTGCAGACCATTAGGCTACCCCAAATGGCATGCGTAAAACACTCCCGATAGAGAGATAATGGAATATTATTCCAATAATTACATTCTAAAATGATTCCGCAGGGCGACTGTAATCTTACGTAAAACGTGACTGCATAAAGGGTAAATGTGCGCAGTGTTAAGGTGTGCTTGAAGCGTCAAGATCGCTGGAAATTGGAATGTTTCCCTATCTGCTATTCTTTCTTCTCTCTCGTTAGATTTCTGTATTTTTCTTTATTCTTCTCTTTCGTCTCTTTTAATTTCTCTGGTTTTCTTTCCTTGCTTTCTCTCTCTCTCTCTCTCTCTCTCTTCTCTTTCTCTATTTTGTATGATAATTTTTTATTAAAAAATTTTTTTTTATTAAAATTATAAATGTTTTAAAAAAATAAAAAAATTGATAATTTTTTGGATAATTTGTTTTAATATAATAAATGTCGAAATGTTTAAAATGTTTTAGAATTTTTTTTTTTGGCGGGGGGGAATGCAGGATGCAGGATATAAAACAAATATACCCAGCCTTCTTTTCGAGGTACTGGTTAAAACTATGGGCCTCGGTGACTCCAATAGTAGGCCTACCATTTACTTCGGGGCTGCGCCCCTCAGAAAATAGTACTATTGGGGTCATCTCTTGCCCATAGTTTCAACCAGAACCTCTCAAGACAGTAAATTGTGGTGAAGTCATTATAAGGATGTGTTTATTTGTGTACATAGTACGGTGGAGGATGTTACTAATGCTTTATTTTGATGTAAATATGGTTATCTCTCCTGAGGAGGTAAAAGAAGCTATTAGAAAATTAGTATAGTATTAATGACTGCTTTGAGAGAAATAGTTGTTTTTATACTCTCAAGGGAAGGTTACAATTGTGCTATTGCCCGAGGCGTGCCGAGGGCAATAGCCCAATTGTAACCTTCCCGAGAGCGTATAAAAACAACTATTTCTCGAATATTAAAGCAGTCATTAATACTTTTATATGCCGAAAAAAAGAGTCAACTTATGACACCACCTTGGCCTTTCTCTAGTTTATCTGCACGGTTGTTTTTTATGAGTGTATCTTTGAGAGTAGACTAGATCTAGATTCTAGTCTAAGCAAGATATTTTTTCAATTTTGGGGGTGAGCCGGCCCTGTGGGGAATATGGAGAAAAACCTGCGCTTTCATATGACACCTCACTTATTGAGTATCACCTTCAGGATCACGAGCAATATTAGTTTGAATCTCCGGTAATTAAAACATCGACCAATTTAGCATGAGTGCGCAATGGCTAATGCATAGGGATGTGTGTAATCTCTACGGGAAGGATTTTAGCACTAGGCCTACTACTAGAATCTAGGCCTACTAGATCTATTTTGAAAAAAAATTATGGAGAATTTTATGTACCTTTTTTGGTGTTCTTGCTGTCAGCAAGTCTTGCATTTGATCATCATCAAGAAGTTGAAATCTTGGGAGAGTTTCTTCAGCCATTTTTGCCTTGTTTGGTACGATCGAGATTGCCGTATTAAAAATACCGACCAATTCTTCGCACACGTACGGTATCCTCGATCGCTCAAACCAGTTTTTAACATGTGAACCTATGAGTATTTCACCAAGACTGAACTATTTTCCCGGTAACTGGAATTTTACCGGGAATTTTACAGGAATAGTTAAAACCATGACTGCAATATTCATTGATTCATGGTATCTTACCAGATAGCTCCCCCCCCCCCCCCCTCCACACACACACACACTCTGGGAACTCTCCGGTAAAGGGGTACTTTTCACGCAACAAAGTCCGGCTCGTAATACACAAAAAAAAATCGGCCCATATTGACTTTACACACCGGACTTAGGGGGGGGGGGGGGGGGGGGGGGTGCTTTCAAAGGGAGGGAACATGCATACGTGTACCCTAAATAACACTGGGTGGGGGGGGGGGGGGGGGGGCCAGATGGGTATGATTTTCGTTGTTTTGGTGCCAGTCATTTAAAAAGTTTGCTCAAGATTTGTTCTGATTATGGATATGATAATGATGTCAAATATAATGCCAAAAAATGAGTCATGTTATGATAATTAGATGTAGGAACACCGTAAATTGGTATTCCCGGATTTTTATTTATGTGGAGCTATACTCAATGTCTGTACAGAGGTCATGTATCTTGGTCATTTCTTTACTGAGGACCTCAATGATGATAAAGATATTAGTCGACAGTGTCGTAAATTATATGCTCAAGGTAATATGCTTGTTAGGAAATTTCATATATGTTCTCCGGATGTGAAGGTGGCATTATTTAGGGTTTACTGTACACCTGTGTACACTGCGCATCTGTGGTGTAATTTTAAGAAGAGTAGTCTGCACAGGCTGATACTGAGGCCTTTAATGATGCCATGAGAATGCTTCTTAGGGGACCTATATATTTGTGCTAGTCAAATGTTTGCTGAGTTGAATGTTCCAGTCTGTCCGGCTGTATTACGAAATCTCATGTATAAGTTCATCCAGAGAGTGGATGTCTCTGAGAAAGGTATTAGTGAACCCCTCGTATAGTTGCCTTAGGTACACATCGGGCCTCTGGAAATTTTGGCTTAATAGCCTGCTGAGTGCTGTCACATGGGAATTGATCATATTGTGGTGTTACCAAGGACTATCCAGTTTCTCATGGTTGCAGTATAGTATGTTCTTGTTGTTTGTTATAATATCTATTATTAATATATTGTTTGGGTTAGTTGAGCCGAGATTGTTACAAGTTACAACTTCAATAGATTGTTATACATGTACTTATTTTAATATTAAAGTTACAGTTACAGTTTAGAGTCAGATTGCTATAGGCCTACTGTTATCAATCTTACAGATACAGATTATATGTTGCAGTTTAGAATGATATACGTAGTATGGTTTAGTTGTTATACTCTTTGTAAGATTTGATGTTATTATATAGTCATCATGTTTATACTCCGCTATTTTCCCTATATTCCTATGTAACATATGTTTTATGGACCTCTGTCTTGTACAGCTGAGTCTGAAATAAAGTTTTGAATTGAATTTATTCCCCCCCCCCCCAATGACTACAATGTCATTTGTTTTCAAAGTTGATAACTCAGGAGGGCCTTTTCATTTTAGAGAACCTGTAATGATACGCTCTCCATAATATACGTTGAGTTAGTGCCTGAAGAGAGGAAATGCTTAGAAGAAAAAAAATCAGAACTTAATTATATTGTTGTACATGACAAACGGGAGAGTAGTCCATGCATCCGTCATAATCCACTGACCAAATTACCAATGCGAGATTTGCATGAATATAGTGATCTCATATTTCAAACTATTATGACTTCCTCATTATTGGTCGGATATATTACAGATCTCCGTCATTTTGGTTCTCCTATTTTCTTGCTTTCAGACAAATTAACTTATTACAAGGGTTGTGCTTTAAAGATACTTTTGTCCCTTTTGCAACCAACATCAAATTTTGTAGAACTTTGCAGGAATTATGAATCTGTCATGTATGTCCTATCTTTGAAATTTAAACGTAAGCAGTGTCCTTATATTCAAATTATGCGAGGAAACCCGTTTACTTGCTAGACTTCACTGTCAGACACTATTGAGTGACTGACTGGCTTTTTTTTTTTCTTTGGTAATAACATACATTAAATGAGCTGTAAAGGTACATGAGCATTTGTCTACATCAATAACCCACTTCTTGTAATGGCCACAATTAAACTGATTGAATCTTTGCGCAGCATAAAACGTACGACCATTCGGTACAATGGTCTGAAAATCAGACTATTACTTACTGGCTCTATAGCTCTTAAGTCGATTCGACAACAAATAGTCGTTATTTTCCCACTTAAAGACATTTTCAAGCCCCCCTTTTTTAGGGAAGTTCTAAATTAGTATCATCTTTCAAATGCCGTTTGAATTTAACTTTTTCATTTTTGTTGGCCTGCAAATGGGACATAGTACCTTTAAAGGCATTGTTTAACAATGTTTCCACTTTTACATATCTGTTATGCATGACCCTACGTGTTATCAGTGTCTGTGATATGGTGTAATATTGAAGCCCAAAACAAATTGCGCTTCAAAATGATCATGAAGTGCTTCAAAAAAGTAAAAATCTTTGAGTGACCGATTTTACCATACTCATTTTCCCCAGTAGACTGTAGTGTTATATTTTGCTCTCTCTTTCTCTCTCTGTTTCTCTCTGTTTCTCTCTCTCTTTCTCTCTTCCTCTCTCTCTCTCTCTTCATTGTTTTTCTGTTTGTTTGTTTGTTTGTTTGTTTTTAAATTAGATTCATCCTGCATGCAATCGTTTTTCAGAGAGGGAGAGAGAAGACAGGAGAGGAGAGGGGAGAAGGGAAAGAAGAAGGAGGAGAAGAAGCCGGAGAAGCATACGAAGCAGAAGAAGAAGAAGAAGAAGAAGAGGAAGAAGAAGAAGAGGAAGAAGCAGAAGAGGAAGAAGAAAAAGAAGAAGAAGAAGATGAAGAAGGAGAAGAGGAAGAGGAAGAGGAAGAAGAACAAGAAGAACAAGAACAAGTACAAGAGCAAGAACAAGAAATATAAGAAGCAGAAGATTTTGCTACCATAAATGACAATACTATTGTACCCGGTAATTCGACGCCATCGTTTGCCTGAGTTTTGTAATAACATTTGCCAATTCAGTTTATATTATACAGAGACAAGGATTAATGCACTTTTCGACAAACGGTCGGAAAACAATGTTTACTGAACTGATTGCGCCATACAAGGAAACTAATTGAATTGTATATCAAACCCGACACCTCTATGTAATATTTACCTGCGAGACACATCAAACATAGAGGCTCACTAACATTCTAGCTTTTGTATTTTTTTCGTTTTATTTACTTTTATTCAAAGAATACTTTGAATACACATATAACCTAGATCGTCCACATTTTAACAACAACATCATTTATTTTGTCTGAATCAAAGGCTGCTCTTCAATACATTGACGTACATCGAACAATGTTTCGCCACATAAAGTAACTGCAGCTGCGAAGTAGGTTTTCATATTTTCACGTTTGGAATTCCATTAAAACATACGATGATCATTCGTGATGACGTTTTCAAATGTAATCATTCTCAATGCATTTCGACTTTTGCAATACAAAATATCTCCGTCTATGATATTTGGTTCATAATACATCATTGCTTTTTAAATTTATCATGTATTATCACGCATTATGATTTTTGCTATTCAGTTGGGTTTCTTTTTTCCCGAATAATTAAAAAGCTCAATTTTCTAGCAGAAGTAAGAAGTTAAGATGACAAATTGTATTCGAGGCACACAAAACCGATGACCCACAAGACCGAGAGCCCGCCAAACCGACAAGCGTACTATCGGTTCATTGGACCTTCAGACAATTGTTCGGTCTTGTGGGCCATCGGACTCGTACATAGAATAGATAACACTGAAATTATCAATATAAAACTCACTTAAAATACCAGCTTTGTCTCGCCATGATGATAACTTTTTATTCCTGGAAACGTGGTTTCATACTGCAGCAACATGTCACAGCCAATGAATTCAATAGAATGGTAATAGATGATTACATTTCATTTTCATTATACATATTATATATATATATATATACATATGATAAGGAATGTCACTTTTGGTCAAAATGGACATAAATAAATGATAACATTATATACAAGCATGAATGACACATGTAAGATTTTATCAATTTCTTGTAAGTACTAAGGTTTACATTATCTTAGCCAATCCCTAAAACACCGGGGTAAATTGTACAACACGAGGGGTTTATGTATAGCTGTCCATCCTTAGTAATGTTTTGCACATTCCCGACCACCTTTTACTACAAAATGAGCAAATAATATTCAAGTTGGACACAAATTACCCCCTTGTTGTTTTTGAATAGAATGTTGAGGGTCAAATCAGTTAGAACCATAAGGGCGTTAACGTCGTTCCGGTTTTGACAAACTATTAAAGTGTTCTTTTCCATTGATGGCTCCGTCCAATCGATATTGTATAGAAAATGAAGCCCTGCGCCATCCTCATCCTCGAATATATCTAATCTTAAAATGTCACCCTCGTGCTCATCGTGAGTGTTTCTTGAAGTCCCATTCTTTCATATTAAGCTGCCATGATCGTTGACTAGTTCGTCCATCGCATTCCTGTATACAGTGAGCGTGAAAGAGTCGTCATCATCATCGACCTCCAGATCCAAGCAATCTCGAGCTCTGTTCTTGATCTCACCCGTCTGGTTAGGTGTGGCAAGGAGAAAGATAAATTCAGTGAAGCAAATGTTATTACTGGTTGATTTCATTTAGGAGTCAATAGATAACAATCATGATAAGATTGTGAAACAAAATTGTTAAAGAAGAAATTGCTTTTCATGAATCATTTGCTGTGTTTGCTGTCAATGACGACCAATAAGCATCACGCAAAATTGAAAGACTTGTGGTTTCACGATTGCTCTAGAATATAATCCAGGGACAATCTTTTTGACATAGAAAGTGTAACTTTCTTTTATAAATGAATTTGTATTTTAAATATTGCTCACTTTCTATTGATGAATACAAATCAGTTGCACAAGTGTACAATGTGTTATAAAGACCCCGCGAAAACATATGCAATGGATGCGAAATATCGGAGTTTCGAGGTGCTTTTTATGCGGTCTTGAATTAAACTCTGCGCGGAGTGGATTCGGCTGCACGCCATCTGCGATGACATTGGGATAAGACAGTTTTCATTGGTCAGCACGAACTTAGAGTAACAAGCCTTCTATACAAACATCCGTGAACTATATCATTAACTAAAAGTTCAAAAGTATTTTGTCATTTTGATCTCTTACTTTACAACAGGTTTTCATTTTTCTGCTTCTTTCTCTTTCACTACGATCGGATAAATAAATTGATCTTAAAGGGAAATCCTACCTTGATAGCAAACTTTTCTAGAATAAAGCAGAAAAATCAGAGAAGCATGCTGAGGAAAGTTTGAATGAAATCGGACAAAAAATTAGAAAGTTACGAATTTTGAAAGTTGCAATTACTATAGGTATGGGCTGAATTTATAATGTCTATGTGATGTAGAGTGGCGTACAACTTTCCCATTTGCTCCAATACACAAAAGGACTAAAATTTCAACTTTTCAATGTATGCCTCGGGATGGTCTGTTCTTTTTAGAGGACCAGTAATAATGTACTCTCTCTGATATATTTTGAGTAGTGCCCCGAAGGTGAAGGCACTTGGAAGAAAAACAGAAATATGTGATATTTTTGCACGCGACAAACGGGAGAGTAATCCGTCACTACGTCACAATCCACTGACAAAATTGGCGATTTGAGATTCATACAGCTGTAGTGATCTCATATTTCAAACACTCATAACTTTCTTAAAGGGATTGTTTAACAATGTTAAATCTGAGATAAACGGTCCTACATGTTATCAGTGTCTGTGATTATGGTGTAATATTGAAGCCCTAAAAAAATCGCGCTTCAAAATGATCAAGAAGTGCCTCAAAAAAGTAAAAAACCTTTGAGTGACCGGTTTTACTATACTCGTTTTCCCCAATAGATTGTAGTGTTATGAAAACCGTTCGGCGAATTTGTAATTCCAATCATTAATATCTTGATAATCAGACAGGCGATCGGCTTGTAAAAGTCATGGAGTTCCTGAATGACCTAAAGGTTTATAATTATCATTGCAGCATGAGCTAAATCAAGGATTATTTCTAAAGGATCTAAGACAAAGTTACCGGATCCCTTTAAAGGGACTTGGTAACATTGTTCAGATGAGAAAAAATGGTGCAAAGGTATAATGACAATAGTACAATAGTATTGTACAATTAAAGATAATCTGAAAGTTTGAGTGAAAACAGACCAAAATTGGGAAAAAACTGATCTGATCGATTCCTTAACTCTCCCAACTATATTATTACAATTTAATTACATGTTAGGTGAATGTAAATCGTCACAAAGCAATGAATTAGCTCTTCATACCGTCCCAGACATTTGAGTGTTGAATTTTTTTGGAAAGCCTGTCTCGTGTCTTTTTTTCATGGAAAAGCGGTTGGGAAAATTCAAAAATGGTTGGGAGAATTTATTGTTAAAGGGTGATGCACAGTGACGCCTTCAAACAAAAACATAAATATCTTTGTGGTTTGAGAATCTTTTCAGGTTTGTTTGCATGTTAGAGGGTAAGTACAGTAGAAGGAATATAATAAGTAACATTTCATACAAAAATAATGCACTTTTTTCATCACTGAACCTTCAACAATGTTACTGAGTCACTTTAATATTGGTCCGATTTATTTCAAACTTTCGCCATTCTGTTTCTCTGATTTTTATGCTTTCATTCAAATGAACTTGTTAGAAGGGTTGCATTGCCCTTTAATGTTAATGGTGTATTAAGAGACTGATAAACAGGGTGCAATGGGGAGGAATTTGACCTTGTTTTGGAGTTAGAAAAGAAGACCCGCGTTTCGTAGTCTTACCAAGGAGGTAATAACTCCTTGGTCTTACTGGAGGTTTTATCAATTATTTTTTTGTCCAGTCTAATGACGAATCGGGCGCACCGTGCCGTGGGCTCCTGCGGTAATAAGGCGAGGTTCTGATGTATATTTACTTGTGTTATAGGCCTTCGTAAGAATGTATTTTAAAATTGTGAAATAAGTTGCTATTAGGTGAGCTTTCGTTCTCACATGAAGTAAAAAGGGTTCCTTTCATTTCAAATCTCCTTTACTGCTGACCCCTTGGTAAGTCACGTGAACTGGTTTTTTCTTCGTCGTTCTTCAGAAAATTTGACAGAGTAGAGAGAATGTCAGAAGAATCGTTCTCTTTTTAGCTCTTTCTTTTCATTCAGTATTATTGAGCATGCTTTTTCCATTAGCAGAACAAATCTTTGAAATTTTATTTGAATGATGTTTTTTAACCTCTCTCGAAGCGAGAAAATAGAGCGGAGGATTATTTTCCTCAAAGTTTATCATTCAAAAGGACAAACTGGGCCTATTTGAAAGGAGGAACGATATTTGCTTTTATTTTCTTTATAAACTGAATGGATGAAAATAATATAATGGGCGATCCAACTTCACAGGTTTTCGCATCCTTCATGGAAAGCCCTGCATATAACCTTTGTACACATAGTTCAATTTATCGTTACTTTGTATATTTTGATTGTTATATTGCGAAATAAAATTGAATTGAATTGAAATTGAATTGAAATATGCCTGCTAGCAATATCATAAAGCACATTGTCGTATACCCTTTTAAATTCTTTAAGTTAAGATTGTGACTGAATAGAAAATAGTATGACGATTTGAAGGAAGGTGGGCAGACAAATGACAGGAAAGGCGGTTCCCAAACTTTTCCTCATTTACGAAATATAGGCCAACCATAATGCACATTTTACGATGTCTTAAAACATGTATTCTCGATTCTATTTTTCTTGAATATATTGTTGACTTCTTTATTTAAAATACTCCACTCTCACTATCCCTCGGCTAGCTGTTACTTTCAAATGATTTTCCACTTCATTCAAGTAATTTGCTAGACCTACTGCAAGCAAAGGCTCGTAGGTATTCAATCTCTTCGGTGGGAAAAATATTTCTTTATGATAAAATTGAAGACACTCCAGGCCCCCGTCTAACAAAGAGTTGGTATCAATCGAAACTTATTTGCGATTGATATCAATCGCAACTATGCACATAAAGAGATATGAGACTACAAACGTGCGATTAATTGTAGGAATTACGATTGATTTGGATCAATCGTAAGTCTTTGTAAGAGTGAAGTTAAAAGATGTTAAAGGGTATTGAGATCGAAATTAATACTATATTTAGCGGTGGAACTACACACAGGGGGACTGGGCACGGGGATCCATCATCCCAGAAATCGAATAATGATAATAATGATGATGATGATGCTACTACTTCTAATAACTACTATAGCTACTACTACTACTACTACTACTACTACTACTACTACTACTACTATTACTACTACCACCACCACCACCACCACCACCACCACCACCACCACTACTACTACTACTACTACTACTACTACTACTACTACTACTACCACCACCACCACCACCACCACCACCACCACCACTACTACTACTACTACTACTACTACTACTACTACTACTACTACTACTACTACTACTACTACTACTACCACCACCACCACCACCACCACCACCACCACCACCACCACTACTACTACTACTACTACTACTACTACTACTACTACTACCACTACTACTATTACTACTACTACTAATGCTAGTACTACAAATTATGGTAATAATAACGATAATAACAATAATAATAATAATAATAACAATATTAATTTAATTAATAATAAATTATAATATTCGATGATAATAATGATGATGGTAGAGATGGTATATATAGAATGCGCAGCTCATACACAGATAGACTCAACTGTGATTGCAATGTTATTACAAAAAGGAGAAAGTAATGATACTTAATAAGAGCATAAAGATTAGGATATTCATACAGACCTTAAGATTTGGTAGATATAAACGAATATCGAATCATAATGGGTTATAATAAAATGTGTCTGTTGGAGAGTTCGTGAAACAGGTGAATCTTATACGAAGATGCTAGCTGATGTTCATTGTAGAAAATATGAAAATTGAATTTCTAGAAGAGGAAAGTGGAGGGGATTGGAAACAAAACGTAAGAAAAAAAAGAAGAAATGCTACGAATATTCTCATAATACTACTACGCCAGGTCCCATTATCTACTCATTTATGATAAACACATCGAAACGTTTCCCGCCCCCCCCACTCTTTATTGGCCGGAACCACGATAGTCTACTCATCACCCCCCCCCCTTCAGTTCGTTAAAATTTCCTATTGGTTTATATGTCCATATAGATCGATAAAATAGATGAGAATTCGCCTCCTCCCTATCGACACAAAGATTGACATAGGCTCGGTATGATCAATAGACATCATAATGATATTTTGCGGTTTTCAATTACCCCTCACTCCCCCAAATTTGTGGTGCCGCCTCTGACTATCATAAATTCATCTTCAGTAATATTATTGTACAATGCAGAATTGTGACTCTCTGATAATTTAGCTATTTTAAAAGACCACGAGTCAAATTTAAATTTAGTAGGAATTTTTCTTTAAGTTGCATGAACTTTATAATAATACAAAAATCAACCCAAGGCAATCCCCATTTTTAATGTGCGCACATTACAACGACATTACGTAATCTAACCCTGATTCACACAGTCAATACAATAGGCTATTGATATTGCCATTGATATGATTTCTTGAAAGTCTTTATTATCACAGCGCTCTATAAAGCCCCACATTAAAACTCATTAACCAATAAGCTGCTTCGATTGTTGGATGTAAATTACAAATCATATTTTGATAATTATATTTGACCCAATTAATTGTTTTTCTTCTTTTTTTTCAATGATATATGAAATATTTGTTACCTTTCTAGATGCTGCATAATCCCTGATGGAGTGACCAAGCTGATGGATCTGTTAAAATAACCTTTTTACACCACGGAATACATGAGATGAAGATGACAACAAATCGAACCATACCGCTAACGCCCTCGCCCTCATCATCCTCAGCAAAACATTTGGCTAATACACTGAAACGAGCAAATACAAGACTATTTTCCCTCACCAATTATCGCTGTTTTTTGTTTGTTTAATGTCATACCAAAATATGAAGCTATCGGAGTCTATCCAAAGACTATACAAAAAAAAGCTCCCGCCCTTTATGGGAAGCTTAAACGATGATTTTGTAACCATTTTTTACTAAACACTAGCTTGTCCTATACAATTACAGACAGCATGTTACGCTCAGTATTAAAGCTAAAGGATCTCTTGGTGTAATTACATGAAATATATTCATTATTGGGCGGATCCGAACTGTGATTGGTTTAAACCCGGTGTCACGTGTTTCGCGTGGCCAGCCAATTAAAATGCTTCATGGATGTGCGCTTGTGCAGATGGGAAAAATGCTGCTCAGGCTGGATGAATACGAGCATATAGATGACATGTGGTCACGCAAAATGCAGAAATGTCGTAAAGAAGTAAGCCTAGCTATTTTATTGTATTACCACAATCTTAAATAGGTACACATGAAAAATAACCAAGTTATGATGGTGTACTTAGGTAAAATGCCTTTCCTTTTAACGGATCTTTTTAAACCCCTTTTTTACAGAAGATATTCTGTCAAAGGCGGATGTTTATGACTGACACAATAATGTTTATGAATGGCTGTAAAAAATACGTGTGTTGCAATTATCTCAACCATCTACTAAATATATAGAAAAATTAAAATGACTCATATTTAATTCTGTACTCTGTGCTCCATGATTTGTATCAGCTACTCCCTTAATGCAGAGTAGTGGATGTCCAGTTTTCGGAAGTCACATGGAAATCGGAATTTGGAAAATCAAGAAAGCGTAAGCAAGACGAGGAGGGGTGAAAGAAGAACGAGAAATAGGCCGGGTGAAAATAAGGCAACAAACGTGAAAGAGAGAGAGAGAGAGATAATATTTTGCTCCACTCTTTTTTCTTCAAAGGAGCTGCAGTATGAAGTGTTTTTGTTTCCCCTCCCTTGATAAAGAGAATCTAGGCTATCCACACTATGAATATGACGGACAAATATAGAGGACAAAATATACAGTTCCTCATTCTACCCTCAACAATTGCTGTGGTAGACAAAGGAACATCCCTTCACTGTTCTACACATTGTTACATAATAGCAGTGAAGTGATGTTCCTTTGTCTACCACAGCAATTGTTAAGGGTAGAATGAGGAACTGTATATTTTGTCCTCTTTCTTTGTCCGTCATATTCATAGTGCAAGTCTATTCAGACCCTTCGTTACCTTGGCCAACTCTCTGTAAAGAGCAAAAGGCTGGAAATAATACGTCAGTCACACTGCCAAACAGACTCCACCCCTACTCTACAACTACCGGTCCTTTGCCATTATCAGTAATGTAATGTTTTGTTCGGCCTGTAGTCTGTCTGTCTGTTCAATAATCTAGTTACATTTCAACTAGCTGCACATTAAGAATGTCTTTATTTGAAATCCTCTTTATGGCCAAGGTCACTCAAATCCCTATAGAAGGGCAGGAGAGTTTTAATACATAAACAAAAAAATTATTCCCCCATTTTATTTTCTTATTATCGTTTACTCCCGGATTTCCCCTATTTCTGTTCCACAGATGTAAACCTCTTTTTTTATATCAGAAATCATTTAGCGCAGTAAAATGAATGGCTAAGCTGGGATGTATTGTCCAACGATCCGTAGATCCAATTCTATACTAGGGAAATCATCTATTACTAACGCTATACTTTTAGAGGCGTCATACATTGGCTTTGAGGCGTCACTGAAGCTTCACGAACTTCCTCTTTTTTATACAGGTATGAAGGTCAAAGTGAAAAAGCATGTGACTGGTGTTTTGGAAGAAAAGCTGCAATATTTGAGCTCCATTAACTTTATTGGCTCTTGGAGTATCATTCATTTGTTGGATAAACTGTTTAGGTAGAAAAGGAAGTACGTCTTTCATCAATAAGATTATTGGATGATGGATGTTGGGGGTGAAAAATACTGGACTCTTAGAAATGAATATTAAGGAAATAAAATAATTGAATAGGGGTACTCTTGTGAAGGTGTCAATTAATCCACCAAATTCAAATGAAAATGGGGTGGATAATGCGAAATTACCAAATGATAGTTACATGCGCACGCATAATCCACCTCGTATCTTAAACAGCTAATCAATTATGATAAATATAAGAGGGATTTCTCGGATATTGATTTTTAGTTATCAGGCGTTAAAACAAGGGATATCTGCTCTCCGATCTTGAGGCATTTTACGATTTTTTTAATTTTTTTTACCAAACACTCCTATTCGAACAGTTTGCCAAGCAGCGAAAGTGTAGTAAGTGAAGTCTACTGATTATTTATTGAAATCATGTATCTACATCTTGTATATCATTATATTTAAATCTGATTTAAGAATTAAAAATTAATATGCATTAGTCGCTAATATTACATGTTGTTTTAAACTTTGACTTTGTGGATGAAGAATTATAATATGCTTTGCAGTAAACCATACTAACGAAGATTTGTCGTGTAATGCTTTTACAAGTCATTTTTTTTTTCTTCATCTGTGTGTATGATTTTTGTAAGGTAATATATAGTATACTATCCCGGGAATATTCTACAACTTCATTAGGCTCTTTTCTTTTCAATTAAAAGTCTGTTTAATACTTGAAAATAGCTATCTAAAATGGACGAGGAATTTAAAAGAACCCGAACAGAACTTTTTAAAGCCAATGATCTCCCCTATAACCCTATCTTACCGTTCTTGTATACAATTACTCCGCTAAGCCTTTGTGAGCGTTTTCCAATAAAAAACTTGAAGACAAAAAAAGGAAAGAAAGAAAGAAAAGGAAAGAGGATAAAGTTTCCTGACGATAACCGTTTTTTATCATCATCATCGTCATCATCATCATCATCATCATCATCATCATCATCTTTCATCATCATCATCATCATCATTATCATCATTATCGTTATCAGTTTACCCGTGTTTCCCTGCAGGGTTGGACTGGCCGTTGGGAGATTGCGAAGTTTACCCTAAGGGTCACTAGATATTTTGGCTTGAGGCTGGTCGATTTGTGGTCTGAGGGTCGGTTGATATGTATTTCATACAGTTAGTTTGAGTGGGCCAGTTGCAACGAAATTCCCTGACCGAATTTCAGTCCAAGTCCACTACTGGTCCATTAATTACTGGTCTACTAATTATGTTAATAAGTAGTAGGAGGAAAAAATTAGGTATGAATGGTAAACTGAAAATCGCTGGCGAGGAAATTAAAGAGGTTGATGTTGCCACTCTTGTTGGGGTTCACATTGATAAACATTTGTCTTGGAATAGTCATATTCTTTTTTTAAATCAGTGTATTAGAAAGAAAGTTGGGTGTTATTTAGATTGCGACATTTTGTTCCTAGCCGTACTCTGATATTATTATATAAAGCATTTATACAACCACGCATTTCTTACGGAATAGAGGTAGTAGGGAAGCACTTACAAGACTAGTCTTAGAAATATATTGTATTCGCAGAAAATGGCAGTTCGTGCTATAACATTTAGTGAATGGAGAACTCCTTCAGCTCCATTATATAAAAGATTGTGAATCCTAAATGTGTATAATTTACATGATTTATCAATTTCAACTTTCATGTTTGATCTGGTCAATGACAATTGCCTCATATTTCGATAGAGTACTGTGACATTATAGAGCATAGCTAGTCCACAAGACATAAAGAAGGTGGACAATTAAGTCTTCCAAAATTTAGTACGACACAAGGTCAATTTTCATTGCCTTTTGTGGGTAGTGAATTTTGGAAAGCCCGCCGCCACTGAGCGTATATATATATTTTTGTTTACGTACATTACGTATTCAATTCAAAACTTTTATCAGCGTCAATTCTCGAAATAAACTTACACATTAAATTTCTTCCGGTATATTCACGTCTGCACCCTTTGTACTTGCATTAAAGTGCCTAGGTATTCGTATATATTATTTTACGCACATCACGTATTCGATTCAAAACTTTTATACATTTCAATCCTCTGAATAAACTTGAAAATTAAATTTCTTACAACAACTTGACATGCAGGCATATTCGCATCTGCAACTCCTTTACTTGCACTGAAGTGCATAGGTATTCGTATATGTTGTGTTTACGTACATTACGTATTCAATTCACAACTTTGATAAATATCACATCTCTAAATAAACTTGAAAATTCAATTCCTTGCAACCGCTTAACATGCAGGTATATTCGCATCTGCAAACCTTTTACTTGCACTAAAGTGCCTAAATATTCGTAAATGCATCCTCGTATAATCATTATGAACTACCGTACTTCTTTATACTGCTCTTTTTATACCTACTCCAAGATATGCAGTATATAACCATATACAATAAACTCGAAATGCTTACTTAATTTTACGAGCTCCACCCAACGCAAAAAGGGGTTCTCGAGCCTATGAATGAAGTTCTGTGACATGTGCATTCATGCCAAGTCTAACATCACGCAAATTACTCCTATACGCTTATGCAAATAATCACATGCTGCACGTAAACAATCTACAATCCTGTTATACACAATACATAAGTCCCCAACATAACCACTATTTGTACAATTAAAATCTCTACCTAAAAATGCATCATAATCCAAATTAACTTGACATAACAAAAACTCAGCCTGACTGTGATATTTACCTCTCAGACTACCATCAATCTTTGCCCAATTCAACTTTCCCTTTTCTAACATTATTTGCCCTGTGTCCATATGACCCTGCAGGTGTCCTAAATCAATTTCTATACCAATTGGAATATAATCTACTATATCAAACTGGTATTTTATCTGAATATCCTCAATAAAAGCATGAGCATATGCTGTACTAATGCAATAATCCAACCAAAATGTAACGTGCGCTGGGTTTTTATAGCCCTCGAGCCAGAACGGGATTGCACACGCACTATAGGGACGCGTTCGAACGCACTAAGAACGAGATAAGGACGAGTTGAACTGTCCGTGAACGGGGTGGTCGGGTTACAAACTAGTTAGGACAAGTTGCGAACTAGTTAGAATGGTTTGGACGTATTGGGAACGAGGTAGAACTAGTTAAGAATTGGTTTAAACTGATTACGGACTGGCTTGGACTGCTTGAAAATGGCAAATTTACCCGTTCTGAACTTGATATGAACTGACTGTGGACGGGGTACAGACGAGATGGACGTATTGAGGACTGTTTATGAACGATCTAGGATCGTATTATAGACATTATTTACACATTCTACCCCGACCACAACCCGTTTGTACGATTTTCTAGGATGGTTCCAGAACGTAGTGAGAACTAGTTTGGTGTGATGGGGGCTTTTACTGCTGCTAGTTGATGCTCGACCACGGCACGTTGTAACACGTTCCTAGTAGGATTGAAGTACGGCAATTCCGTTCATAGTACGGCAATCAGTCGGTTCGTAGTACGTCCTCCTCGTTTTAAGTACGTTGTGACTCCATCTAATTGCAGGACGGGGAAAATTTTGATCCGGGCTCAAGTTCTAGAGCACTCTCCGGGTACTAGCCAGTCCGAGCCGTCCGTGAACTTCTTATACAGATCGTAAACAGTTGCTACTACGTTCAACTCCGTTCGCACACAGTTTGAGCCCGTTTGGCAACATTTTCCAGAACGTAGTGAGAACTAGTTCGGTGTGATGGGGGCTTTACACATTCTACACCGACCATAACCCATTTTACGATTTTCTAGGACGGTTCCAGAACGTAATGAGTGCTAGTTTGGTTTGATAGGGGCTTTATTTGATTCGATCCCTTTTTTATCTTTTACTACACGTGTACGTATTTTATTTTATACTGCGTTATTCCAGGGACGAGATAGAGAAGGACTGGAATCAAGCCGCTCTCCTTTGACCGCATGCTCCAAGCCGCCGAAAAGTTATGCGCTAATCTGCAACTCTTGACCAGGTGGTGAGATAAAAGAGCGCATGAAATTTCAGGATTTAGAATTCCTACACCAGAAATGGTATCACAGCAACTGTTCGCTGTCCCTTTCAATGATTTCTCATCATTGTTAAATGTGTAATGAGTAGAACAAGCGAACACAAACTTGTGTAATTCATCCTTTTTCCAACTTCTAAAATACAGAAAACACGCGAAAACACGCATTAGCCAACTTACAGTTATCGAAGATTGTATATCATAGATTAAATAACGGGGCATTAAAACACGCACAAATTAGCGCATTATCCTAAAATATTGAGTTTTTGTCAGGATCTAATTTTTCTTTTACCAACTCTGGCACACAAATTATAGGTAGAGCGGAGTACTAAATTGGAAAAATTGTTTGATGCACTATTCCCATTACATTCCCCATATAAAATGTATACTTTACATTGAAATTTTGCCGGTAATTTGATATTTTGTAATAATTGTGAAACTGGTGCATGACCTCCGAAATTCCCCGCAGTTGAAGCGCGGTTCGAAGCATGGAACTTCAAAGCCAAGTGGAATGTTACACATCCCATTGTTACGCTTTAGAACTCAAGAATGCGTTTGAATACATTACAAGAGTTATCACTCCTTTCTTTCACCTCCCTGATCACACACTACAAACACAAATGCGAGTATTTGCGCGCAGACAAACCTTTCTTTTGTACCAAGACGTTATTAATTTAATTTGAACATTGTTCAATACTTTTAATCCTAGACAAAAAGAAATTGATTTAGAAATTGTAAGTGAAAATTTAATGAAGGCGCAGGAATGGTGTAACGCAAATGAAGTCACAATTAACCTACAGAAAACAAACTATATGAATATGAAATCCAAAGGTAGATCAATAGACAAAAAAGGATCTGTGAGAATATCAAGATCAGATATTGAAGAGGTATCCGTTGCATCATTTGTAGGAATTGAAATTGTTTGTCACCTTTCATGGAAAGAACTAAAAGTTATCTAAATTGTATATATTTAAGTCAAAAAATGGCAATGAGAGCAATTACATTTAGTCCACTTAGAACAGACTCCAAACCTCTTTTTCAAAGTCTAGAAATATTAAATATTTTTCAACTTCATGAACTTCTTGTATCAACATTTACGTATGATTTGTTAAAAAGGTGTTTTACCACACTCTTTAATCGATTATTGTCAGATGATACAGCACAGATATGCAACTAGGAGAAAAGAAAGTGGCTTACTCTATCAACCAAAATGTAAGACAACGCAAGGGCAATTATGTATTTCGTTTGTAGGAACAAAGCTGTGGAATGATCTCCCAGATGAAATTAGATTAAAAACATCCAGGTTATCTTTTCGGTGACATCTTTCCACCTACCTTTTATGTAAATGACGTGGGCTCAATCCCACCCCCCCCCTTTTCGTTTTTCCTTTTTATGTTACTTGTCTTCCTTTTATATATGTATACACTTGCTTGTTAACGATTATAGCTGCCTTAAGCTTTTACAGGATTTGTGCATGTACGCACATCTGTATGATATTATTTTTTATTGATACATCCTTTTCATTTGTAAGAACACATTGGTGACTTTATTTGTTCAAAGATTTGTTATCTTTCATTATAATGCTTAAACACTTAACTTTGTGTTTGTTTTTTTGTTTTTGTTTTTGTTTTTTTTTTCATTTTAGAAGTGTAAAAAAGTTACATGATACTGTATTATTTTGTTGTATATATGTAAATACAAAACAAGTTTTACATTCATATGTGTAAACAATTTTTTGGGGTTAAATCTTGCCAAATAATGGAACTAGGCTGGAATAGCACTTGTGCTAACTTCTAGTTCCCATTAACAACTTCACCTAAATATAGTAATACACATATTTACGTAAATATCTTTTGTACATGTAATAGTATGCAGAGCTATGTCTAAATATCGTTTTAAAACTATTACTGTTCAATCATCATTACTCTTATGTTATGTATACATGTATCAGTATTATTATTTGCATTGTATGATTGTTCATATGTACTGTCATTATTGTAATGTGTTGTTGTTAATAAATTCAATTCAATTCAATTCAATTCGATAATGATATTTTGGATAATCATGTTTTGATCCCGGAAATTGTGGGTAATATTATACGATTGATGAGTTTAATTTTACTATTACTTCTCAAGGAAACAGTAACAATAATAATAACAATAATGATAACTAGAAATTTAATTCGTCATGAGGACGAATTAGGTGGTCTGTCTTCAAATCTTATGATAGATTTGAATATTTACTATATAGAGAAAGGGAGAAGTTATATAGACATGTAAACACTGGTGATCGTGATGATGATAATGAACATGATGATGATCATGATAATAATGGTGATGATGATGATCATGATAATGATAATGTTAGATGATGATAATAATGATAATGTTTATGATGATGATGATGATGATCATGATGATCATGATCATGATTATGTTGATGATCATGTTCATGATCATGATGATGTTGATGATGATCATGATCAGACCATGATGATGATGATCATCATCATCATCACGATAATTATGATGATGATGATGATGATGATATTGATGATGATCATCATCATCATCATCATAAGCGTGATCCTGACATATGATTGAACATGAGGGGACATTTAGATAGCATATAGTCTCAACTACAACATACTCAAATATCAACAAAAACCATAAGGAAATAACGGCGATCTTGCCCGCAAAAGACAGAAATGTAGAATCCAGATTTGAGAAAAGTCATCTCCCATAGGGATTACACGCAAAAAGTAATGGATCAAGTGATAATAGGGTAATAATAAAGTAAATATAGTTGTTTATTACATTATTTGCGATTATACGTGTTTTAATATTCAAAGGAGATGGTACAGTGAAAGGTCAAAAAGACAAAAAAGGTGAAGAAAAAAACGTTGGAGACGCCCGGGCTCGAACCAGGGATCTCGAGGTTGGAAGTCAAGTGAGTTACCAATATACCAAAACATTTCGAATAGCGATTACACGTAAACGGGAAATAGAATTCTCAAATCCCACTTTGCAAGTGAAATATGAGCATGATCCCGGCATCTGATCGAAACATAAAGGACATATTTGTGATAGCTTATTGTCTCAGCTACATCATACTCGAAGTTCAGCGAAAACGAAGCTAAAACGACGGAGATATTGCTCGCGAAAGACGGGAATGTAGAATCCAGTTTTGAGAAAAAGTCATGTCCCATAGAGAATACACGCAAAATGTGAAAAATTGGCATGCCTCCTTTAATCGCAAAAATACGCCATGATGCCTTTGTCAAAATGAAAATTTGTGATAATTACATTTGTAGAGAATTTCTCAGCTAGAATATATCGAAATTCGGAAAAAAATCTATCAATATTTACAAAGATACAATAAATTTTCCAAAAATATGCTGACGTCATAATATGCAAATTGAAATGTTGAGTTCGGAGGCCATTATGATGACGTCATGAGTTAATTGAGGGTCAAATGAGACATGAAATCATATTTCCGACTCATAATCTATCCAAATATGAAAACAAACTTGGGGTCACCTTGCATCCTAAAGAGCTACAATGGATTGTGTATAGGCATGTTTTTGCCCATTACTGGTCAGAAAAAGGTGAACAAGGTATCAAAATGCTTGGAGAAATGTGCCAAATATGATGACAGAGAAACTTCGGCGATTCTATGTTGCAAAATGCCAGTGCGCGCGAAAAACGCGCGCGCATGCGCGTGTGCGTTTTTTGGCGAAATGCTTAAAATTGCCTGAAACGTATCCAAACTGAATTTGAGACGATTTGGAGTCTCTTCCTTCAAAACGCCTCGTTAAAAAATAAGTTGGCTATATTGCCTCGCAGAATCTTGTCTTGGCTCATAACAGCATCCAGAAGCCGGGTCCTGGTTTAAGGTAAGGTTTCCTCCTTGTTTGTTATTTAATAACCTGTTTTAGTTCATGATCATTGCGTCCAGTTACATTATGTATTGTAGCGTTTTAACATTTCAATTGGAGTCAACTGTAAAAATGAATATGCGCAGATAAATTAATTTCTGTTAATGCTCTTAATTATGTTTATATTTACCGTTCATCGTTAATGTTGCATCTGAGAAGCAAAAGAAATTACTATGTAGACTTAAAGAAAAATTCCTACTAAATTTAAATTTGACTCGTGGTCTTTTAAAATAGCTAAATTATCAGACAGTCACAATTCTGCATTGTACAATAATATTACTGAAGAATGTTATTATATGAAAATGTATTACTCGCGAAACCACAAAAGCAATTTTGTCAGTGACAAGGGCATATTGGCTAAACTGAAATGAGTCTTCATTAAATATGTTATCATTTCAGTGAAATAATCTGACTTGACAAGTGCGGCAATCTTAATATCCTCTCTACATGTAAGTGCATTCATCACAATATACCTGTCATGGATGTATATTGTATAGCGGGAAAAAATAAAGTTTCAGGTATTTTTTTAAATAGAGACCAATATATGTTATGCGAGTATCCATCTAATTAGAAGGACGGAGTCTAACACGATCTTCCTCTGGTCACAAGTATCACAAAATGATACAGTCAACTTAATCAACACTACTGATCAAGATACAATAGTGTATTGGTCTTAGCGAGGAAGGAAACCACTTTAATTATACATGTACAAAACGATTTGTGTATAAGCCAGGATTATTTTGTTGTTTCTAAATGAAAGAGTAAATCCTCAACTTTGTTTTATAAATACTGTCTCCTCACAGGGTATTTGTGAATGCTGAAGAAGTGTCCATTTAACGTTCTTTCTGAAACTATTTGGCCTAATCATCCAAACGAAGACAATGGCTAGATGGATTAACAACAGCACAATTTTAATGACAGGGGTCGTTACTGTCACTACTTTTATGCCATTTTCGACGGTTTTGGAAGAAGACACCGCTCAAACTACCAATAGTCAAGCATCCGATGCAACCGCAGTTCCTTGGGTCTGGTTACCCATGGAGTGGTCCTGGTGGGTCATTTTTCAATTGTTCGCTGCCATACTCGGAATGTGTGGAAACCTTCTGGTAATGTTGGTGTTGTTCAACAAACGTAGAGCCCGTCGGTCAACTGATACTCTGATCGGAGCCCTGGCTTTCGCTGACTTCTTGACCTCTGTATTCTTCATACCACATCCGCAGATCGCTACGCTACCAAATGATACTTGGCTGGCTCAGGTCTACTGTCGTATCATTCATACATCCCTAATCATGTGGGTAGCCGTTAAGGCTTCCGTCTTTACATTAACTGCCATCACTGTGGAACGTTACTTCGCCATCGCACATCCTTTCTTCTTCTTAAGAAATGTCAACCCTGCTCGCACCTCCATGTGCATCTTCATTATATGGGTCGCTGCAATTGCAACGAATAGCTACCTGGTTGTTTTCGGGTATGTAGCTGGGAATACATGTGTCGTTATGTTTCCATCTCAAAGTGCTGATTTCGCGATTGGTCTTTCCGTTTTCATCGTGGAATTTGTTCTCCCGGTGATTGTAATGATCTTAGCACAGATCATGACAGCAGTTTTCCTTCACCGGCAATCACTTCAATTCCAGCAGGGTAACTCTAACAGCGATCGATCAAATGCTAACATGAACCATATCGTCGCTAGGAAACGCGTCATTCAGATGCTTTTCTTGGTCACGACGGTGTTTATCCTCTGCTGGGGACCGGCTCAAATCTTCTATCTGATGCTCAACCTCGGACTTCTAGACGTTTCGTTCGTATATGGTCTTCTTCATCGGTCCCTCGTCGTTCTTGCGTTTGCCAACTCCTGGGCGAATGTTTTCATATATACAATTCGTTACCCTCAATTTCGTCAGGCCATGTGCGATATGTTTCGGGGTAATTCAAAATCAAAAGCTATACTCTTTGGAGAAGTCACTGCGAAAGATCAAAGGAGTTCTACAAGGTCTTCATCCAATGTTTAAGATACCCATGCTGGTAATCATAAAGATGCACTTAGTTGAACCTGATCTAACGTAGTCCATTGATCATATAGAAAGCCCCGTGTTCTCTCTGTATTATGTGCTTATTGTAATTCAGTTAGAAAATCAATGAACGAAATGAATCCAGAAATGTAATCAATATTAGAAATTGATTCATGTTTATACGTTATCTACAAACAATCGTTGTTTTTGTATACAACGCCTTTCAGATCAAGGCTATCAAATGATGCTCTTTAGAAAACAATCTGCTCTGTTTTTATTTGGGTAAAATAGAATATTTGTATTATATAAAAATACGATTTGTCTTTTCTTTACAGTTTACACGGTTTAATAGACATTCCTTTTTAAAGTATGAAAACATAAAACGTACATTTTTATTTTTATTTTTGGTTCATCATTTTCAGACTTTTAAAACATTAACACGCACATCTTTTGGCATTAACATATTTGCAATCGAGCTGGTTTGACATGTATAAAACACACGCTATGATGTCCGGAAATAAATATGTGTCAATACAATGAAGAGCGCATGAAATAATACGAGCAAATATTTGATGAAGTTTTCAAGACGAACGATGATATGGGAAGGTTGTGAAAATATATAGGATTGAAAAGTTCAAAGACTTTAAGAATATCGAACTAAACGCATTTTATTAGCGTGTTCTACCACGTCTACTGATATTGGTTGAAAGAACTGTACATTTCAAATATAATTTCAGCGTTGTTAAAACTCCTCTTACATTTCTACATTCTCACTATAAAGAATGATGTGATGCAAGGAAGTTTTTAAAATCAATGAATTAGATGACGTTTTAAACTTCAAACGTTAGTGTATCGGCCCTCCAATATTCCTCTTGCGATGCCACTATACGTGCAACTATCGACTATCCAACGTATTAACCTCTCAAGAGAAGTATAAGAAGTTTGATTATTGTAATTAAATGATTCCCTTCACTTGTTACACCATGTATACATGTATAACGCAGTCATGATTTCTTTGACGTTCCTTAGAAACTTTTGTCAGCCGGCTTTAATCATTGTCATGGTTGACAGACACTCTTTGGCGGAAATCAGCTTAATTATATTTTTGAAATATCTGATGAATAAAAGAGACATTGTGGCAATATAAGAACACAAAGATGCTGGTAGGAGATATATGAAAAGAAAGAAAATTCTATTCGTGCAATAATGAGATCATATTTTCAGATCGCGAGGAATTTGATGAAATACTTGTGTACATAGATACATAATTTCGTTTTGGGATTTGGTATGACAAAAATCTCTTAACTTTGCTGCTCTCTTGTACGAGTATTTTCAATTTCGGTTCTTATTCGAAGTTATTTTATGGAAATAATCTGAAAAGAAACATTGAACAGAATAAATGTTTTTAAGACGGAGATATTGACTCATTGAAATTCGGAAGATAACATCAAACTTTATATTGAATTTTATCTTGAAACTTGAGCGAGAGACTGTAAAGAAAGAAAATAAAAAACAAGCATTTAATGAACAGTTTATGATATCACATAATTATTTTATTGCTCATAGAAATACTTATTAAATCTATATATGACTAATGAATAAAAAGGTGTTTTCATTAAGGAAATAATTATGACTAAGCATTTGTTATACAAACAATAAATGTTGATATGTATTATTTTATGTTCATATTTTGATATAAATGTATGAATTAATATTTCGTGATTCACCATTCTCCATTGTTACACTACCATTTATTTATTTATATAAATTATTGTATTTGGAGACAAAAACACAATAATTAGATTTATTGAGAAACAAACTGAAAACGATAATTGTATTTTGTAGTACATTTTGAAATCTGAATAATATTTAAAAGTTTTATTTTATATTTAATTTTAAACATTGATTGATATAAAGTATTTAATGAAAAGTGTACTTGTTCCTCTCCCTTGGATAAACTGGGAGTAAATTGTATTGATTTTCCTCGAAATTTAAAGGGATAGTTGAGTTTTATTGCAGAGGGCGTTACACAAAATATTTTTTGTGAGATAATGAAAAACTGAATGTCAAATTTGAAAGAATATACAATTTAAATGACAAAATTATCTGTGTTTGATTTTAAAATCGGTTCAGAGACGGCTGAAATATCCATAAATATAACCATTTATAATATTTGTGGTGCCCAACAAATATTCGGTAATTCTGAACCAGCCGTTGAAAAACGAGTTAGCGCCTTATACGTTTTATTCCAGCCAATGCCAATATTGGCTTTTTGTTGGCTTCTTCGTGTTGGTTATAATATGCACAACCAGCCGACGCGTGTATTGTTATTATTAACAAATTAATTAATGGTCACCGTATTTTTTTTAAAGTGGAGGTGAATTGGTATGATCGTATTCAATCTAAATTCACACATTTTGGGGACTAAAATTACCTTCATAGCAATTTTATGTTCTAAAAGGGCACTAGAAATGTCATAAATAAGAATTAGAGCAATAACCCTGCAATTTGATGGCATTTGCGGTCTTAAACAAGAACTCAACTATCCCTTTAAGAGATATCATATAGATCAATTTAAATTAGAAAAGACACAGAAAAGTATAAAGAGTATAAATAGTTGTATTGATTTTATTTAAACCTCACTAATTATTGTTCAATTATGAGCTATACTTGTTCGTTAATTCTAGTAATTCTATACTAGTTTGGCATTTCTGTATTTTTTTGGATAGGTTGTTTACAGTAGTTTTCCGAGTTAACTTCTTGCTCACTGACCTACTTTTTTAAATCAAATTACTCACACCAATTCTGTTTATAAGTTACTTGGACGTGATATGGGGTTTGTTTCGTGGCGTACTAAACTATGTTAACCACTGGATTGCCCCACATATTAATTTATGTACTTTATAATTTTTGATCACATTGCTAAATTGTGTTAAGATTGTTAATATTATTGCAAATTCCATTTGGACTCTTTGATGTAATATATTTTATACATATAATAATAGCGCAATCTTCATTGCAGGAACGTTAGATAGATAGATAGTTTATTGGTTTCCACAATATCTCATTTTACAAAAAGTGTAACAACATATTGAAAACGATTATTTTATACATGTACATACAATACCGGTACACACTATTCAGAATATTGTCCATTAAGTTTAACTTAAGAGATACAGTGGCGGAGCCTATGGAAAAGCAGAGCTTGTTGTGGATAGGCTCCTTAAACTAAACATGACATAATTAACTAAAGTAAAGTTTATAAAATACAAATACACGCTAAAACAAGGAAAGGGAGATTACAGGGATACATGAACCGATACTCACAGTTAACTACAAAAGACAAGGAAAAGGGAAGGGAATATATCTGCAGCTTATTGAAACAATATTACAATATAGTTTGTTCTCGATATGAGTATATTATAAACATAGTTGGTATGGTCATACCGTTTATAGTTACTCATTGTAATGAACATAAGTATACAGTTTGGAGACAAGAGTAGTCAGGAATCAGAAATGACAATTTGTATTCAAATAATAACTTTTCATTTTTCTTCTGAATACATGTACACTTACAGACCTTTTAATCACAGAATCGAGAGAATTCCAGAACTTAGGACCTGTATATATTAAGGTATTTTGAGCAAAGCTTGTTCTCGTTCTAGGAAGGTGATAGGAAAACGCCTGTCGGGTAGAATATTCGTGGACTTGATTTCTTTTCTTAAACAAATAAGATAGTGCCTGGGGCAGTTCGTTGTTATTCAGCTGAAACATGAGGCAGCCTAATTGTAAATTAAAAATATCCCGAACTCTCATTACTTTAGTATTAAAGAAAAGAGGGCTCGAGTGAGTACGAATAGGTACATTGCAAATTGTTCGTATTGCTCTTTTTTGAACAACCAGGATTTTGTCCAGTTGAAGTTTCAATGAACTGCCCCAGGCAAGAATACCATAGTTCAAGTAGGGCAACATTAAAGTGGAGTACAACATTTGCAATACATATGTTGGGAACATAGGTTTCAGTTTGTATATAACACCAGCATTTCTTGATAGTAATGAACACAAATAATTTGTATGTATTTTCCAGGACATTTTATCATCGATAAACAGGCCAAGAAACTTGGTCGATTTTACTTTCTTAATTTTAACATTGTTGAAACAGATATCTCCAGGTAAATCGGAGATTGAATTGCTAAATAATATGAAATTAGTTTTGTCCAAGTTCGTTGATTCGGTCCCTCATTGTTCTTTATTACACATTTATACGACTTTGGTCTTTCGCAGTGTTCGTGGGTTGCCTGGGCGTGACGGGGGTGTCCGGCGGTATAATTTAGAATGCGGGGTCATCCTTTGTCATGTTCTGCGTGCCTGCGAATGCGGCGGGTGCCAATGGGGTTATAGAATTGGAACCAAATACACGAATCGGGTTGTTCGTTTTATTGTTGTTTTAACTGGGTCAGTTGGTTTCCATTGTTATGTACTCAAATGTTCACATTCCATTTGAACTCTATGATGTGTAAACTGTTAATGACTTATACTTTGTTATTCTATTTCATGAACTTAAGCCCCCATCACACCAAACAAGTTATCACTACGTTCAATTATTTATGTTTTTGTTTTTGGTACAATTAAAATTATACATTTTGGTGTCGATCTGAATAATAGTTATACAACGTCTTTTTGGCACCACGTAGCTTCCCCCTCCCTGCTTATGATGGTTGGTCTACTGCGTTTATTTAATTCTATAATAATAATTTATAGTTAAATTATTGTCACATTTATATATTATGATTGTATAACTGTTCTATTTTAGTTGCTTTATTATATTTATTTCATTGAAAAAATGTTCTTTGTCTATTCAATTTTGATTATGTTAATAAATGCAGAAATAAATCTGCCTTTAAAAAAAAAAAAAAAAAAAAATGTCAGAGTGACAGTTTTAGATGTGATGGTTGCCTTGGTTTATATGGTGCGATGGTATTTAAGTTGTGAACGTTGAAAGGTTGAACAGTAACTCTATAATCGTCTTACTTCTTTCTCATATTACGTTTGCCGAGAGCTAGAACGGTATGAACCTATTGACTTTAAGACAAACTTATCCACCTTTCAGTACTTGAACAGTTGATAATGGACTTCACCAGGCGCGCCGGAAGCAGTTGGGGATTGGGGAGGGGGGGGGGGGGGGCAACATGCCAGGGGGCTCACCTTCTAGGGGCAGTAGCGTAATGAGCAAAAACGTTTGGAAGGGGGGGGGGCAGAAAAAACATCAATGCCACTCTTTTTCAAAGTGGAGTATCAACGATCAGGAAGAGCGGAGCGAGCGTAAATTTGCGTGGGGTCTAGGGCCTGAGCCCCTGGAAGCTCAGGATTTTTAGGCATTAAATTACGGTCAGAAAAGCATTTTTGGATACCTTATTTGTGACACTGGCAGGTCATTAATTGGTGAGGGGTCCAGGGGGCAGAGCCCCCGGAAGCTCAGGGGTTTTAGGTATTTAATTATGGTCAGATAAGCATCCAGGGGCCCCATTTAGAGCCCTTGGTGGGGTCCAGGGGGCAGAGCCCCCGGAAGCTCAGAGGTTATAAATATTTAATTACGGTCGGATGAGCATATTTTGATACCTCATTTGTGACATTGGCAGGTTACTTATTTTTTTCTCTCTCTTTCTCTCTTTTTCTCTGTAACATACTTTTTCAATAAGCGAGGAGGGGGGGGGGCTTGAGCCTCCGAGCCTAGTCGTTCAGCAGGACCTGACATGAAGGCTTCTAAATAAGCATATTTTTCGCCCGACTGTAAATTTGGGAATTTATAATTTTCCAACAAACGCATAAAAAAGTATGACTTACAAAAAAATAGAAAAAAATATCGGAAAGTCATGTCATTTCAGTAACATTTGTAAATCACTGTTATCGAATTAGAAATAACCCCCCCCCCCCCCCCCATCACTACGCCAGCGTTCAGGGGCTCATGTCTTCTCACCCCTATAATACAATTTAAAAAAACACGCTTTCCCCTCCTCTCACAATATTTCCACGATATGCGCGTATCGCTATTATAAAAACCTTCATTGATAAATATAGGTGGCATGCGGAATTTCAATTCCTGTTAACTTTCCTTTTCTTTGAATGGAATATAACTTGTATGTGATTCAATTCAGGTTTTTATTATTTTTTGGTTCTTTTTCGTTAAAAATACAAACCATCTTTACTCCTTTACTGCTTTTCTTTTTTGTTTTTGGGAGGGGGGCGTTTTGCCCCCCCTCACTTTTTTGGTTGGGGGGGGGGGGGCAAGTGCCCCCCTGCCCCCCACCCCGTAAACTATTAATTTATTTATTGTAGGCCCTACTAAAGATAAAAGATAAATATACGAGGAGAGTCGTTGACGGCGCGGTTTTCGCTTTCTAGTGAGACTTTGATCAACAGCGATTCTTTAACGTACTTGACTCGAAAAATAAATTACCAAAGAGAAATTCGTGAAAAAATTAAATCTCTTTCTTAACCAGGCTTTCTTGTTCGAGATTATTAAAACGTATCGTAAATAAATAAGTTGGCTATATTGCCTCGCAGATTCTTGCCCTGGCACATAACAGCGTCCAGAAGCCGGATCATGGTTTATGGTAAGGTTTCCTCCTTGTTTGTATTTGATAGTCTGGGAGTGGGTGCCATATAGAATTCCCTCCACGTATTCCCTGCGTGTCGTAAAAGGCGACTAAAAGGGACTGCATTGGGCAGCCTATCAGGGACAACGGCGTCTCTCAGAACTGGTGTTCACATGGATTTATTCATGGTCACCACACTGCGGTGAGGAAGGCAACGGGAAACCACCTTCACTATTCTTCCCAAGATATACCATGGAAAGACACAATTCAAAATCAAAGAGAAACGGCGTGAAGGGAACCTCTAGAAATAGAGGTGCCTCGCTCGGTAGGCCTTCCCATGTGCGACAGGTGGGACCCGATCGTCATTCAGCGTCTGTCCGCAACCGTAACATCATGCGCATCGGCACCTGGAATGTACGCACTCTCTACCAGAAAGGGAAATTGGACAACGTCGTGCAAGAAATGAACAGGATGAGAATTAATATTCTAGGCATTAGTGAAACAAGATGGACTGGCAGTGGAGAATTCACAGTTGAAAAACACAAGATGATCTATTCAGGAGGGATAAGACATGAAAGAGGTGTAGGGGTGCTTCTGGATCCATTCACAGCTAACTGTGTTCTGGGCTTTTGGGCAGTCAGCGACAGAGTCTTGTTGGTCAAATTACAAGGGAAACCTTTCAACATGGCAATAATAGTGGTTTATGCACCCACAGCAGAAAGCACAGAGGAAGATATTGACATTTTTTATGAGCAATTAGAGACAGCCAAATCACAATGTAAATCGAATGAAATTGTAATTGCCATGGGAGACATGAACGCCAAGGTGGGAAGAGGCAGATATGGTAGAACAGTAGGGTCATATGGTATTGGAGACAGAAATGAAAGGGGTACCAGATGGATAGAGTGGTGCGAGGCCAAAGGAATGGTCATTGTCAATACATGGTTCAAGGAACATCCAAGAAGGATATATACTTGAAAAGCCCCGGAGATCGTGCAAGAAATCAGATTGACTACATCACAATAAATGAACGGTTTAAAAGAGGTATAAAACAAGCTAAAACATATCCGGGTGCAGACTGTAGGAGTGATCACATTCCTGTTGTGGCAACTCTGCAATGTAAGCTAAAGAAGATGACAAAAGCCAAGTCAATCCAGAAGGTAGATTTCGAACAGCTACAGAATCGTGATGTTCGCCTCCGATATACTGTCAAAGTACAAAACAGATTCGATAGTCTCACCGACCAGGGAGAGGAGGTCACTTGGGAATCAATGAGGGACATTCTTGTAGAAACAGCTGAAGAGACATTACCTAAAAAGGAAAAGAAAAGTAAACAGAGATGGATGACGGAGGAGATTCTAGCAAAGATGAGTAAAAGGCAGAAGATCAAGGACAGAGATGGAAGTCAATACAGAGAGTTGGACAGAGAAATTCACGACCACTGCACAAAAGCTAAAGAGGAATGGCTGAACAAACAGTGCGCCGAGATAGAGAGAAGTTTTAATGCAAACGATCCCAGGGTTTTTAAGAAGGTAAATGAACTTTCTGGGAAGAAACTTCGGAGCTCCAAGTCGGGATGCATCAAGGCAAGGGATGGATCAGTACTGGTTGAAAAGGAAGAGATACTGAACAGATGGACTGAGTACATTGGCGAGCTTTTTGATGATGTAAGAAAGGAACCTCCACACTGTGCAGGATCTATTGAAGGACCTAGGATTCTGCTCTCAGAAGTGAGGTCAGCGATCAGCATGATGAAGAGGAACAAAGCTGCTGGTCCTGATGGAGTAGTAATGGAGATGGTCGAAGCATTGGAGAACTATGGTGTCATGAAACTAACTGAAGTCATCAATAAGATCTATGATGATGGAAAGTTTCCAGATGACCTGTGCAAATCGATATTTATTACACTTCCCAAGAAACCTGGAGCAGTGGAATGCGGGCAACATAGAATCATCAGCCTCATGAGCCATATCACAAAGATCATCTTGCGAGTTCTACTTCAAAGAGCAAGGAATCACCTAACTCCAGAAATTAGTAATGTGCAGTTTGGTTTTGTCAGAGATGCCGGAACTAGAAATGCTGTTTTTGTTCTGCGGTCTATAGCAGAAAGGGCCGTAGAAATGCAGAAAGACGTCTTCCTGTGTTTTATTGATTATACAAAAGCCTTTGATAAAGTAAGACACGATCAGTTATTTGAAGACTTAACCAAGATTGGACTAGACACAAAGGATATCAAGTTATTGCAAAATCTGTATTGGGAACAAACAGCATGTGTTAGGGTAGAAACAGAATTAAGTGACTACATCAACATTAAGAGGGGGGTTCGGCAAGGATGTGTCATGTCTCCAGATCTCTTCAATTACTACAGTGAGTTGATACTTAGAAACCTAGAACAGGAAAGAGGATTAAAAGTAGGAGGACATAATATCACAAACATACGGTATGCGGATGATACTATATTAATCGCAGAATCGGAGAAGGACCTGCAGCGACTTTTGGATGTTGTCGTCAGAGAAAGTGACAAGAGAGGATTATCATTAAATTACAAGAAAACGGAATGCATGGTAATTTCAAAGAAGGGAGGAATACCATGCTCTCTTAAGATCAACAACAATCAAATAGAGCAAGCCACCTCTATTAATTACCTCGGGACTACAATTACCGACGATGCAAGAGGCGAGCAAGAAATCAAGAGAAGGATTGCACTTGCAAAATCAACTTTCTCCAAGTTAGAAAACATCCTAAAGAATAAGAAGATGAAGATGAAAACAAGACTCCGCGTACTCAATTGCTACGTGTATCCAGTTCTAATGTATGGATGTGAAGCTTGGACCCTGACATCAGACCTAAGAAAGCGACTGGAAAGTTGTGAAGTTTGGTTCCTGAGAAGGATGCTAAGAATTTCATGGACAGAAAGAATTTCTAATGATGAGGTATTTGCCATGGCAGGAACAAGACGAAAGCTTCTGAATAATATAAGAGGTTGACAGCTGAGCTTCTTGGGCCATGTTATACGGAAGAATGGTTTGGAAAATCTTGCACTGACTGGAAGAATCGAGGGGAGGAGGAGTAGGGGTAGAAGGAGGATTCTGTGGATGAGTAGCTTAAGGAGTGGGATTTCTGAATGTGGAATTGATCTCGGGGAGAATGAATTACTTCATAGAATATGGGATAGAGAGTTGTGGCACTCCATGGTCGCCAACGTCTCAGGATATGGCACATAGAAGAAGAAGAAGTCTGTTACAGTTCATCATCATTGCGTTCAGTTACATTATGTATTGTAGCGTTTTAACATATCAATTGGAGTCAACCGTCAAAATGAGTATGCGCAGATAAAATATTTTTTCCTGTTCATGGTCATAATAATTTTTATATTTACCGTTCATCGTTAACGTTGCATCTGAGAAGAACAAAAACATTATGTAGACTTAAAGAATAATCTTACTAAATCTAAAATATGATCATGAGAAGAAAAAAGTACATTTGACTCGTGGCGTTTGAAAAAAGCTAAATTTATCAGAGAGACTCCATTCTGTAGTGTAAAATAATATTACGGAAGAATTGTATTAATAATGGAGTAGTGATTAAATATCTGATCATTTCACTGAGATAATCTGACTTGACTTGACAAGTGTGACAACCTTAATTTCCTTTGTACATGAAAGTGTCACTATACCTGTAATGGATGTATAGCGCGGACAAAATGAGGTTTCAGGTAGTCTATGTTTGTTAAATAGTATACAAATAGTGAATGGTCATGAGTGCAATGGTACAAGATTCTGCACGAGGTGAAATATAAGAGACACTTTGAATGGAGCGTCTCATCTTTCACCGAATGCTAAATATTGTTCCATTGCACGAATAATTAAAGACCATTCACTATTTGTTTTATACAACACCTCGGACGTTAACGGGCTTAAAACAGTTTTCCTAGGCCTAAATATCAGCGATTTTTTTTTGTTTGTTTTCAATTGATGAAATTGCTGATAGTGAGCGCGCACTATTAAGCAGGCGCGGCAGCAAACCACGCGCGTACCATGCGCCGCGCGTACCAACCTTTATGTTTATTGTTACGCGGAGTGCAATTTCGTTTGATCCTTTCGCACCATCGCACTCTGACGTCACTTAGCTCACCATATACTTTGTACATCGTTAGTGACGTCAGAGTGCAATGGTGCGAAAGGATCAAACGGAAGGAATTGCACTGCTGGAGAATGATGCCGTTCAATGGTACTCTTAGCGCATGTCATGTGATGAAAAATTGACCAATGAGGTTGCAAGAATCTTAGTAGGCGTTGTATAAAGACCAAGATATGCTATGCGAGTATCCGTCTAATTAGAATTGCCAAGGAAGGAGTCTAACTCGATCTTAATCGGAGATCACAAGTATCACAAAATGATAGAGTCAACTATAGCAGCACTACATGATCAAGATACAAGAGTGTGTTGGTCTTAACGAGGTAGGAGACCACTTTGATTATACACGTACAAACCAATTTGTGTATAAGCCAGGATTATTTTGTTGTTTCTAAATGTTTTGGACGATGTTATACTGCGATAAAAGAGTAAATCCTAAACTTTCTTTTGTAAATACTGTCTCTTCACAGGGTATTTGCGAATGCTGAAAAATTGTCCATTTAACGTTCCTTCTATATAAAAGAATACCCGGAAGATTGTTATCTTCAACCTGTTACAACTATTTGGCCTAATCATCCAAACGGAGACAATGGCTCGCTGGATTAACAACAACACAACTTTAACGACAGAAGCCGTTACTGTCACTACTTTGATGCCATTTTCGACGGTTTTGGAAGAAGACACCGCTCAAACTACCAATCGTCAAGCATCCGATCCAACCGCAGTTCCTTGGGTCTGGTTACCCATGGAGTGGTCCTGGTGGGTCATTGTTCAACTGTTCGCTGCCATACTCGGAATCTGTGGAAACCTTCTGGTGATGCTGGTGTTGTTCAACAAACGTAGGGCCCGCCGGTCAACTGATACTCTGATCGGAGCCCTGGCTTTCGCTGACTTCTTGACCTCTGTATTCTTCATACCACATCCGCAGATTGCTACTCTACCAAGTGATACTTGGCTTGCTCAGGTCTACTGTCGTCTCATTCATACATCCCTAATCATGTGGGTAGCCGTTAAGGCTTCCGTCTTTACATTAACTGCCATCACTTTGGAACGTTACTTCGCCATCGCACATCCTTTCTTCTTCTTAAAAAATGTCAACCCTGCTCGCACCTCCATGTGCATCTTCATTATATGGGTCGCTGCAATTGCAACGAATAGCTACCTGGTTGTTTTAGGGTATGTAGCTGGGAATACATGTGTCGTTATGTTTCCATCTCAAAGTGCTGATTTCGCGATTGGTCTTTCTGTTTTCATCGTGGAATTTGTTCTCCCGGTGATTGTAATGATCTTAGCACAGATCATGACAGCAGTTTTCCTTTACCGGCAATCACTTCAATTCCATGAGGGTAACTCTAACAGCGATCGATCAAATGCTAACATGAACCATATCGTCGCTAGGAAACGCGTCATTCAGATGCTTCTGTTGGTCACGACGGTATTTGTCCTCTGCTGGGGACCGGCTCAAATCTTCTATCTGATGCTCAACCTCAGACTTCTAGACGTTTCGTTCGTAAATGGTCTTCTTCATCGGTCTCTCGTCGTTCTTGCGTTTGCCAACTCCTGGGCGAATGTTTTCATATATACAATTCGTTACCCTCAATTTCGTCAGGCCATGTGCGATATGTTTCGGGGTGATTCAAAATCAAAAGCTGTACTCTTTAGAGAAGTCACTGCGAAAGATCAAAGGAGGTCTAAAAGGTCTTCATCCAATGTTTAAGATATCCATGCTGGTAATCATTAAGATGCACTTAGTTGAATCTGATCTAACGTAGTCCATTGATCATATAGAAAGCCCCGTGTTCTCTCTGTATTATGTGCTTATTGTTATTCAGTTAGAAAATCAATGAACGAAATGAATCCAGAAATGTAATCAATATTAGAAATTATTCATGTTTATACGTAATCTACAAACAATCGTTGTTTTTGTATACAACGCCTTTCAGATCAAGGCTATCAAATTTGAATGATGCTCTTTAGAACACAATCTGCTCTGTTTTTATTTGGGTAAAATAGAATATTTGTATTATATAAAAATACGATTTGTTTTTTCTTTACAGTTTACACGGTTAAATAGACATTCGTTTACATGTATGAAAACATAAAACGTACATTTTTATTTGTATTTTTGGTTCACCATTTTCAGACTTTTAAAACATGAGCACGCACATCTTTTGGCATAAACATATTTGCAATCGAGCTGGTTTGACATGTATAAAACACACGCTATGATGTCCGGAAATAAATATGGGTCATTACAATGAAGAGCGCATGAAATAATACGAGCAAATATTTGATGAAGTTTTCAAGACGAACGATGATATGGGAAGTTTGTGAAAATATATAGGAGTGAAAAGTTCAAAGACTTTAAGAATATCGAACTAAACGCATTTTATTAGCGTGTTCTACCACGTCTACTGGTATTGGTTGAACGAACTGTACATTTCAAATATAATTTCTGCGTTGTTAAAACTCCTTTTACATTTCTACATTCTGAATATACAGAATGATGTGATGCAAGGAAGTTTTTAAAATCAATGAATTAGATGACGTTTTAAACTTTAAACGTTAGTGTATCGGCCCTCCAATATTCCTCTTGCGATGCCACTATGCGTGCAACTATCGACTATCCAACGTATTAACCTCTCAAAAGAAGTATAAGAAGTTTGATTATTTTAATTAAATGGTTCCCTTCACTTGTTACACCATGAATACATGTATAACGCAGTCATGATTTCTTTGACCTTCCTTAGAAACTTTTGTCAGCCGGCTTTAATCATTCCCAATAAACAAAATCACGTGAAAAAACGTCAATATCAAGGTATCGACTTGAGGAGAGTTACGTTCTTCAAACACCGGACATTTACGTAAATGTGTTAATACGTTTATTGCACTAGGTCACCTAAAACACACGTACACTAAATCACGCAATAATGTCACTGCAATATCACCATTATAATAACGTTATTATCCCTACCTTGGAGACCATGGTTTGTAAACCTAATACTCCCGTGTTTGTTTGGTTATGAAATTACATCTTCATAAACGAAATTATCGCGTCACAGAAACACGTGAAGCGTTAGTGATAGTTTTAGTCAAAATATCTGCGTGATATTTACGTGAATATTACGAGGCTGACTTGAGATGATTCATGTTCTTCATTCACGCGAAATTTACGTCGAAGAGGAAATATGTTACTGTAATCCGTGTTCAAACCAATAATTACGCAAATGTTACACAATAAATGAACCAAAATAATGACGTTCTCATCCCGTTTCTGAACATCGTGTTTTGGATCTTCCATGATTACGTCCAGGCGCGCCGGAAGCAGTTTGAGATTAGAGGGATTGGGGGGGGGGGGGGAGGTGGGGGCGGGTGCAAACATCCCAGAAGAGAAAGCTATAGTTGCAACTGGTCCAGTTGATGAACCAGTTAATGCCAACTGGTAACCCCGGAAATTGAAATGGGCTAAATGATCCAGTTGATCCAGGCCAGTTAGAATTCAACTGGTCTAGCTGAGCCATTAGAACCATTTGGTAAAATTTCCAACCAGTTGAACGGCAACAACACTTCAATACTGGTTCGTCTGTATTTCCAATGTAAAAGCATTGGTAATAAGTAGTCTTACATAATTTAATTAATCGAATTTTTTTCATATACTTGTATTGTATTGAAATTATTTTAGTTCACAGTTAATGTTTCCTTATTCATGTTTAATTAAATGTAATTTATACGAAGTAGCCAAATGTCCTAATAACTGGTAATTTATATTTGTAGTATTTTCGAAATGAATTGCATATAACTAAATCATCATTAATTAAGAAATATGCTGTAAATTCAGATAAATTTTTTAAAAAACATAGATCTGCACGCACCCCATATTCAATATGCAAATTAATTGGTGTCAGCTGGTTCAACTGGAAATATGCCAACAGACCAATTATCAACTGGTGCAATAAAAATATGCCAACAGTCAGTTATCAACTGAGGAAAATAGAAATATGCCAACAGTCACGGGATTATCACCACGGAACTTAAATGGTAACTGTGAAACCATCAAGACACCCAAAAATAACTCATTTTTCACACCTAGAAATCACGGAATACCCAGCTTATATTAATAATCCGTTTGAGTCACGAGATCACCACCGCGGAACTGCTGGCAACTTTGACTACCGTTTAAATAGGTGTTTTAAGACACCTAATAATTACTTATTTTTCACACCTAAATATCACGGATTCACAGCTTAGATTAGTAATCAGTTTTAGCTACGTGATCATCACCAAGAAAGTTATGGTAACTTTGATACCATTTAAAAAGGTGTTTTAAGACACCTAATAATTACTAATTTTTCACACCTAAAAGTCAAGTATGCCCAGCTTAGATTCATAATCCGTTTGAGTCACGAGATCACCACCGCGGAACTGCTGGCAACTTTGACTACCATTTAAATAGGTGTTTTAAGACACCTAATAATTACTTATTTTTCACACCTAAATATCACGGATTCACAGCTTAGATTAGTAATCTGTTTTAGCTACGTGATCATCACCAAGAAAGTTATGGTAAATTTGATACCATTTAAAAAGGTGTTTTAAGACACCTAATAATTACTAATTTTTCACACCTAAAAGTCACGTATGCCCAGCTTAGATTAATAATCCGTTTGAGTCACGAGATCATAACCGCGGAACTGCTGGCAACTTTGACTACCATTTAAATAGGTGTTTTAAGACACCTAATACTTACTAATTTTTGACACCTAAATATCACGGATTCACAGCTTAGATTAGTAATCAGTTTTAGCTACGTGATCATAACCAAGAAAGTTATGGTAACTTTAAAACCATTTAAAGAGGTGTGTACGACACCTCAGAATTACTCATGTAATATAACCAGAGATTCACGGACAGAACAATAAGACGATTAGCCGGTGTAAGTAACGTGATTATTACCATCAACCTTGGATAACCTGCGAAACCGATCGATAAAGGTGCTTTACACAACCAAATAATTACCTATTTATCACCACCATCGGTTAACGGACAAAAAACTCGTTGCTTGGTCAAGTGGTTATTTGGTCATAAACACTTGATTTACAGAGGTAAGTGGAATCACGTTACTCCAGTCGCGTGATAATTATTGGTGGTTTTTAGGTTAGATGAAAACGTGAACAGGAGTACCTTTTTTGTTTAAATGAAGGCACGTGTTGATAACGTTTAAATCTAGTTCAAAAGGCACCATACGTGAAAATCACTTAAAATACACTCCCAAAAGAGGTTACTTTTTAGTGTTTTGTTTATTGGGTTGTCATGGTTGACAGACACTCTTTGGCGGAAATCAGCTTAATTATATTTTTTGAAATATCTGATGAATAAAAGAGACATTGTGGCAATATAAGAACACAAAGATGCTGGTAGGAGATATGAAAAGAAAGAAAATTCTATTCGTGCAATAATGAGATCATACTCAGATCGCGAGGAATTTGATGAAATACTAGTGTGCGTAGATACATAATTTCGTTTTGGGATTTTAAATGACAGAAATCTCTTAACTCTGCTGCTCTCTTGTACGAGTATTTTCAATTTCGTTTGTTATTACAGGTTATTTTATGGAAATAATCTGAAAAGAAACATTGAACAGATAAGATTTGATTAAGACGGGTATATTGGCTTATCGGAACTCTGAAGATAACATTAAACTATGCATTGAATTTAATTTTGAAACTGGAGCGATGGAATGTATCGAAAGAAACAAAAAAACATCTCAAAAGAAACATTGAACAGAATAAATGTTTTTGAGACGGAGATATTGACTTCATTGAAATTCGGAAGATAACATCAAATTTTACATTGAATTTTATTTTGAAACTAGAGCGAGAGACTGTAAAGAAAGAAAATAAAAAAACAAGCATTATTTTAATGAAAAGTTTATGATATCACATAATTATTGTATTGCTCATATAAATACCTATTAAAACTTTATATGACTAATGAAAAAAGGCGTTTTCATTAAGGAAATAATTATGACTAAGCATTTTTTATACAAACAATAAATGTTGATATGTATTATTTTATTTTCATATTTTGATAGAAATGTATGAAATTAATATTTCGTGATTCACTATTCTACATTGTTACACTACCATTGATTTATTTTTATACAACACCTACGTGGATCTTTGTCATTTGATTGGAGGATTGTTGGTCACATGATATTATAAAGATGTTTTATTGCACGGGCGTGCATTTTTAGTTATATTCGCCGTGCATTTTGGGTAATATGCAGACTGCGTACCTCTCTGCCGTGCGCGTATACCTGCGTGTATCTGACGCGAAGGCAATCTGAATGTAATCGAGAAGGCTTGACTCCAACTTTAATTTATCTTTAATATTAGGAGTCAAGCATAATTTGTTGATTAACGTTCTAATTCTATTAGATCTTTTTCGATGTTGTATGAAACAAATAATGAATGTTTTTCATTCGTTCAATAGTGCGAATATTTTCATGAGTTGAAAGATTAACGTTAATTCTATTCAACTCGGCTGACGCCTCGATTTATTGAGAAACAAACTGAAAACGATAATTGTATTTTGTAGTACATTTTGAAATCTGAATGATATTTAAAAGTTTGATTTGATATTTCATTTTAAACATTGATTGATATTAAGTATTTAATGAAAAGTGTACTTGTTCCTCTCCCTTAGATAAACTGGGAGTACATTTTATTGATTTTCTTTGAAATTTAAAGGGATAGTTGAGTTTTATTGCAAAATATTTTTTTGTGAGATAATGAAAAACTGAATGTCAAATTTGAAAGAATATACAATTTAAATGACAAAATTATCTTTGTTTGATTTTAAAATCGGTTCAGAGACGGCTAAAATATCCATAAATATAACTATTTCTAATATTTGTGGTGACCAACAAATATTCGGTAATTTTGAACCAGCCGTTGAAAAACGAGTTAGCGCCTTTTACGTTTTATTCCAGCCATTGCCAATATTTGCTTTTTGTTGGCTTTTTCGTGTTGGTTATAATATGCACAACCAGCCGGCCGGTGTATTGTTCTTATTAATAAATTAATTAATGGTCACTGTGTTTTGTTAAAAGTGGATTGAATTGGTATGATCGCATTCAATCTAAATTCACACATTTTGGGGACTAAAATTATCTTCATATCAATTTTATGTTCTAAAAGGGCACTAGAAATGTCTTAAGTAGGAATAAGAGCAATAACCATGCACTTTGATGGCATTTGCGGTCTTAAACAAGAACTCAACTATCCCTTTAAGAGATATCATATAGATCAATTTAAATTAGAAAAGACACAGAAAAGTAGAAAGAGTATAAATAGTTGTATTGATTTTATTGAAACCTCACTAATTATTGTCTAATTATGAGCTATACTTGTTCGTTAATTCTAGTAATTCTATACTAGTTTGGCATTTCTGCTTTTTTATGATAGGTTGTTTACAATAGTTTTCCAAGTCAACTTCTTGCTCCCTGACCCACTTTTTTAAATCAAATTACTCACACCAATTCTGTTTATAAGTGGACGTGATATGGGGTTTGTTTCGTGGCGTACTAAACTATGCTCACCACTGGATTGCCCCACATATTAATTTATGTACTTTATAAGTTTTGATCACATTGCTAAATTGTGTTAAGATTGTTAATATTATTGCAAATTCCATTTGGACTCTTTGATGTAATATATTTCATACATATAATAATAGCGCAATCTTCATTGCAGGAACGTTGATTCGGTCCCTTATTGTTCTTTATTACACATTTATACGACTTTGGTCATTCGCAGTGTTCGTGGGTTGCCTGGGCGTGACGGGGGTGTCCGGCGGTATAATTTAGAACGCGGGGTCATCCTGTGTCATGTTATGCGTTCCTGCGAATGCGGCGGGTGCCAATGGGGTTATAGAATTGGAACCAAATACACGAATCGGGTTGTTCGTTTTATTGTTGGTATAACTGGGTCAGTTGGTATCCATTGTTTTGTACTCAAATGTTCATATTCCATTTGAACTCTAGGATGTGTAAACTGTTAATGACTTGAACTTTGTTATTTTATTTCATGAACTTAAGCCCCCATCACACCAAACAAGTTATCACTACGTTCTGAAAAATGTTGCCAAACGGGCTCAAACGGTGGGCGAACGGAGTGAACGTAGTAGCAACTGTTTATGATCTGTTTAAGAACTTCATGGAAGGGCTCGGTTTGGCTTGGACGGGAAGGGTGCTCTAGAACTTTGAGCCTGTTCAAAATTTTCCCCGTCCTGCAATTAGACGTAGTGACAACGTACCTAAAACGAAATGGACGTTTACTAAGAACGGAATTGCCGTACTTCGATCCTACTAGGAACGTGTTACAACGTGACGTGGTCGAGTATCAATTAGCAGTTCAGCCGGGTCAGTTTGTAGCTCGACCGGGTCCGTTTGCTTGTTCATCCTGTTGAATGTCTTGATCTGCACAGCTTGAAGCGTTGAACGGGAATGAGGAATGGCAGGAACGCACTGGGGGCTTTTATCCCTCGAGCCAGGACGGGATTGCACACGCACTAGGAGCGCGTTTGAGTGCACTAGGAACGAGATGAGGACGAGTTGAACTGTCCGTGAACGGGGTGGTCGGGTTACAAACCAGTTAGAACAAGTTGCGAACTAGTTAGATTGGGTTTGGTCGTATTTGGAACGAGGTAGAACTAGTTAAGAACTGGTTTAAACTGACAACGGCAAATCTACCCGATCTGAACTTAATATGAACTGGCTGTGGACGGGGTACAGACGAGATGGACGTATTGAGGACTGTTTATGAACGAACTAGGATCGTAGTATAGACATTATTTACACATTCTACACCGACCACAACCCGTTTTACGATTTTCTAGGACGGTTCTAGTACGTAGTGAGAACTAGTTTGATGTGATAGGGGCTTTAGATTCGATCCCTTTTTTATTCTTTACTACACGTGTACGTATGTTACTTTAGACTGCGTTATTATTCGTGACCGCTGTGTATTTGTGTTTGCACGATCACGGTGGGATGTTCGGTGGTCTATTGCGGACCGTGGAGTTATCCGTTGTGATTATCTGGGTTCCATCAAGTACAGCGGGCACGAATGAAGTAGTAGATTAGGATCAAATCAGTTAACGATATAATGCTCACATAACTTGTCACTGTTGCTATATTAATGCATTATTGTTCTTTTTTATATAGTTTTTCGTTCCACATTATATACGCAGACAATGACCCCATTTACCTCCCATACTCTTATATATTCTTTATAGGTTTTTATAATGTATACAAACATTTACCTTTCCAGTCCGCAGTTAATCTGGTGCTCTCACTTGCTGATCATGTACAATAACTTCCATTTGATTTTATTTGTTTATTTTGCACGCACTATCACACACTACAAACACAAATGCACGTATTTGCGTGCAGACAAAACCTTTTTTTTGTACCGAGACGTGATTAATTTAATTGGAACATTGTTCAATACTTTTAATCCTAGACAAAAAGAAATTGATTTAGAAATTGTAAGTGAAAAAGGCGCAGGAATGGTGTAACGCAAATGAAGTCACAATTAACCTACAGAAAACAAACTATATGATTATGAAATCCAAAGGCAGATCAATAGATAAAAAAGGATCTGTGATAATATCAAGATCAGATATTAAAGAAGTCTCCGTTGCATCATTTGTAGGAATTGAAATTGATTGTCACCTTTCATGGAAAGAACATATTCAGACAATAAACAAATGCATACGAAAGAAAGTAGGCATTCTGTTTAAACTGAGACACTCTGTTCCCAAGAATATACTTGTGTTATTATATAAGGCTTGTATACAGCCTCACCTCTCTTATGGAGTAGAAGTATGGGGGAGCTCTTACAAAAGTATTCTAAATTGTATATAATATTATTTAAGTCAAAAAATGGCAAAGAGAGCAATTACATTTAGTCCACTTAGAACAGACTCCAAACCTCTTTTTCAAAGTCTGGAAATATTAAATACTTTTCAACTTCATGAACTTATTGTATCAACATTTATGTATGATTTGGTAAAAAGATGTTTTACCACACTCTTTAATCGATTATTGACAGATGATACAGCACAGATATGCAACTAGGAGAAAAGAAAGTGGCTTACTCTATCAACCAAAATGTAAGACAACGCATGGGCAATTCAGTGTATTTCGTTTGTAGGAACAAAGCTGTGGAATGATCTCCCAGATGAAGTTAGATTAAAAAAATCAAGGTTATCTTTTCGGTGACATCTTTCCACCAACCTTCTATGTAAATGACGTTTGCTCAATCCCATCCCACCCCCTTCGTTTTTCCTTTTTATTTTACTATTCTTCCTTTTATATATGTATACACTTGCTTGTTAACGATTATAGCTGCCTTAAGCTTTTACAGGATTTGTGCATGTACGCACATCTATATGATAATATTTTTATTAATACATCCTTTTCATTTTTATGAACACATTGACGACTTTATTTGTTCAAAGATTTGTTATCTTTCATTATAATGCTTAAACACTAAAACTTTGTGTGTGTGTGTTTTTTTTTTTCATTTTAGAAATGCAAAAAAGTTACATGATACTGTATTATTTTGTTGTATATATGTAAATACAAAACAATTTTTATATTCATATGTGTAAACAATTGTTTTTAAATATAAATCTTGCCAAAGAATGGAACTAGGCTCGACTAGCACTTGTGCTAACTTCTAGTTCCCATTAACAACTTCACCTAAATATAGTAATACACATATTTACGTACATATCTTTTGTACATTTAATAGTATGCAGAGCTATGTCTAAATATCGTTTTAAAACCATTACTGTTCAATCAACATTACTCTTATGTTATGTATACATGTATCAGTATTATTCTTTGCATTGTATGATTGTTCATATGTACTGTCATTATTGTAATGTGTTGTGTTAATAAATTCAATTCAATTCAATTCAATTCGATAATGATATTATGGATAATCATGTTTTGATCCCGGAAATTGTGGGTAATATTATACGATTGATGAGTTTAATTTTACTATTACTTCTCAAGGAAACAATGACAATAATAATAACAATAATAACTAGAAATTTAATTCTTCATGAGGACGAATTAGGTGGTCTGTCTTCAAATCTTATGATATATTTGAATATTTACTATATAGAGAAAGGGAGAAGTTATATAGACATGTAAACAATGGTGATCATGATGATGATGATCATGATCATGATGATGATCATGAAAAAATGATGATGATGATGATGATAATGAGAATGTTAGATGATGATAATAATGATAATGTTAATGATGATGATGATGATGATGATATTGATGATGATGCTGATCATGATCATGATCATGAGCGTGATCCTTACATATGATTGAACAAATGAGGAGATATTTAGATAGCATATAGTCTCAGCTACAAAATACTCAATAATCAACAAAAACCAAAAGGATATAATGGCGATATTGCTCGCAAAAGACAGGAATGTAGAATCCAGATTTGAGAAAAAGTCATCTCCCATAGGGATTACACGCACAAAGTAATGTATCAAGTGATAATAGGGTAATAATAAAGTAAATATGGTTGTTCATTACATTATTTGCGATTCTACGTGTTTTAATATTCAAAGCAGATGGTAAAGTGAAGGGTCAAATGAAAAGACAAAAAGTGAATTAAAAAATTGTTGGAGAAGCCCGGACTCGAACAAGGGATCTCGAGGTCGGAAGTCAAGTGCGTTACCGATATACCAAAACATTTCCCATAGCGATTACACGTGAACGGAAAATGGAATTCTCAAATCCCACTTTGCAAGTGAAATATGAGCATGATCCCGGCATCTGATCGAAAAATAAAGGACACATTTGGGATAGCTTAGTGTCTCAGCTACAACATACTCGAAGCTCAGCGAAAACAAAGCTAAAACATCGGAGATATTGCTCGCGAAATACGGGAATATAGCATCCAGTTTTGAGAAAAGGTCATGTCCTATAGAGAATACACGCAAAATGTGAAAAATCGACATGCCTCCTTTAATCGCAAAAATACGCCATGATGTCTTTGTCAAAATGTAAATTGTGAATACTACATTTGTAGAGAATTTTCTCAGCTAGAACATATCGAAATTTGGAAGAAAATCGCTTAATATTTACAGAGATACAATAAAATTTCCAAAAATATGCTGACGTCATAATATGCAAATTGAAATTTTGAGTTCGGAGGCCATTATGATGACGTCATGAGTTAATTGAGGGTCATGGAATCATATCTCCGACTCATAATCTATCCAAATATGAAAACAAACTTGGGGTCAGGAAAAATTCCTCTATAGGGCCACGCATTATGGTTCAAGGCATGCCCACATAGAGGATTTTATTTATGTTCGGGGTAGGGGCAAAATGCAATGAATTATTGATAATTTATTGCATTTTTTTTTTTTTTGTATATGTGGGGGCGGCGACGTACCCTAGCCCCGCTGCGTACAGTTATGATTCAGTGGCTGAGCAATGTCCTCGTTACTGTGAGCCCCCGGGATCAAAACCGTGTCGATGTGTTATATTAGTGCCCTTTTATGAGGCATCAATCCTCATTACTGTCAGTTATGACTTAAGGACGTAGGTATCCTAGTTGATTAGCATAGTAGCATACACATACTTTAGCAGTCACGCAAAACAAACACTCGCAAATTATTATTCAATAAAATCTGAGAATGTATACTATTATCTAGATTTATTAGGAATAAATCATTGTCAAAATCATTCCATAAATTGGGGTAAAAATAATTATTCCACCATTATGACCAACAGTGTAATAATGAACAATCTGCTTTTGGGGTCTCAACAACTATTTATGAAATTAAACAGTCATTAAAGTGTAATAAAACAAATGGATATGATGATATTAGTGTATATTTGTCAAAAAAGATTATTCATTTCATTGCTCCCCCGTTGTGTTATATTTTTAATTTATCTCTCACAAGTGGATTTTTTCCTAATTTGTTAAAAAATATCAAAAGTAATTCCTATACATAAGAAAGATGACCCCTCTCAATTGATCAATTATATACCAATCTCTTTGTTACCGAGTATATCTAAATGTTAGAATGAAATGTACATAAACATTATATTCATTTTTGAATATCATTCATATATTAATACCTAACCAATATGAATTTAGAAAAGATCACTCAACTGACTATGCAATTTTGCAATTATGGGATAAAATTACTAATTCATTCGCTAAGAAAGAACACATTGTAGGAATGTGTATGGACTTGTTTGACACCATGGATCATGGAGTATTGATTTATAAATTAGAAGCTTATGGAATTAGAGGCACCGTTCTTTCTTGGTTTAAAGACTATTTAAATAATAGACGACAGTTTGTTGATTTTAAATGTAATTCGTCGTTAACTTCAAAATTAATGTAGAGTGCCACAAGGCTCCATTTAGGTCCCTTGCTCTTTTTGATTTATATTAATGACATTGTAAACACATCACCACTCTTAACCAGGCGCGTACGCAGGGGGGGGGGGGGGGTTAACCCCCCTTTAGTTTTTTTGTTATGTGTGTGTATTTTTGAGCAACCCCCCCCCCCTTTTGTGGATTTGTGTTTGTTTGTTTTTTGTTTTTTAATTAAAAAAATAAAAAATTATGCCAATGGCTGACCTAAAAAAAGTGACCTTACCCACCCCCCCCTACGGAGCAAAATGTCAATTTTTCAAATTTCGAGACCCCCCCCCCCCCCCTCCCCCCCCCCCCCAAAAAAAAAAAAAAGTGTCCTCGTACCCCCTTATTCAGCGGCTGGCTGAGTCGTTGCGAAATTTTTCACCCGATTTCAAAATGTTAACCCCCCCCCCTTGAAAAAAATCCTGCGTACGCCACTGCTCTTAACATATATTTTATTTGCAGACGACACTAATATATTTTTGAAAATTTGAATTATGAAATTAGTAAAAACTATCTTTTTGGTTTAGATGTACTAAACTATCTTTAAATATAAGCAAAAACCAACTTAATATGTTTTAAGAGTTTGCACTCTACACACGAACTTGCTGATAATATATGTATTGATATATAGGATCCTTATTGTGCAAAAAAAATCAGTTAAATTTCTAGGCATAATAATAGATTCTCAATAATTTGACATGGCATCCCCATATAAATAATATTTGTGCTCTTGTCTCTAGGGCTATAGGTATATTTTATAAATTTAATATTTTCATTCAAAAAGGACAAATATACGGAATATAATTCATTAATACTCCCTTATATATCATACTGTAACATAGCATGGGGAAATACTGTAACGAAAATTAATGTAGTATTTCTTCTTCAAAAGAAAGCATTACGTATATGCGCTCATGCACATTTTTTAGCAAACATTAATACAATTATTTATAAATTAATAAATTAATTAATAAAATTAATACCCTGAAAATAAATGATATTCACGCCTTCCAATCTGCAGTATTTATGTATCAATTCAATTTTCGATCAATATACTTCCAAAACCATTCCATACCTTATTCACAAACAATATCGATATTCATTCGTCTGACCTTCACCTTAATAATCCCAAAGTTTGAATAGCCCATAGATCTATAAGACATCATGGACCCTACATTTTGAATAATTTACCCGAAAACATAAAACAATGCACATTCCTTAATTCTGTTAAAGCCCATACGAAAAGAAATCTTATATTGAAAATATTATTCTTAGACTCCATCAAAACCTGATCATTTTATTCATGTAGTTGTTTAAACTATTTATTGACGGTTTATTCAATATTTGCATATTAGTCGTCTTCGGTAAATTATAAATATTATCCATTTTTATGGCGCGCAACTGTACAGAAGTCAAATATGCTTTCAATTATTTATGTTTTATTTTTTGTCACAATTAAAATTATACATTTAGGTGACGATCTGAATAATTGTTATACAACGCCTTTTTGGCACCACGTAGCTTCCCCCTCCCTGCTTATGATGGCTGGTCTACTGCGTTTATTTAATTATATAATAATAATTTATAGTTAAATTATTGTCACATTTATATATTATGATTGTAAAACTGTGTTCATGTCATTGTTTTCTTATTATAATTTCATTTAAAAAATATTCTTTGTTTATTTCATTTTGATTATGTTAATAAATGCAGAAATAAATCTGCCTTTTAAAAACAAATATCTAAAAATCAACAAACAAAAAAAAATCAAAAATGTTAACCAATTTATTGTCAGAGTGACAGTTTTAGATTTGATGGTTGCCTTGGTTTATATGGTGAGATGGTATTTATGTTGTGAACGTTGGAAGGATGAACAGCAACGTCTATAATAGTCTTACTAGCCAGAACAGCATGAACCCATTGGCTTTAAAACAAACTTATCCACCTTTCAGCCTCTGAACAGTCGACAATGGACTTCACTATTTATGATGTCCTGCTGTCGAAACTTCCCCATTTATCATGAAAGTGTCAGATTCATCTGATCATGGTTCTTCACGTCATCAAGCCTTGGTTTTCTCCTGACAGCGGGGCATATATTGATATGAAATATTCGAAATAAATCCTTATTCGTTTTCTACAATGCAAAATCTATTTATGTCCAGGTATCTCTGGTAAATATTGATTACCATCGTTTTTGTGTAAACTATTGTAAGGACCCACACAAAACAAAAGTGGTCTTACAGGTTTGATTACTTGAGCTGCACTATCAGATTTTTATTACAGGCACAAAATGGCTGCCAAGATGGCTGACATGCAGTCCATCAAACAATAATACCCAATCACAAGATTGGACAATAAGTAGGAAACCAATAGAAAAGCTTGTTAAAGATAGAGTGCCATGTGCCATGTGTGCTGGGTTGAATAGCTAAGAGATAAGGAAGAGTGTGTGTGTGTGTGTGGTGCTATAGCAGGTAATGTGCATTAGGATGAATGAATAGGGACAGAACAATAGAAGCCAAGAGCTAGCAGACATGAGAGAATGAATGTAGGTCAGAAGTGCATTAAAGCATAACGGAGTGGAAAGCTAAATGTACAGTGTAAAATAAACAAGTATCAGCGAAATTAAAACCTTACATAATATTCCATCTTCACAGAAAAATGTCCTCATTTTTAAAGATACATCGTATTAACATGCATTTGTTTTTGAAGAAAATGAGTCACATAAAATTAGCTTGAAATACCTTATCAAATAAAATCATGTAGTTCTCCTTCTGTACAATTCCCTTTTTTTTTTAAGAAACAGCATCTATTCATATTAGGGAAAATTAAACTGTTTAACTCTTAAGCTGCCCCTATGCAATTCACCCAGTGCCACAGTGCTAATCCCTATTGTGCCCGCTACTAATCTCCTGTGTGCTAAGTTAATTTAGGGTTGGTTCAAGTGCGTGTAGTTTAAATTGTTACTATGTTTGATCCACTATAACATTTCATCTGTATATTGTATAAAAAAGAATTGTACGTTAAAGTTGTAGGAAATTTAACCCTCTTTCTGTTGATACCAATATCATTTCATGAATCTGTAATTTTGGTAAAGTAAATAAGCACTATCAGTGAGTTGTCAAACCAATCCGTTGTCTCATTTCCCGCACACAATCTGAGGGGTCATGATCAAAACTGACAAATTTGATGATAAAATATCGCAATTTTCTCAGGAAAATCCAATGTAACGGTATACGTGAAGCACGCAAAATCAAAACAACAATAAACCCCCTCCACAAATACAGTAGGCATTCATGCGTGCACGCAATGCGCATCGCACAATAGGCATAAACAATTAGCTTGTGTACTTATGCACGAAAATGTGTTCGTGGCACGCGAGCGGATGAGAGTTTATGTGTCCATGGCAAGTCAACAGAAACCCGATTATGTGTGCGTGGCACGCCAGCGCATGCACAGAACAGTGTTCTTGGCACGATAAGAGTTAAAATGAAAGGTCACATACATGTATAGAGCAAATACAACAAAAAAAATAAAAATTGGTATGCTTTCATCAATGAACATCTTTCAAACAATTTCCTAACTTCGATGGGTTTTATCCTTTCTCACCCTGAAAATCCTAGTTTGATGATATGTAGACATAAACACTAAATAATTTCCTTTCTCTTTTTTTTTTTCCAGTCATAAATGACAAAATATCAAATATTCCATACCCAATTTGGCAATTTTCAAAAATTACAAAAAAAAAAAAAAAAATGTACATGGCAATGTCTTCACCCTAAAAAAAAAATATCACCGTTTCGTGAATCACTGTTAATTTTTTTTTTTTTTTTTCTTTTTGTGTGAATAAGTTAGCCAATTGAATAATATGCATGCATTCTGACATAACTCTTTCAAAATTGTCTCAGATTTAAGGAGACATTATACAAATACAGTGTCTATGGTCAATATAATCTCGACTACACATGATTTATGTAATGAGAAAAAAAAAAACATCTCATGAATTCATGTATCAAGAATCTGTTTTAAATCCAAATATAAAAAAAAAATCAATATAGGTCAAATGACTAACACAATGTTCTGAAAACAATGTAAACATGTACCTAAAATCAAATAATCCCATCAATTTGTGTTGTTGACACATTTATAGTCCTTTTTGTAAAGTAATTCAGGTCAACCCTGTGACCAATACAATTTGAATCGTACATTCTTTTCTTTTCTTTTTATCTTAAAATTCAGCACAATTGCAAAATGTGCAACCAAAATTTGACATTTGAGTCTTTTTTTTGTAAAATAAAAAAATAGGAGCATAAATGAGTTCACCCAATTGATGTGTAACTAACAAATTCGATGGAAAAACACATGACAAAATGTTTGAAAGCTTGTCATCTTCTTTTTCCCGTCTAAACATTAAAAAACTGACAATTTAATCCTATCTTTACTGACAAGTCCTACGAAAATATCATAAATCTTCGAAAACGTTCCCAAATCAACAAGTCCCTCAATAACATACTGTCACAAACAATGTAGCAATGCAAGGTAATACAGAGAAAAGATAAAATCAGCATGTCTTCCAATTATCTATCACTATTGCAAACATTAGCTCTCAAAAGTCTTTACAGTTTGTAATCTCGAAACTTGGCGGGTACTTTAACCTGTCGACCAGATCTCGAACGTGCGGATGAGGACGGCTGAGGTTGGGGTTGGTCAGCGGATGAGGACGGCTGATGTTGGGGTTGGTCAGCGGATGAGGACGGCTGATGTTGGGGTTGGTCAGCGGATGAGGACGGCTGATGTTGGGGTTGGTCAGCGGATGAGGACGGATGATGTTGGGGTTGGTCAGCGGATGAGGACGGCTGAGGTTGAGGTTGCTCAGCTGATGAGGATGGCCAAAGTTGGGATTGGTGAGTCGTCGACCTCAGTTGATATTGGGGTCTGAGTTGAAGTTGGCCAACCGGCGAGGACAGCTGATGTTGGGTTTGAGTAGTTGGCAGGGATGGCCTAGGTTGTTGCTGAAGTGGGGCTGAGTCAATTAGCCTGGATTGGTGGCTAGAATTGGCTGGCTGGTTTGATGCTTGTTGCCGAACAGACAAACTTGACCGTGATGGTTGGTCATGGTCTGACTGTCGGTGATGGAGGATGCGTTCTGTTGAATTGGTTGGCTGGTCTGAGGCTTGTTGCCGAACAGACAAACTAGACCATAGTGGTTGGTCATGGTCTGACTGCTCGTGATGGAGGATGCGATCTTGTGGTCGAGGCGACCACATGATATAGGCTGGTCCATGGCTAGGAGGTTGATTTGACCGCACCTTTCTCCCAGTCTCGTCTTCTGCTGGGGGACCTGGTGGGTACTGTGTCGTTGTCCTCTCAGTCCCATGTATTGACGTAGGCTGTGGGGTTGGTAGGGATGGTGGAGTTGACATCACTTGTGGGGCTCTGGCTCGATGCGGTTTCAAACGATTATGATGGACCCGTCGCTTGAACTTTTCATCATGGACGTGAACTATGTCATAATTCAGTCCATCATCTGATGAGGAAGATACTCTGAAAGGACCTTTCCAGTTTGGTTCAAGTTTGTTCCTGATGTTGGTTGGGTCATGTAACCAAACAAAGTCACCTGTGTCGTACTTGGAAATGCGTTTCTTCACATCGTACTGTCGCTTCTGTTGTTGCTGTTGCTGTCGTGTATTCTGTATGGTGTACTCCCATGCTTTTCTCAATCGCTCAGACAGGTTGGTTGTGTATTCGAGGAGTGTCTTGCCAGATGACGATGGAGGGGGAGTTGAACAGGTGATGTTCGCAGGTGTACGGGCTTCCCTGCCATGCATGATGTAATATGGCGTCAAACCCGTTGAAGCATGAGTACTTGTGTTGTACGCCAATTGAACTTGATTGATGTGAGTGTCCCATTCTCCTCCCTGATGAGAAATGTACTTCGCAAGTTGATCTTTGATGGTGCGATTACATCGTTCTACTATGCCAGCTCCTTGGGGATGATAGGGTGTCGATCTAGACTTTTTGATGCCCAATTTGCTGCATAGTTCTTGCACTAATCTCGACTCGAACTGTCGACCTTGGTCGGTGTGTAAAGTCATTGGAATACCATGTTCTTTCACATATTCTTCAAACAGATGTTTGGCGATGGTTGGAGCAGTCTGATCTTTCATTGGGAAGATATTGACATATTTGCTGAAATGATCAGTCACAACGAGTATATAGCGAAATCCTCGTCTTGAACTTGGAAGCTCAGCAATGTCGGCAAAGACCATCTCCAAAGGGCGAGTAGTGGTAATGGGACGTAAGGGTGCTTGATGCTTAGGGGTTGGTAACCGGAAGGACTCACAAGCTGTGCATGTGTTGCAGAAATCAGTGATTTCCTTCCTCATGAAGGGCCAATAGCACATTGACTCTGCTCTCTGTATAGTGCGATGAGCGCCGAAATGTCCGGATGATGGGTCACCGTGTAAATCTTGGAGTACCCTTGGAATGAGGGAGCTTGGTACGACAAGTTGGAATGAGAGATTACCAAGCTTGTCTTTCCTCTTCCTGTAGAGTATACCGTCTTGGAGGGTGAATTTGGGATACTGCCACAAGAGACGTCTAACCCGGGGGTTGTGTCTACGGATCTGTCGAATGGTTGGCCGCTCACCATTGTTGACGCATTCGATGACTGTACTGATGTCTTGATCTAGTTGCTGTTCATGTTGAACATCTACATCACTGTCAAGGATGACACCACGGTAAGGATGAAGGACGTTTGGTGCAGACTGCCTCGTTGAATCCTTGGGAGTAGATGCGTTTGTTGATACTCGTGATGAACGAGTCTCGACTGCATTACACAGTGGATTGGTCACCATGTGCTTGAGTAGCTGATCCGTCAATCTTGGAGTGACTTGGCTCTCTTGACTCGGGCGTCTAGATAATGCATCTGCATTTCTGTGTGATTGTCCTTTCTTGTGAATAAGGCTGAACGTGTAGGAATTGAGTTCCAATATCCATCGTGTTCTCTTCCCAGTTGCATCGTCTTGAATTGGGAACTTCCTGAGAGCCAAAAGAGGTTTGTGGTCTGTCAGGATAGTGAAGTGTTGGTGTCTCAGATAATGACGAAAATGGCGAACAGCTGTAACAATTGCCCAGAGCTCTCGATCATAGGTAGACCATTTCTTCTGCGTAGCGCTGAGAGTTTGGCTGAAGTAGGAGATTACACGTTCTTTACCATCTTGAGTCTGTGAGAGGACAGCACCAACTGCATGAAGGGATGCATCCGAAGATAGGATGAACTCCTTTTCAAAGTCTGGATAGGCGAGGAGAGGTGGATTGGTCAGAGCTTCTTTCAGATGTTGAAAAGCCATTTCACACTCTGCTGTCCATACAAACTGTTGACCTTTCTGTGTAAGGGTCGACAAGGGAGTTGCAATCTTAGAGAAACTCGGCACAAAACGTCGGTAGAAAGATGCCAGGCCAAGGAAGGATCGGACATCAGTCGGTGTCCTCGGCTGAGGCCAGGACTTGACTTTCTCAACGTTGTTTGGGTCAGGTTTCACTCCTTCGGTGTTGATTATGTGGCCAAGATACGTAACTTCTTTTTTGAAAAAACCACACTTTGAGGGTTTGAGTTTGAGTCCAGCGTCTCTGAATCGTTGCAATACTTCTTGGAGGTTCTTGCAATGATCATCAAAGTCCTTGCCCATGACTATGCAGTCATCAAGGTATACAAGGCATGTAGACCAGTGGAGGCCATGTAGAACAGCTTCCATGAGGCGCTGAAATGTCATGGGAGCGTTGACCAGTCCGAATGGCATGACAGTGAACTGGTAAAGCCCTGTGCCTGTGGTAAAAGCAGTCTTCTCTGTATCTTGGGGATCGAGCTTGACCTGCCAATATCCACTTGATAAGTCCATGACGCTGAAATATGCTGATGAAGAAAGGGAGTCAATTGAATCATCTTGACGTGGAATAGGGTGAGAATCTCGAACAGTTACTGCATTGAGTTTTCTGTAATCCACGCAAAATCGGTATGTGTTGTCCTTCTTCTTCACCATGACGATTGGGCTCGCCCATGGGCTGAAGCTCTCTTCAATGATGCCTCTTTGCAGGAGTTCGTCCACTTGCTCCTGAATTTCCACTCTCATTGCTGGTGAAGTTCGGTAAGCCCTCTGTCGTATTGGAGTAGCTGTGGTGGTGTCAATGTGGTGATGAATAATGTCAGTCTGACCAATATCTTGAGACGTCGTGCTGAAAATATCACTGTAGGTTTGAAGAAGATGTTCTGCTTTCTCGTACTCTGTTCTCGTGAGTTCTGAAGAAGGGAGAACGCCGGCAACTGGCGACTTGTCTGTCACTTGTGGATCTGCATCAGTAGTTACACTCATGATCTTGTATTCCTCTTCGGTATCCCCAGTAATAGAGAAGAATTGACCAAGGCAGGTGTCTGCAGGTAAATCGACTGCTTCGTCAGAGGGGTTAATGAGGCGTACTAGAATAAGACCATCTTGAGGCTTGAACAGAGATCTTGCACCGATAACAGGAATGTGATCTTGCAATGTTGGTTCAAAGTAGCCATCGTAGTCTCTTGGTACGATGTCGAACTGTGGCGACGACAATCTTCCCTGGACGTGAGTTTCGCAGCTTGGGGGAATCCGAGCTTGTCCAACAAGAGAAACTTTACATTTCAGCGGGGCTTGGTATTGCTGACGATCGATGAAGGGAATAACGTTTCCAGGCATGTTGAACGATGTTGACGATATGCAGGCATTATGGCTGTCAATAAAGTCCCATCCAAGGACAACTGAATGAGTGATGTTGCGTGCAACAACGAACTTGTGTTGTGTAGCCTTGTTCCCTAAGTGCAGAGATGGTACGATTGTCCCAATGTTGTCTACCAGCCCACCTGTGATAGTAGATGCCATGGATGTCAACTTTTCCAACGGGCTCCTTTGCGATGCTGGAATGGATGACAAAAATTTGGCACTCAACAGAGATATGAATGATCCACTATCTACGAGTGCCAATACATAGACATTGTCGATAACGATAGGGATGTAGGGCGATTTCTTTGGCGAAATAGATGTTATTCGTATAGGGGCCTTGGTTTGTGTAGTTGGTGAATGGCCCTCTTCCTCAACTACCAGAAGTTTCCCTGCTGCTGGTCTTCGAAACGAACTTGACGATAGGGAGCCTGTCTATGGGAGTCAACTTGATAACCTGCAGTGGAGGGATGCAGCTGCTGATTTCGGCTGCTAGATGATTCATAGGGCCGTCTAGAGGGTGAAGTCCTAGATTGATGTGCGTAGCTCCGATTAGGGCTTGGAGATGTGCGTCCTCCATATTGATCTGAATATCCGCGTCTTCCATATTCAGGAAATCTGCGTCCTGCATATCCTGGAGATCTCTGTCTTGCATATTCCGGAGATCTGTGTCTTGAATATTCTGGAGATCGGTGTCTTGCATATTCTGGAGATCTCTGGCTTGCATATTCTGGCGACCTGTGTCTTCGGTAGTTACGGCTTGGTGACGGAGACCCACGACGTTCCATGTGTCTTCCCTCATGGCCACGTCCTGATGGGCTGCCACCACGTTGCTGAGATCTGCTAGGCCTTTCAACTGTCTCTAACTTTAAAGACATCCTGTCCAGCTTCTTTTCTAACTCGTTGAGTCTTGGCAGTAGTAGTCGTAAGACTGATGATTCTGCAGGCGTCTTGTCCTGGACTCGATCATCTACAGCTGCTACCATACCAAAATCGTGTGCCTGGTGTGCTCTTTCTACACGAAGTGCAACCTTCAATGCCTCGTCAAAATCACAGCCTCCGAGCTCGTGAATCTTTACTTGAAGTGGTTTGTCCACCCCGGCAACAAATCGTCGAAATCTCTCACCACCTTTTGCATTCTCATCATAAGACGGGAAAGCCTCTTCTACTAAGGAAGCAATGGCTGATGCAAATACTTCTAAAGGCTCACCTGGTTGGCGAGTTCGGGCAGTAATACAAGACTTGAATGTGTCAATAAACTGTGTCCGGCCGAAAACCTGAGAGAGTTTCTCTTTCATCTTCTTGAAATCCTTCTTGTCCGAAGCAGACAAGCTCTCCCACACGATGAAGGCTGATCCTGCTAGTCTTGCCGGAAGGAGGAGGGTTAAGTTGAGAGAAGCGTCCGAAACCGCCTGTGCAGCAACTTCAAATCGGCGTATCCATTGACGGAAGTCTTTGCCGTTCTCTCCCGTAAACACTTCTGGCAATTCCATGCGATAATATGCCATACTGTAGGAGTTAGAAGCAATCGACTCAACAGATATGATCATCAACAAGGTATCAACACAGTAACTTACTGAATGAGTGTGAGTGAGGGAGGGGGGGGGGGGGGAGGGGGGTCACTCAGAGTGCAAATGAAGAAAATGCAAACTCAACAGTAAAAATATCTGTGGCGAGCGGCTATGATGGAAGGAGGGTGTATTCTGCAACTGGTTATGTTGCTACGCCAACACTATGTAGAATATGCAGGTTTATACGGCAGAATGCTGTAATGTACGGCAGCCAAAGGCAGACTACGGTATACATGCAGACTGAATGTGATAAGTTGCTAGAAAAATACAGAACTGTAGGGTGAAGGAAAAAAACCTCAGTCACCGATGAAGGATGAATACAGGAATACACCAAAAAATACAGCTCCAGTATGAAGAAGGGTAAAGGAAATCTCGCTTTCTGATGAATGATGAATGAAGGAATTCACAAAATTACTGATGTAGGAAGAAATCAAGGCTCGCAAAAACTCAAGATAAAACTTCAGTAATCAATGAAGGAGGTTGAATACACACAAAAACTAACTGCCTCAGCCTAACACGAAGGGAGGTCAATCAGTGACAAGAAGGGTGATATCATGCTCTCAAAATTCACATTCATATACAGATGGAGGGAGAATTTCACTCTGCAACTCACCACTAAAAACACTGCAAGAATTTCTACATATGAAGGAAGGCTGCAATTACAGTTTAGTGCAGAAAAACCACCGCTGCCACCAGTTGTAAGGACCCACACAAAACAAAAGTGGTCTTACAGGTTTGATTACTTGAGCTGCACTATCAGATTTTTATTACAGGCACAAAATGGCTGCCAAGATGGCTGACATGCAGTCCATCAAACAATAATACCCAATCACAAGATTGGACAATAAGTAGGAAACCAATAGAAAAGCTTGTTAAAGATAGAGTGCCATGTGCCATGTGTGCTGGGTTGAATAGCTAAGAGATAAGGAAGAGTGTGTGTGTGTGTGTGGTGCTATAGCAGGTAATGTGCATTAGGATGAATGAATAGGGACAGAACAATAGAAGCCAAGAGCTAGCAGACATGAGAGAATGAATGTAGGTCAGAAGTGCATTAAAGCATAACGGAGTGGAAAGCTAAATGTACAGTGTAAAATAAACAAGTATCAGCGAAATTAAAACCTTACACTATTAACTTATTTATTGTAGGCCCTACTAAAGATAAATATACGAGGAGAGTCGTTGACGGTGCGGTTCCTGCTTTCTAGTGAGACTTTGATCAACAGCGATTCTTTAACGTACTTGACTCGAAAAATAAATTATCAAAGAGAAATTCGTGAAAAGACTAAATCTCTTTCTTAACCAGGGTTTCTCGTTCGAGATTATAAAAACGCCTCGTAAATAAATAAGTTGGATATATTGCCTCGCAGAATCTTGTCCTGGCACATAACAGCGCCCAGAAGCCGGATCATCGATTATGGTAAGGTTTCCTCCTTGTTTTGTATTTGATAGTCTGTTCATTTCATTTATTCAACCAGTTCATCATCATTGCGTTCAGTTACATTGCGTATTGTAGCGTTTTCACATTTCAATTGGAGTCAACAGCCAAAATGAATATGCGCAGATAAATGATTTTCTGTTCATGCTCATAATAATTGTCTTTTATTTGCCGTTCATCGTTCAAGTTGCATCTGAGAAGAAAAATAAAACAGGAACATTTCTAAAAAAGTATGATCATGAGAAAAAAAATACATTTGACTCGTCGTCTTCAGGTGCGGATCTAGCTTTTTGCTAAGGGGGGGGGGGGGGGGTTGACCCAATTACGTTGCGGATACTGTGTAGGTCTGGACAAATGATGACGTTTTTCTATGCACATCACATTTTCACTTGGCAGCCCAAGGGGCCTAACCCCCCCCCCCCTCCCCCGTAGATCCGCCCCTGGTCTTTGAAAATAGCTGACATTATAAGAGAGTCTCAGTTATGTATTGTACAATAATATTACGGAAGAATTTTATTATCTTGTTTATGCTATATAATTCATTGATACTGCCTTATATTTCATATTGTAACATTATATGGGCAAATACGAAAAGCAACGTTGACGCCATTTTACTGTTACAAAAGAAAGCCATGCGTATATGTACTGATTCTTCCTATCGCGACTATGGGAGTCTATGGGAGTCAACTTGATAACCTGCAGTGGAGGGATGCAGCTGCTGATTTCGGCTGCTAGATGATTCATAGGGCCGTCTAGAGGGTGAAGTCCTAGATTGATGTGCGTAGCTCCGATTAGGGCTTGGAGATGTGCGTCCTCCATATTGATCTGAATATCCGCGTCTTCCATATTCAGGAAATCTGCGTCCTGCATATGCTGGAGATCTCTGTCTTGCATATTCCGGAGATCTGTGTCTTGAATATTCTGGAGATCGGTGTCTTGCATATTCTGGAGATCTCTGGCTTGCATATTCTGGCGACCTGTGTCTTCGGTAGTTACGGCTTGGTGACGGAGACCCACGACGTTCCATGTGTCTTCCCTCATGGCCACGTCCAGATGGGCTGCCACCACGTTGCTGAGATCTGCTAGGCCTTTCAACTGTCTCTAACTTTAAAGACATCCTGTCCAGCTTCTTTTCTAACTCGTTGAGTCTTGGCAGTAGTAGTCGTAAGACTGATGATTCTGCAGGCGTCTTGTCCTGGACTCGATCATCTACAGCTGCTACCATACCAAAATCGTGTGCCTGGTGTGCTCTTTCTACACGAAGTGCAACCTTCAATGCCTCGTCAAAATCACAGCCTCCGAGCTCGTGAATCTTTACTTGAAGTGGTTTGTCCACCCCGGCAACAAATCGTCGAAATCTCTCACCACCTTTTGCATTCTCATCATGAGACGGGAAAGCCTCTTCTACTAAGGAAGCAATGGCTGATGCAAATACTTCTAAAGGCTCACCTGGTTGGCGAGTTCGGGCAGTAATACAAGACTTGAATGTGTCAATAAACTGTGTCCGGCCGAAAACCTGAGAGAGTTTCTCTTTCATCTTCTTGAAATCCTTCTTGTCCGAAGCAGACAAGCTCTCCCACACGATGAAGGCTGATCCTGCTAGTCTTGCCGGAAGGAGGAGGGTTAAGTTGAGAGAAGCGTCCGAAACCGCCTGTGCAGCAACTTCAAATCGGCGTATCCATTGACGGAAGTCTTTGCCGTTCTCTCCCGTAAACACTTCTGGCAATTCCATGCGATAATATGCCATACTGTAGGAGTTAGAAGCAATCGACTCAACAGATATGATCATCAACAAGGTATCAACACAGTAACTTACTGAATGAGTGTGAGTGAGGGAGGGGGGGGGGGGGGGAGGGGGGTCACTCAGAGTGCAAATGAAGAAAATGCAAACTCAACAGTAAAAATATCTGTGGCGAGCGGCTATGATGGAAGGAGGGTGTATTCTGCAACTGGTTATGTTGCTACGCCAACACTATGTAGAATATGCAGGTTTATACGGCAGAATGCTGTAATGTACGGCAGCCAAAGGCAGACTACGGTATACATGCAGACTGAATGTGATAAGTTGCTAGAAAAATACAGAACTGTAGGGTGAAGGAAAAAAACCTCAGTCACCGATGAAGGATGAATACAGGAATACACCAAAAAATACAGCTCCAGTATGAAGAAGGGTAAAGGAAATCTCGCTTTCTGATGAATGATGAATGAAGGAATTCACAAAATTACTGATGTAGGAAGAAATCAAGGCTCGCAAAAACTCAAGATAAAACTTCAGTAATCAATGAAGGAGGTTGAATACACACAAAAACTAACTGCCTCAGCCTAACACGAAGGGAGGTCAATCAGTGACAAGAAGGGTGATATCATGCTCTCAAAATTCACATTCATATACAGATGGAGGGAGAATTTCACTCTGCAACTCACCACTAAAAACACTGCAAGAATTTCTACATATGAAGGAAGGCTGCAATTACAGTTTAGTGCAGAAAAACCACCGCTGCCACCAGTTGTAAGGACCCACACAAAACAAAAGTGGTCTTACAGGTTTGATTACTTGAGCTGCACTATCAGATTTTTATTACAGGCACAAAATGGCTGCCAAGATGGCTGACATGCAGTCCATCAAACAATAATACCCAATCACAAGATTGGACAATAAGTAGGAAACCAATAGAAAAGCTTGTTAAAGATAGAGTGCCATGTGCCATGTGTGCTGGGTTGAATAGCTAAGAGATAAGGAAGAGTGTGTGTGTGTGTGTGGTGCTATAGCAGGTAATGTGCATTAGGATGAATGAATAGGGACAGAACAATAGAAGCCAAGAGCTAGCAGACATGAGAGAATGAATGTAGGTCAGAAGTGCATTAAAGCATAACGGAGTGGAAAGCTAAATGTACAGTGTAAAATAAACAAGTATCAGCGAAATTAAAACCTTACACTATTAACTTATTTATTGTAGGCCCTACTAAAGATAAATATACGAGGAGAGTCGTTGACGGTGCGGTTCCTGCTTTCTAGTGAGACTTTGATCAACAGCGATTCTTTAACGTACTTGACTCGAAAAATAAATTATCAAAGAGAAATTCGTGAAAAGACTAAATCTCTTTCTTAACCAGGGTTTCTCGTTCGAGATTATAAAAACGCCTCGTAAATAAATAAGTTGGATATATTGCCTCGCAGAATCTTGTCCTGGCACATAACAGCGCCCAGAAGCCGGATCATCGATTATGGTAAGGTTTCCTCCTTGTTTTGTATTTGATAGTCTGTTCATTTCATTTATTCAACCAGTTCATCATCATTGCGTTCAGTTACATTGCGTATTGTAGCGTTTTCACATTTCAATTGGAGTCAACAGCCAAAATGAATATGCGCAGATAAATGATTTTCTGTTCATGCTCATAATAATTGTCTTTTATTTGCCGTTCATCGTTCAAGTTGCATCTGAGAAGAAAAATAAAACAGGAACATTTCTAAAAAAGTATGATCATGAGAAAAAAAATACATTTGACTCGTCGTCTTCAGGTGCGGATCTAGCTTTTTGCTAAGGGGGGGGGGGGGGGTTGACCCAATTACGTTGCGGATACTGTGTAGGTCTGGACAAATGATGACGTTTTTCTATGCACATCACATTTTCACTTGGCAGCCCAAGGGGCCTAACCCCCCCCCCCCCCCCTCCCCCGTAGATCCGCCCCTGGTCTTTGAAAATAGCTGACATTATAAGAGAGTCTCAGTTATGTATTGTACAATAATATTACGGAAGAATTTTATTATCTTGTTTATGCTATATAATTCATTGATACTGCCTTATATTTCATATTGTAACATTATATGGGCAAATACGAAAAGCAACGTTGACGCCATTTTACTGTTACAAAAGAAAGCCATGCGTATATGTACTGATTCTTCCTATCGCGACCACACCAATCCCTTGTTTTCAAAACTAAAAACTCTAAAAGCTGATGATATAAATTTTCTACAAATAGCACTTTTCATGTTTCGCTTACAAAATGGTCTACTACCTTCATACTTTCCCCCATTATTTAATTTGAATAAAACCATCCACTCTTACCCTACAAGACAAACTGAAAAATTCCATTTAAGAAATCCAAAAACCGCATTGGCTCTCAAATCCATTAGACACGCCGGCCCAGACATCTGGAACTCTCTGCCCATTGTAATAAGAAACCTTAGGACATTGTATTCTTTTAAGAAGGCAGTTAAAACTATGTTATTGTCTAAGTATTGATCATGTCGTGTGTAATTCTACTGTATTCATGTTCGTGTGTACATTGACTGTATATTCAACAATGATGTGTAATCGTCCATGACCTAGCATCGTTTTTTTTTTTTTTCCATTCATGAATGAACCTGCATTCAATCAGCAGATGTATGAGATTTATTGTATTATTACCAACGCTCCTCCTCCTCCTCCTTCTCTCTCCTTTCCTTTTCTTCTCTGCAAGTCACTCTTTTTTATGTTTATTTGTATTGTTGTATCTAAGTTGAGGGCTGCCGGCACGTCAAGCTACTTTGCTTATTTCTGTAGCCCTCCTGCATCTAATGTATGTTAATTATGCATTCAATATATTTGTTTAATATCGTTTATTATCTGTATAGAATTATATACACTTGAAATATTGTATCAAGCCATATTATGTTCATGAAAATGTATGATGAAAAAAAGAAAAAAGATGCAGAAACCAATAAATCAAATCAAATCAAATCAAATATAAATATGCATTACTCGCGAAACCACGAAAGCAATTTTGTCAGTGACAAGGGCATATTGGCTAACCTCGTTTCACTTAAATAATGTTGGAGCGCCTTGAGGGCCTTGCATGGTCAATACGTGCGCTATATAAAATTCCAATATTATTATTATTATTATAATCTGACTTGACAAGCGTAGCAATCTTCAATGCCTCTTTACATGTAAATGTAAATATACCTGTCATGGATGTATAGCGCGGACAAAATGAGGTTTCAGGTTTTATTTGAATAGCGACCAATATTTGCTATGCGAGTATCCATCTAATTAGAAGGACGGAGTCTAACACGATCTTCCTCTGGTCACAAGCATCACAAAATGATACAGTCAACTTTATCAACACTACTGATCAAGATACAAGAGTGTGTTGGTCTTGACGTGGAAGGAAACCACTTTGATTATACACGTACAAACCAATTTGTGTATAAGCCAGAATTATTGTGTTGTTTCTAAATATTTTGGACGATGTTAAACTGCGATAAAAGAGTAAATCCTGAACTGTTGTTATAAATACTGTCTCCTCACAGGATATTTTTGAACGGTGAAGAAGTGTCCATTTAACGTCCCTTCTAAAAGACTAACTAAAAGACTGTTATTTTCAACCTGTTACAACTTTCTGGCTTAATCATCCAAACGACGACAATGGCTAGATGGATTAACAACAGCACAACTTTAATGACTGGAGTCGTTACTGTCACTACTTTTATGCCATTTTCGACGGTTTTGGAAGAAGACACCGCTCAAACTACCAATCGTCAAGCATCCGATGCAACCGCAGTTCCTTGGGTCTGGTTATCCATGGAGTGGTCCTGGTGGGTCATTGTTCAACTGTTCGCTGCAATACTCGGAATCTGTGGAAACCTTCTGGTGATGTTGGTATTGTTCAACAAACGTAGAGCCCGTCGGTCAACTGATACTCTGATCGGGGCCTTGGCTTTCGCTGACTTCTTGACCTCTGTATTCTTCATACCACATCCGCGGATCGCTACTCTACCAAGTGATACTTGGCTGGCTCAGGTCTACTGTCGTATCATTCATACATCCCTAATCATGTGGGTAGCCGTTGTGGCTTCCGTCTTTACATTGACTGTCATCACTTTGGAACGTTACTTCGCCATCGCACATCCTTTCTTCTTCTTAAGAAATGTCAACCCTGCTCGCACCTCTATGTGCATCTTCATTATATGGGTCGCTGCAATTGCAACGAATAGCTTCCAGTTTGTTGCAGCGTATGCAGCTGGGAATACATGTGTCGTTATCTCCACATCTCGGAGTGCTCTATTCGCGATTGGTATTTCTGTTTTCATCGTGGAATTTTTTCTCCCGGTGATTGTAATGATGTTATCACAGATCATGACAGCAGTTTTCCTTCACAGGCAATCACTTCAATTCCATGAGGGTAACTCTAACAGCGATCGATCAAATGCTAACATGAACCATATCGTCGCTAGGAAACGCGTCATTCAGATGCTTTTCTTGGTCACGACGGTGTTTGTCCTCTGCTGGGGACCGGCTCAAATCTTCTATCTGATGCTGAACCTCAGACTTCTAGACATTTCGCATGTGTTTGGTCTTCTCCATCGGTCCCTGGTCGTTCTCGCGTTTGCCAACTCCTGTGCGAATATTTTCATATATACCATTCGTTACCCTCAATTTCGTCAGGCCATGTGCGATATGTTTCGGAGTGATTCAAAATTAAAAGCTTCACTCTTTGGAGAAGTCACTGCAAAAGATCCAAGGAGGTCTACAAGGTCTCCATCAAATGTTTAAGGTGTCCATGTTGGTAATCATAAAGAAGCACTTACTTGAACCTGGTCTAACGTAGTCCATTGATAAAATAAAAAGCCCTTTTGTTCTCTCTTTATTCTGTGCTAGTTGTAATTCAGTCAAAAAATCAATGAACGAAATGAATCCAGATATGTAATCAATATCAGAGATTGATTCATGTATATACGAAATCTACAAACAATCATTGTTTTCATAACTGGTAGATCAAGGCTAATACATTTGAATGATGCTGTTTAGAAATTAAAACAATTTGCTCTGTTTTTATTGGGGTAAAATAGAATATTTGTATTATATACAAATATGACTTCTTTTTTTTTTACACGGTTTAATAGACATTCGTTTAAATGTATGAAAACATGAAACATAAATTATTTGTTGTTGTTTTTTGGTTCATCAATTTTTAGACTTTCAAAACATTATTATTATTATTATTATTATTATTATTATAGTTTTATTTCAACAGGGTAGTCTCATTTCAAGTCCATTTCTGGACCTGCTCTCCCAGAGAGCCCTGCAGTCACATAAAAAAAACATGTACAATCAAAACATGAATTCATAACATTCATACAAAGTTAAAAATATACATGGCATATACAATCAATTCAACACACATTAACAATTATAAGAAGAAAAAAAAAATGAAATGTGATTAATTAAGGTCAAATTAACGTGAAAAGATGTTTACAAGAGAAACAACTAAGTTTGAAAATACTTTTTAAAACTTTGCAAAGACTTACAATTTTGGATGTTACAGGGTAATTTATTATATAATTTAGCCCCTGAGACTGCTAAGGTTTTCATTTTAAAATCTGTTTTACATTTTGGAATAAATAATGGACTGTTTAGAGCATAACGAGTAGAATATAATACTGGTCTTTTATTATTAATTGGAGTTAGATATGGTGGTGATAGGTCGTTGCTGATTTTAAAAATTAAGATGCATTTATGATATTTTATTCTTTCCTCTACTGACTGCCATTTCAATTTATTCATAAAAATATTTTGGGGTGTAAATATTCGGCACGAAGTACTAATCGTGCATATCGATTTTGTAATTTTTGCAACTTTGTTAGAGTTTGTTTTGACGTATTTCCCCATACTGAATTACAGTAGTTTAAATGCGGTAGGATAAGAGAATAGTATAATGTAAACAAATTATTACGGGAAATATAATTGCGTATCCGTCTAATGCAGGCAATCGTACTCGATACTTTCTTAACAACTTTTCTTACATGTAGCGACCATGTTAGACATTTGTCTAGTGTTACACCTAGATATGTCATACTTTCGACTGAGTCGAGTACATTATCACTGTAATGAATACAAATATTATTATTTTGAATTTTTCTTTTAGAACCAAAATGTATTGTTTTGGTTTCATTTGCATTTAAAAACATTCCATTATATTGTAACCATTTCAAGATACTGGAAAAGTATTTTTGGAGATTGCATTCACAAACTTTATAATCCTTTCCATGATGAAAAACTGCCGTGTCATCTGCATATAAGGAAATGTTTGTCTTAGAATGGAGTTGCAGATTACAAATATCATTCACATAGAGGCAAAAAATTAATGGCCCAAGTATTGAACCTTGTGGAATTCCTGATTTCACAGTTTGAACAATACTCTTCATCCCTTGCAAGAATACACATTGTTGCCTATAGAGGGTTCCCACAAGCAGCCATATTGGAGGACAAATAATATAAACCTGTGCATCAGACTATGAAAAGTCATTGTTTGCATGGTCTAGTGCACGGGTTTGCTAGTGTTTGTACTCCAATATGGCTGCTTGTGGGAACCCTCTATTGGATAGATATGACTCGAACCACTTAAGTTCAACTCCCCCAATACCATATACAATAACATTTTCTGAAGAATCAGGTGATGTGGTATAACGTCGAACGCCTTTTTCAGGTCAAGAAAAATGGCCCCAGTGACCAGACCTTTGTCCATATTATCAAGTATACCTTCGACTATTTCAGTTAAGCATGTTAGAGTTGAATACCCGGGCCTAAACCCTGATTGACGTTCACTTAACAAAGAATGTTTGTTTTTAAATGTAGTATATACCTGGTTGTGTACAGCCTTCTCAAATATCTTCGAAAGTGTGGGGAGAACAGAAATAGGTCGGTAGTTAGTTAATTCCTTTTTGTTTCCACCTTTATGAATAGGAGTTATTTTAGCAACCTTGAATTCATGAGGAACGTACCCTTCTGACAATGAACAATTGAACAATACTGTTAAGACTCTAGCAATGTGTGGGGCAGCTATTTTGAGTAGCTTTGGAGGAAGATCACCAATACCAACTGCTTTTGAAACATCAAGCTTGAGTAGTTCTTTTAAAACAAAACATTCTTTGATATCTGTATATTTGAATTTATGTTCTGTTTGCGGTAATGTTTGCAATGCATTTATATTGAAATGAGAACCATTCGCTCCTGTTAATTGGCTTTGAATATTATTAAAACTTTCATTAAACAATTCTGCTACCTTTCCTTTGTCTGCTACAATTTGGTCATTTACAAGAATTTTATATTCAGAATTGGCTTCTTTCTTTGGGGGTAAATTTTTGAGTACTTTCCAGGATTTTGTCATATCATTACCATTTTCAATGCAAAGATTCTTATAATATTGGTTCTTAACTTCTTGTTCAGTGCATTTGCCCTATTTCTGAATTCTTTAAACTTTTCCCAGTAGTCTGTAGTTCTGTGTTTATCAAATTTGCGTTTAAAATAATTCCTATCTCTTGCGATACATAAATATTCGTTGGTAATCCAAGGTGATCCCATAGAACGTTTCTTATTGTGACATTAGATCACAAATGTAAATATTTCACATATTCTCAACATTTTGATCGCTTAAGTACAAATTATCCCAGTTGATATCTTTAACATGATTTTTAAAAGAATTGTCATTAAAGTTTCTAAACGAGCGGTAGGTACTCACAGAACATATAGAGGGTGATGGTATTTCTTTCAATACAAGGTAAATCAGTAAATGATCACTTACACCGATAGACTGTGTGCCCCTCTCCAGTGATTTCAAATTATTTGACACAAGAATTAGATCAATAAGGGTTGTACTATTAACGGTTATACTTGTAGGGGTCCTTATCAGCTGTGACAAATGCATATTGTCACACAGATCACTTATCTGCTTTGAAATCACCTAATATCACAATATTATACAAATAACGCACGTCCCAGAGTGCAATAGCGGTGAATGCAGTACACGCGAGGTTTCTTTAGATTGGTGCCGCTCTGTGAACGAGCCGCTTGCGGCGAGTTTACAGTGCGCACCATCTGAAGAAACCGAGCGTACACTGCATTTACGTTTCGCACAACAGGGTCAAGTGCGTTAATATGTTTTATAAAATAGCGACACAAATAGCAACAAACGAAACTTTAGATCTTAAGTTAGAGTCTACGTACGTACGAGAGTTCGATCTAGATCTAGAGTTATGTTGGTTCTAGACTAAGAGTAGACCTTGCAGGCTTACCAAAAAGTCAAAGGGATTCATTGCCTTGATTACAAATAAAATCCAAGCAGTGGGTCTAGAGACGAGTCTACATCAGACAGCTGAAATTCCTGGCTTCATTATAAAATCCAAAAGTCAAAACAGGCCTAAATCCAAGGCAAAAATAAAATAAAAATTTGCTTTTTAATAATACCCCGCTCTAGATCTAGTCTAGCTAGCTAGCTAGAGCTAAGCTACGCGTACGTTGCGCTGGGGATCATGATGGAGCGTACAATATTAGCTACGCGTAGCCTACAATAATTGCAATGCACTCGAGGGAGCGCGTACTACACGTACGCGCGCGCACTGGATCTCCATGGTCACGCGTACGCACCGTGCAATATAACTTTTTACTGCGCTTTTTCTGCACTCATTTCGGCAAAATCGTGCTTGCCTCAAAAATTTGTCAATGTCATGTGACGCGTATTGACCAATCACGATGCTTAAAATACTAGAGCCATTTTATAACATTTTATAACGTACATATATTTTCTAATTTAAGTTTTAGGTTATTGAAAGATGCACTACCACTGTTAATTGAACACGCACAGCTTTTGGCATAAACATATTTGCAATCGACATGTATAAAACACACGCTATGATGTCCGGAAATAAAAATGTGTCAATACAATTAAAAGTGCATGAAATAATACGAGCAAATATTTGATTAATTTTTCAAGTCGAATGATGATGTGGGGAGGATGTGAAAATATGTAGGAGTGAAAAGTTCAAAGACATTAAGAATATTAAACTAAACGCACTTTATTTCTACCACGTCTACTGGTATTGATTGATTTGATCTTATACACTACGAAACAAACACACGCTTGCACTTGCACTGTTGACCCATACAACACGCTTTCAATTACTTATGTTTTATTTTTTGTTACAGTAAAAATTTCACATTTAGGTGTCGATCTGAATAATTGTTATACAACGCCATTTTGGCACCACGTAGCTTCCCCCTCCCTGCTTATGATGGGTCTACTGCATTTATTTAATTCTATAATAATATTATTATTAAAATTATTGTCACATTTATATGTTAGGATTGTATCACTATTCTAATTTCATTGCTTTATTATTTTAATTTTATAAAGAAAATGTTCTTTGTCTATTTAATTTTGATTTTGTTAATAAATGCAGAAATAAATCTGCCTTTAAACAAAATAATAAAAAAATCAAAAATGTTAACCAATTTTTTTTGTCAGAGGGACAGTCTTAGATGTGATGGTTGCCTTGGTACCTATGGTGCGATGGTAGGGCGCTTTAGTAACGAGACGGAAAGCACAGGAGACGGTGTGTTTAACCAACTGTGACGGGTCTCACACTCTTGTTACCGTCGTGATATTCAAGCGCTTTCGCTGTCTGCTAAAGGCGACGGGGACGCAAAGTCCGTATCCAATTCCCGCGCAGAACTGCACGCCTGCTGCCTTTTGGTGCTAGTGCTCTAGGACCTGGAGGCTTGGCCGGAGCGCCGGGGCAATGGACCCGGCGGTGGGCTGTAGTGCACAGCGTGCAGGCACGTCATGCATAACGATGAAAAAGGGCCCCCCAAAGTAGGCCTAAACGGCCAAACCATTTAATTTAATTAATTTATTGTAGATTGAGGTATAGAATAAGCTAATTACCGAACAGACATTGGAAACACTTAGTAGATTCCCTGTTGTTATCTTCAGTAGTCATGGTAGTGCCCTGCATTGTTAGATCTAGATAACAATTATTTGTCAGCTCTCTCTCCTATGTCGTGTTTAGGGAACGAACGCTATGTTGGCCGAGTACCGTTCCGAAATGCGCATGCGCAGTTTGTTTTTTTTCGCTCGCGTTACCGTCTCCTTTGCGTACCGTCTCGTTACTAAAGCGCCCTGGTATTTATGATGTGAACGTTGGAAGGATGAACAGTAACTCTATAACACTCCTTTACTTCTTTCTCATATTACGTATGCCGAGAGCCAGAACGGTATGAACCCATTGGCTTTAAGACAAACTTATCCACCTTTCAGCCCTTGAACATATGCTAATGGACTTCACTATTCATGACTTCACTATTCATGTTGTCCCGCTGTCAAACCTTCTCCCTTGATCATGAAACTGTCAGATTAATGTGATTATGGTTACCCCGTCATCAATCCTTGATTTTCTCTTTTCTCCTGACAGCAGGGCATATATTGATATGAAATAGTCACAATAAATTCTTATTCCTTTTCTGTAATCCAAAATCGATGATTACCATCATTTTTTCAAAAAATGTTAACCTATTTATTGTAGGCCCTACTATACAATAAATATACGAGGATAGTCGTTGACGGCGCGGTTCTTGCTCTGTAGTGAGATTTTGATCAACAGCAATTATTTAAGGTACTCGATTCAAGAGGCCTTGTTAAAAGAAAGTTGGCTATATTGCCTCTCAGAATCTTGTCGAGCCGGGTCATGGTCTATGGTAAGGTTTCCTCCTTGTTTTTTTTTTCGTTAATCTGTTATAGTTAATGATCGTCCAGTTATATTATGTCTTGTATCATTTTAGTATAGGATTTTCCGGCCAAATTCACGAGTTTGTCATTTAAATTAATTTGTCATGCGTTCAAATTCGACGGTTCTAGTTTTCAAGTCTATGAAGTTTTCGTTAGAATCTATGCATGTTTCATTCAAATTAATGAATAATGTGCTTCTTTCGCTAATTAGTCATTCGATTTGGCGCAACACGATTTCTGACATCGCGAAGGTGTAATTTTAGCATTCGAATTCATTTGTACTTGTAGCATTCAAATTAGCACTTTGTGCACTTAAATTGATGGTCAATATACATTTCTCGTTTATTACACACTTTTTATCGCTTATTCTATTGTTTTATCCATGTGTATTTCATCATATTTATTTTCTTGCATTTATACACTTTATATACTTCTAGATTTATATGATATTCATCAACCTTTAAATTTGATTGTTAAGAAAAACAAAAAAAACGAACTACGGACTTGATGGTCTCAATATTTTTGTAAATTTTCATGTAAGGAAGTTGTTCGTCTTGTGTTTCATCATAAATTTATCACAATTTCATTATGGAGGAAGGGTACAATATTGTGACTGGGGTAGGTATTTTCGTATCCAACTTTTCCGGGGTATATGAACATGTCCGTCCAGAAATGCCATATCCCTTGATTTCGCCCCTTCTTTACCTAAATGTCTGACTACACCCATATGCATTGTCCTCAAAATGAATAAATGGAATAACAGAAAAGACCTAATGGCAAATCATGCATTTAATTGCATTTTTTAAAACTGTAAACGTGTGTTGCATTTCTTCCCATAACATTCCTAACTTGAATAAACCTAATTCGAATACGAATGACAGGTGTTAATTTGAATGATAAAAATGACGCCTCGACAAGTGACGATTAATTTGAATGCTAGTTGAGCAGTTTCTAGACTAAATGGCAGATCTATGAAACCCTTCGACCAAAATCCTAAATTAAATACCAAAACGAGAATATTGAATGATAATTGGCATGGCAAAGCCGATCTGCGCTAACTTAAATGCAAAGTAAATGAATTCGAATAACAAACTCGCGAATTTCGCCGGGAAATCCTATATTTCAATTGGAGTCAACAGCCAAAATGAATATCCGCAGATAAAATATTTTCTGTTCATGCTCATAATAATGTTAATAGTTACCGTTCATCGTTAATGTTGCATCTGAGAAAAATAAAAAACCACTATGTAGACTTAAAGGAAAATTCCTACTAAATCTAGAGTATGATCATGAGGAAAAAAATACATTTGACTCGGGGTCTTTAAAAATAGCTAAATTATCAGAAAGTCTCAATTCTGTATTGTTCAATAATATTACTGAAGAATTTTATTATGTGAAAATGTATTACTCGCGAAACCACGAAAGCACTGTTGTCAGTGACATGTGACAATATACAAGGGCATATTGGCTAAACTCAAAGGAGTATTGATTAAATATCTTATAATTTCACTGAGATCATCTGACTTGACAAGTGTGGCAATCTTAATTTCCTCTCTACATGTAAGTGTCAATATACTTGTCATGGATGGATATACATGGCGGACAAAATTAAGTTGTAGGGTCTTTTTCAATAGAGACCAATATATGCTATGCGAGTATCCATCTAATAAGAATTGCCAAGGAAGAACTATTTTACATGGAAAGTTTACATGAAAAATAATTGTGGGGAAGCGCAACGATGCACAGCTGTCCAGGTGATTAGACCCTTTAGATGGCAATTCAGATACCAATGACACGATTAGAATATGCAGAGAAAGGTTTTCATTCATTTTATAATATCTTCTTTAAGTTTGATGTTAATTTTTCACAATTATGATGATTAATTGTAAACTCTATATCCAACCTATTCCAGACATGGCGAATGTAATCCCGATGATTGTCCATGGATGGATGCTCTTGTGTTTAACCTTTCTATTCTTCATCGTTACACATGGTGATGATCAGACCACCCGTACAACTACACCTCACCCTATTTTGAGCCCAACACAAGTACTGCCTTCAAATAACATATTTGAAGTTTCCTACTATAGCACAGAAGACACAGAAAAGGAGGATTTTACAGCCTATGACTACGACATGACGACACCTGAGACAGGTACAAACACCGATGATGGTGACAGTGTCTTTAAGTCAAGTGGAACGTGGTCCTGGTACCCAATGTCGTGGCCGTGGACTTCGATTCTCCGACTGAATTCCGCCATCATCGGCATCGTCGGGAATGCCATCGTCATCATCGTCGTTTTCAACCGTCGAGTCTCTAAAAACTCCACCGATATCCTGATCGGGTCCCTGGCTGTGGCTGATCTCTTATCTTCTATAGCTATCATCCCTGTTCCTATAATCAAGTACGTCCCATCGACATGGTTTGGTGAGGTCTACTGCCGAGTATTCAACGGGCAGATCTTTATGTGGTCTTTCGTCAACGTATCCATCTTCATTTTAACCGCCATTTCTGTAGAGAGATATGTGGCGGTTATATATCCATTCACATTTCGACGTATCTTCTCGATGCGACGTACGGCAATCTACATCATTCTCATCTGGACGGTCTGCGTCATCAATCACGCCATCTGGTTCTATTTCTTCATCAAGGTACACCATGTTACTCACACATGTCAAGTGCCAACGGAACCACCGTCCTTACGGCTTCTTGGTGGATTGTCACAGGTCACATTCCATTTCATCTGTCCTCTATTCGTCATGGTTATCACCCAAGCAATAATCATCATCACCTTGCATCGTCAGGCGAAGCGCTTCAAGTTCATGAACAGTTCCAAAGAAAGGACAATCCATGCCGTGAAGTCACACGATGCTAAATGGAGAGTCATCAAAATGTTTCTCATGGTAGTCCTCACTTTCATTGTAGGTTGGTCTCCTGGTCAAATATCATTCCTCCTTTACAGCGCACAGATCATTGGTCCTAGGTACCTCTATAGTCCTCTGGATCGTATCTTTACAGTCATGGGGTTCTACAATTCCTGTGCTAACCCTATTATCTATACGATCAGCAATGCCAAATTCAGACTTGCCGTCAAGAATGTGTTGACGCGAAAAGGTAGCGATAATATATCTGCTTTTGGAATCAAACCGGAAACAGATAACCCTGATACTGGAATGACGTCTGTCCATAGCGCTTGAAACCTGCCGAATACAGTCGAATATATAAATGTGGGCCAGTATTACCATCATGCCCGTTGCAAACGAGACACAGGGCGTCATTTGCTTATGTGCTGACGTAGCAGTGCGTCAGTGAATAGGGACTTTTAGATTTGCACGTTTACAGCTTTGACTGCAACGTGTGACGTCATTTTAAGGCACTGCGCATGCGTCACGTCGTCTCAGTCGGCGATCAAGAATGCGTCAACCTTGATTTTCCTAAATATAGTACGGTACTAGTATATATGCCGCGTGCGCATAAAATATACAGTTCCTCAGGTAGACAAAGGAACATCCCTTCCCTGCTATTATGTAAAAATGTGTAGAACAAGTGTCACATGCATATTCACCTGTTCTACACATTTTTACATAATAGCAGTGAAGGGATGTTCTACCATAGCAATAGGCCATTTTCGTAATGTAACCAAATTTAATGCATAGGTCTTTGTGAAGTGCCTCAATACAAACTATTTCATTCACCTGATAAGAATAATAGTATTTCAATAGACAGAATCCTAACTGCATGCATTAGTTTTTGCCACGTTGGACAAACATTATGGCTTGACCTACCTAGCAACACTTAATATATGCAGTTGCATTCTGACTATTGAAATACTACTATTCCTATCAGGTGAATGAAATAATTTGTATTGAGGCACTTCACAAAGACCTATGCATTAAATTTGGTTACATTAAGAAAATGGCCTATTGTTGAGGGTAGAATGAGGAACTGTATATTTTGTCCTCTTTCTTTGTCTGTCATGTAATTCATAGTGTTACTTCCTGCATGCATGTATATCGTCGAGTGCAATCTAAAAGATTTCTAATTGTAGTCAACATGGGCAGTTGAGTACGTTGACACGCATGATCAGTCGGCGTACGTCGTGTTCTCGTCTACTCAATCTAAAAGTCCCTATTGGCGCAGTCTATGACGCACCATGTGAGAGTGATCTCGTTGAATGTGAATGCAAGGGGAACATTGCAAAATAGTGTTGTGTCTAGTTATAAATAAAGAGATTATCATAAGGGACTTTTAGATTTACACGACGAGAACGTGGACCGCCACGTGTGACATCCTTTCGGGTAATGTAACGTCCTTTTAAGGCACTGCCGGGCACGGCCCAGTGCCTTAACACAATGTCACCCGCGGCAGTCCACGCTCTCGTCGTGTAAATCTAAAAGTCCCTATTACCTTCACGTCTTACTCCCACGTTGAATTTCCCGATTACTTCTAAATGTATCGCCTCTCTCCCGTGAGTGTTAACTAATATGCATTTTCATTGGCATTAATCCTCTCCTTTCCATAACAACAATAGGATTTCTGGTCAACGTTGAATACTATTTCTAACATAACCCTGATGCTACTGAATAAAGTGACGTTTGCTGCAGACCATTAGGCTACCCCAAATGGCATGCGTAAAACACTCCCGATAGAGAGATAATGGAATATTATGCCAATAATGACATTCTCAAATGTTTTAGCAGGGCGACTGTAATCTTACTTAAAAAACATGGAGATATCCCTTCTTATATCTCCATGCTTAAAACGTGACTGTATAAAGGGTAAATGTGCGTCGTGTGAACATGTGCTTGAAGCGTCAAGATCGCTGAAATTGAAATGTTTCCCTATCTGCTATTCTTTCTTCTCTCTTGTTAGATTTCTGTATTTTTCTTTATTGCAATGACGACCTTCGTCATTGCCTTGTTTTCGTTCACATTATTAATATTCTTACTTCTTCGTTGCGATGACGACCTTCGTCATTGCCTTGTTTTCGTTCACATTCTGCCCCATTAATATTCTTCTTTTCTTCGTCAGGAAATCGCATTCGTTTTGCACGTAGTGCTTGTTATTCCTAGTTAGGTGCTTTCATTATGTCCATTTCCTTTCAAATTACGTAGGCATCATCTCTAGCATCTCATCCAGGTCACTACTTTCTTCGATTTTCGAAATCACTCATGCATAACCGTCCAGGCGCCATTTTGTCCGTTTCTGATCCATTTTAAGGCCTTTCTTTCTTCCTTCCTCTCTCCACTATCCTAGATCCTACAAACTTCTAACAAATTCCTTTAGATAGTCTAAGAGATGTGCTTTCATCTGCGACGTATAACCTGACCTTCAAAATGCCATCTTCGTACTCAAAATTCAAATCTGAAACCGACTCCGTCAAAAATCTCTCAAATTCTTGAAAAATGGACCCCTACAAATCTAAAAATTGCAATAACTTTCTTTAACCAATTCCGTTCCGTCTCATCTTCTCGCAGAATCTTTATTTTATAATTGCACATAGCCATGCCAAATTTTACGCTCCAATGGCTATGCAAAACATAAGCGCCCTCTAAAGTTCTGGGAATTGGCTTTCTTTCTGTGGCCGTATCTATCTCCATTATGGCTTTGCAGACCCGTACCCTTTTTTGGATTTAGATACTTGAACATATGCCCTTTCCAGCCATATACAAAATTATATACACTAACACTGACCGACTTTGCGAAAAATGCCCTCAAAATATGCAGTTTTCAAAAAAATTGAGAAATAACTTCAACTTGCTCTACAATTTTAATAACGTCGGCGCAAAGTTATCGCCAAAAATGATGAATTTGCTATGCATTACGTAATAGCGCCTTTAATGGGTGCAATACATTGCGAGCAGATGACAATGGTGTCAAACTGACCGCAATGAAGTGCCCTTTGGAATGATACCAAGTATGGTATATGTTCACACAGAAAATTTTGAGTAAATCACATTTGAACAAGGGTCATTATACGAATTCCGCCGAGTTTCCGCCCAATATTATAACACGTATCGGCTATGGCGTCATTTTTTCAGACTGCTTTTTGCCCCCTAAACGTCCCTTTTTTCCTTGAAATTTTGCAGTGACATTCCGACTTGCAATACGCAGGGCACCTTGTAGCCGGATTTTTAAAATTGGTCAAGGGGGTCATTTGAGACGCCATTTTGTCCTATAAATCTATTTTACATCACGTGTTTCGATAGGATTACCATAGAACAAAAGAGATTTGTTTACAATAACAACCATGAAATTCTCTTTCCAATGATACCAAATACGTCCGATAAAGAGACATAAAGAGAGAGAAAAAACAAACAATTAAAGTCCGGTCATAATACAGATCCTGTACGTTTTCCGCCCATGCATTACACGCATTGTCTATGGGGCAAATCGGGTTCACGCTTCTGGACCCCAGAACGATCTTCATTTTTTTGAAATTTTACAGGCACATTCTAAGTGGCCAAGTGCAGAGCATCAAGAAGCCGGATTTTTTTTAATCGGTCAAGCATGACATTAAATGCTACTTCATACTCTGCGTAACTAGTCCGAAAGATGCTCTTTCGTTTGACACGTAAAAACATGGCGTCATTGCACGCACATCGTTCTGACACGATTGCATTTCTAGTTCTTCTCTTTCGTCTCTTTTAATTTCTTTGGTTTTCTTTCCTTGCTTTCTCTCTCTCTCTCTCTCTCTCTCTTCTCTTCTCTTCTCTTCTCTATTTTTCCCCTCTTCCTCCTCTCTTGATAAACACTTTAATCTACCTTACACTTATTTTAGTACAAATCAGTTTCCCCATAATACACGGTATTATCTTAAAGTCATCACACGTAGTTTGTTGAAAATAACTTTGACATGGTATTTCTTATCAATATAACCGTCATTTCCTTCACAGATAACTATTGAATGAATGTTAACGATAGCCGATGAATGTCATTGGGTCGGAAGTATTAAATTTGGTGTAATTTGTGTGTATCAAAACAGCCTACGCTATTTAATAAATAAATTACTGAAAATTATACAACATCATGTTACCCAACATTTCATCTCCGGTCGTATTTTTAGAGTCGTTGGTAGATATGCAGTGACTAAGTACCTTATTGTTTGTTTCTTTGTTGTTTTTGTTGGTTTTTAGCTAAGTTTTAATATTCCTAATCGAATTGATGGCATGGCTATCTATCTTTTCGTTGAATCTCCATTATCCATTAAGTCAAATTATTCCACGAAATGCTGAAACTGATATTATACAAAATTACGATTCGATTAATTAAAAACGTCTAAATCTATTTTCTACTTCAGTGAGACTCAATATCATTAATTTTATGCTGGCATGATACTTATCGAGATGAAGTTATTACGATCAAGATGCTGATTATAATGACCGGATCTCGCAGACAATGTATATATATATTTTATATCCTGCCACAAAAATTGATTGGTTTTTGATTGGTTGAGAGCTCTACATGTGACCAGAAATATTTCAATCATTTTAAGGTTGCTCTGTAAAAGTACTATTTGGGAGTAGAATTACCATTTGGGAGTTGAAAATTGTGTATGATAATTTTTGTTTTAATTGTAATATTTTATTAAAATTATTAATGTTTTTTGTTATAAATAAAAATTGATAATTTTTTGGATAATTTTTTTAAATATAATAAATGTCGAAATGTTTAAAATGTTTTAGAATTATTTTTTTGGGCGGGAAGGGAATGCAGGATGCAGGATATAAAACAAATATACCCTGCCTTCGTTTCGAGGTACTGGTTAAAACTATGGGCCTCGGTGACTCCAATAGTACAATTTACTTCGGGGCTGCGCCCCTCAGCAAATAGTACTATTGGAGTCATCATCATAGTTTCAACCAGAACCTCTCAAGACAGTGAATTGTGGTGTAGTCATTATAAGGATTTGTTTAATTGTGTACATAGTACGGTGCAGGATGTTACTAATGCTTTATTTTGATGTAGATGTGGTTATCTCTCCTGAGGAGGTAAAAGAAGCTATTAGAAAATTAGACGACAATAAGTCATGTGGTCTTGATACCTTGTGTGCTTACCTTGTGTGCGGGTAAGCATGAATCCGATGACCGGGGTAATAATATATATCTGTAAAGCGCATTGAGACGGCCTGCGGTCCTGAAATGCGCTATATAAGGACGAACTATTATTATCATTACTATTACAGCTAAACATTTAAAGTTTGCAAGCATTTCTGGCTTTTTGATTCATGGTATCTTACCAGATAGCCCCGTCCCCCCCCCCCACACACACACACACACTCTGGGAACGGAGGGACCGCATTCATGTTCCCAAAATCTCCGGTAAAGGGGTACTTTTTACGCAACAAAGTCCGGCTCGTAATACACAAAAAATCGGCCCGTATTGACTTTACACACCGGACTTAGGGGGGAGGGGGGTGCTCTCAAAGGGAGGGAACATGCATACGCGTACCCTAAATAACACTGAGTGGGAGGGGGGCCGGGCCAGATAGTATGATTTCCGTTGTTTTGGTGCCAGTCATTTAAAAAGTTTGCTCAAGATTTGTTCTGATTATGGATATGATAATGATGTCAAATATAATACCAAAAAAAGAGTCATGTTATGATAATTAGATGTAAGGAACACCGTATATTGGTATTGGTCATTTCTTTAATGAGGACCTCAATGATGATAAAGATATTAGTCGACAGTGTCGTAAATTATATGCTCAAGGTATTATGCTTGTTAGGAAATTTCATATGTGTTCTCCGGATGTGAAGGTGGCATTATTTAGGGTTTACTGTACACCTGTGTATACTGCGCATCTGTGGTGTAATTTTAAGAAGAGTAGTCTGTACAGGCTTACTGAGGCCTTTAATGATGCCATGAGAATGCTTCTTAGGGGACCTATATATTTGTGCTAGTCAAATGTTTGCTGAGTTGAATGTTCCAGTCTGTCCGGCTGTATTACGAAATATCGTGTATAAGTTCATCCAGAGAGTGGATGTCTCTGAGAAAGGTATTATAAAGGTGTTAGTGAACCCCTCGTATAGTTGCCTTAGGTACACATCGGGCCTCTGGAAATTTTGGCTTAATAGCCTGCTGACACATGGGAATTGATCATATTGTGGTGTTACCAAGGACTATCCAGTTGCTCATGGTTGCAGTATAGTCTGTCCTTGTTGTTTGTTATAATATATATTATTGTTCGGGTTAGTTGAGCCGAGATTGCTACAAGTTACAACTTCAATAGATTGTTATACATGTACTTATTTTAATCTTACAGTTACAGTTTAGAGTTAGATTGCTATACCTTTATCAATTTTACAGATACAGATTATATGTTGCAGTTTAGATTGTATATACGTAGTATAGTAGTTGTTATACTCTTTGTAAGATTTGATGTTATTATACTAATCATGTTTATACTCCGCTCTTTTCCCTATACACCTATGTAACATATGTTTTATGAACCTTTGCCTTGTGCAGCTGAGTCTGAAATAAAGTTCTGAATTGAATTGAATATATTTGTATAATATATATAGTCCTTAAAGGGAAATCCAACCTTAATAGCAAACTAATTTAACAACTTTCCCATTTATTCCTCCCCCCCCCCCAAAAAAAAAATGACTACAATGTCATTTGTTTTCAAAGTTGATAACTCAGGAGGGTCTTTTCATTTTAGAGAACCTATAATGATACGCTCTCCATAATATACGTTGAGTAGTGCCTGATGAGAGGAAATGCTTAGAAGAAAAAAAATCAGAACTTAATTATATTGTTGTACATGACAAACGGGAGAGTAGTCCATGCATCCGTCATAATCCACTGACCAAATTACCAATGCGAGATTTGCATGGATATAGTGATCTCATATTTCAAACTATTTTGACTTCCTCATTAATCGTCGGATATATTACAGACCTCCGTCATTCTGGTTCTCCTATTTTCTTGCTTTCGGACAAATTAACTTATTACAAGGGTTGTGCTTCCACTTTTACATATCTGATATGCATGACCCTACGTGTTATCAGTGTCTGCGATATGGTGTAATATTAAAGCCCCAACAAAATTGCGCTTCAAAAAAGTAAAAATCTTTGAGTGACCGGTTTTACCATACTCATTTTCCCCAGTAGACTGTAGTGTTATATTTTGCTCTCTCTCTCTCTTCCTCTCTCTCTCTCTCTTTATTGTTTGTCTGTTTGTTTGTTTGTTTTTAAATCAGATTCATCCTGCATGCAATCGTTTTTCAGAGAGGGAAAGAGAAGACAGGAGAGGAGAGGAGAAGAAGGGAAAGAAGAAGGAGAAGAAGAAGCCGGAGAAGCAGAAGAAGCAGAAGAAGAGGAAGAGGAAGAAGAAGAAGAGGAAGAAGCAGAAGAGGAAGAAGAAAAAGAACAAGAAGAAGATGAAGAAGGAGAAGAGGAAGAGAAAGAGGAAATCCATTTATTACTCCTAACTTACAAAACATTACATAACATGACCCCTGAATATTTGAAAGACATGTTTGAGTTTAAACCCTCTCCATACTCCCTCCGTAATGCACATAACCTCTCTTTACCTAAGCCAATAACTAATTATTGTAAAAGAACTTTTGTGTACAGAGCCTCTTTTCAATATAATAAATTATCCCCTGATTTGCGTCAACTACCCACTTTTGCCACCTTTAACCCTAATAAGGCCGGGCTATTTGAAGTCTTACTACGGCCGGGGGGGGGGGGGGGGCCATTATGGCCCCCCCCCTAAGATCTCGGCCGTGAAACGGCCGATCTCCGCGAAAATTTGCACGCATGTCAAGTGAAGTGTATAGAACAATATGATAATTTCAATTTTTTGAAAAAAATCCCTCATTTGCATATTTATGGTAATTTATGCAAATAACGTCATAAAATCACATTTTTACCCATAAATCCTATATCATTCATATTTAAGCATTCTTTTTTACTACATATATTCATTAGACCATTTAGAACAATAATACGACAAAAAAAATTGGAAGAGCCAGCTTATTCCTTATGTTATCTCTTGTTTTGATAATTTCTTATGTATTTCATTGTTTTTTTAACTTATTTATGTTATTGTTTTTTTTTTTTTTTCATTTCTTCCTACAATTCAACTATTTTGACTCCCAAAACAACCACCTAAACTTTAAACAAGACCCAATAACCAATGTTTGATCTATTTTTAGGAAAAATGACATTTCCATATGTTTTGTACACAAATCACAAAAATGAGCGATTTTCGGGCTGACATGCAAAGACAAAAGGTCACGTGACCTTGTAACTATAGGTCCGATTTTTTTTTTTTTTTTTAAAAAGATGCGAAGACTCTAAAGAAAAAAGTCAGCGAGCGGCGAGGCGCCATCCATATGCGTTCTCGAACAATCAGAAAAATCGTGGAGGGGGGGGGGCCATAATGGCCCCCCCCCCGGCCTTATTAGGGTTAAGACTAACCTAAACAGACTATAATCACCTTGTTGTTGTACCTCTTTATGTATGTTTATATGATGTTTGTTTTGTTTGTTTGTTTGTTTTTTGTTGTTTTTTGTTGTTGTGTTTTTTTTTCCCTTTAAGTATTTGTATTATGTGTTCGACTGATACTTTGTAATTATTTATTTTGTTAATTTTTAATATTATGTATATTTTGCATATTGTAAACTGGCCCCATGGAAGACCAGCAGCAACAATTATAGTTGCAGCTGAATATGGGCTACCAGCCGTATACGGTCTCTTTTTCTCTGTATGATTATTTTATATGTATTTGCATCTGATTTTATTATACGGAAATAAAAACAACAACAACAACAACATCAACACCTATGACCTTATAAAACAATTAGAAGGCCCATGATCTGTATCAGCCCTGTGCGTTGTAACTCTAGAATATTATGAGGAAATAGGGGGAAACGGGATTTTAAATCACAACCAAAAAATCAAAAAATAACCTCTATCTGGTAATATCAACATTTTTTTCCAAAAAAAATACATGTACAGTACACGGAACAACCATTTCCGATTATAAGCCAGAACTGCACATCTATTTTCCATGATTAAGGCGAGTAATTATCTTCTGCGCATGTAGATTAACATGTGTAAAATCACTAGCTTGATTCTGTCCCGGCTTTTTGCCGGCGACCATGATGAGACCAAAGGGAAGAAACATGTACGGAATGGTATTGAGACGAAATTGACGGAGAAAATCACAATGAATTCGTTAAGAAAACGATGAATGTCCATCCGTAATAGGTCCATGATCTGACCAACCTTAGTAATGTTTTGCACATTCCAGACCACCTTTTACTACAAAATGAGCAAACAATATTCAAGTTGGACACAAATTACCCCCTTGTTGTGCATTTTCAAATAGAAAAATGTTGAGAGTCAAATCGGTTGGAGCCATAAGGGCGTTAACATCGTTCTGGTTTTTAACAGACTAAGTGTTATTTTCCATTGATGGCTGGATAGAAAAAAAAGCCCTGCGCCACCCTCCTCCACGAATATATCTAATTTTAAAATGTCATCATCGTGCTCATCGTGAGTGTTTCTTGAAGTTCCATTCTTTCATATTAAGCTGCCATGATCGTTGACTAGTTCGTCCATCGCATTCCTGTACAGTGAGCGTGAAAGAGTCGTCATCATCATCGACCTCGAGGTCCAAGCAGTCTCGAGCTCTGTTCTTGATCTCACCCGTCTGGTTAGGTGTGGCAAGGAGAAAGATAGATTCAGTGAAGCAAAATGTATTACTGATTGATTTCACAAGCCTTGTTTTCAAGTTTTTCGCCTATCATTTAGATTAAATATTTTACTTTTCTGATCTCTATGTTTAACATCTTGTTCTGATAATGAGAGATAAATAAATAAATTTAAATTTAAAAATACTGTCTGGGTTAGGTAATTTGTCATCGTCATGTTTCACATTTCAAAAAATGTGATGACGCTAAAGGCTATTGAAGTTGCTTTAGATTGGTTTTTGAAATTCTTTTCGATCCTGTTAATTGAGGCCGCCATCGCCATCCTAGTCAAGCATCGCTTATGATTGCGGTCTCTTACTCTTTTTCCACAGAAAGTTCGGATAATACTTTGAATTTATTATAATATATTATAGAAATATTAAGTTCGTTATTATATGTATAAAGCCTATGTAAAAATATAAAAAACTTTGACATGAAGTTATTAATGTTTCTATATTTTGTATTATACCTTACGTTTATATGTTTTTTGTTATTCAATTATTAAATTTGGAAAAATGCAGAAATAAAATAAAATAAAATCAGATCTTGATTAAATAAGGAAATTTTGAATTTACCTCGCTGACATAATCCCATAGCTGGTTGCCTCCCATCTGATGACACCCCATCAAGGTCAAGTTCATAGAGGTTGCGTCATAATCCAAACAAAGTGAACTATGTTTGACCTCTTGCTCTTCGGTGTACATCCAGATCTAAGTAACATGGTTGGAGCGAAAGCAGTCATTTTGTTCATGTTATTATTACTTTGCTTTTATTCCATGCCCTCAATGTGACAGTTTATCCGGGGTCTATTGCTTTTTACATTTACAGAATTCTTAACTTCAATCCTTGACCAAATACTATACTTAACCCAACCCAAATATTAAACCTAGCATAAAAACTCGTTTGAAACGCTACACCTAACTAATTTTAAAAGTTCAGATGCTAGATCACGCAAATGTTCTTTCATGCACCATTTGCATTATTACTAGGTTGATAAAAAAAAATCAGCCTGTGATTTAATCTTTCTCAGTCGCGTCAAACTTATTTTTGGTACATGTATTTGTTTGTTAGATTGAATTAGTTGGCATGTCTTTAATTTTCTCTCATCTTGAATGAAACGATATACATGATAGTATTTTTTCTTGGGCATTCAAACGGCGTTAGGAGCTTAACCCCCCCCCCCCCCCCCGAAGTATTATTTTGGTTCGGTAATATGATTTAAGAAATCACGTTTGCCTTCCTCGGCTTGCTCGAGATGATTACTCCGTCTTGTCTGATACATGCAGCTGCCCGCCTGACAATACGGTACCTCCACTGTCATTCTAGCTCTCAGATCCTTAATAGTAAATTAGAATGCAGATTATTTAAATTGGTTACTTTGCTTTTTGAAAGGTGTTAATAAGCTTGATCTATTTTTACCGATCCCGATCGACTTCTGGTCATGCCTACATAAAATAGAAATTGCTTTTCATGAATCATTTGCTGTGTTTGCTGTCAAAGACGACCAAGGATCATCACGAAAAATTGACAGCCTTGTGGTTACACGATTGCTCTAGAATCTAATCCAGGAACAATCTTTTTGACATAGCAAGTATAACTTTCTTTCATAAATGAATTTGTATTTTAAATATTGCTCACATTATATTGATGAATACAAATCAGTTGCACAAGTGTACAATGTTTTATAAAGACCCCGCGCAAACATATGCAATGGATGCGAAATGTCGGAGTTTCGAGGTGCTTTTTATGCGGTCTTGAATTGAACTCTGCGCGAAGTGGATTCGGATGCACGCCATCTGCGATGACATTGGGATAAGAGAGTTTTCATTGGTCAGCACGAACTCAGAGTAACAAGCCTCCTATACAAACTTCCGTGAACTATATCAGTAACTAAATGTTCAAAAGTATTTTGTCATTTTGATCTCTTACTTTACAACAGGTTTTCCTTTTTTCTGTTTTTTTCTCTTTCACTACGATCGGATAAAAAAATTGATCTTAAAGGGAAATCCTACCTTGATAGCAAACTTGTCTAGAATAAAGCAGAAAAATCAGAGAAGCATGCTGAGGAAAGTTTGAATGAAATCGGACAACAAATTAGAAAGTTATGAATTTTGAAAGTTGCAATTACTATAGGTATGGGCTAAATTTATAATGTCTATGTGATGTAGAGTGGCGTACAACTTTCCCATTTGCTCCATTACACAAAAGGACTAAAATTGCAACTTTTTAATGTATGCCTCGGGATGGTCTGTTCTTTTTAGAGGACCTGTAATAATTTACTCTCCCTGAAATATGTTAAGTAGTGCCCCGAGGGTGAAGGCACTTGGAAGAAAAAACAGAAATAAGTGATATTTTTGTACGCGACAAATGGGAGAGTAATCCGTCACTACGTCACAATCCACTGACAAAATTGCCGATTTGAGATTCACACAGCTGTAGTGATCTCATATTTCAAACACTCATAACTTTCTTAAAGGGACTTGGTAACATTGTTCAGATGAGAGAAAACGGTGCAAAGGTATAGTGGCAATAGTACAATAGTATAGTACAATTAAAGATAATCTGAAAGTTTGAGTGAAAACAGACCAAAATTGGGAAAAAAATGATCTGATCGATTCCTTAATTCTCCCAACTATATTATTACAATTTAATTACATTTTAGGTGAATGTAAATCGTCACAAAGCAATGAATTAGCTCTATATACCGTTCCAGACATTGGAGTGTTGAAAGATTTTTAAAAGCCTGTCTCGTGTCTTATTTTCATGGAAAAACGGTTGGGAAAATTCAAAAATGGTTGGGAAAATTTATTGTTAAAGGGTGATGCACAGTGACGCCTTCAAACAAAAACATAAATATCTTTGTGGTTTGAGATTCTTTTCAGTTTTTTTTGTGCATTTTGGAGGGTAAGAACAGTAGAAGGAATATAATAAGTAACATTTCATACAAAAATTACGCACTTTTTTCATCAACCTTCAACAATGTTACTAAGTCACTTTAATATTGGTCCGATTTATTTCAAACTTTCGTCATTCTGTTTCTCTGATTTGTATGCTTTCATTTAAATGAACTTGTTAGAAGGGTTGGATCGCCCTTTAATGTTAATGGTGTATTAAGAGACTGATAAACAGGGTGCAATGGGGAGGAATTTGACCTTGTTTTGGAGTTAGAAAAGAAGACACGCGTTTCGTAGTCTTACCAAGGAGGTAATAACTCCTTGGTCATACTGGAGGTTTTATCAATTATTTTTCTGTCCAGTCTAATGACGAATCGGGCGCACCGTGCCGTGTGCTCCTGCGGTAATAAGGCGAGGTTCTGATGTATATTTACTTGTGTTATAGGCCTTCGTAAGAATGTATTTTAAAATTGGGAAATAAGTTGCTATTAGGTGAGCTTTCGTTCTCACATGAAGTAAAAAGGGTTCCTTTCATTTCAAATCTCCTTTACTGCTGACCCGTTGGTAAGTCACGTGAACTGTTTTTTCTTCGTCGTTCTTCAGAAAATTTTACAGAGTAGAGAGAATGTCAGAAGAATCGTTCTCTTTTTAGCTCTTTCTTTTCATTCAGTATTCTTGAGCAAGCTTTTTCCATTAGTAGAAAAAATCTTTGACATTTTATTTGAATGATGTTTTTTTTACCTCTCTCGAAGCTAGAAAATAGAGCGGAGGATTATTTTCCTCAAAGTTTATCATTCAAAAGGGCAAAGTGGGTCTATTTGAAGGAGGAACGATATTTGCTTTTATTTTCTTCAAATGAATGGATGAAAGAATGAAATGGGCGATCCAACTTCACAGGTTTTCGCAACCTTCATGGAAAGCCCCGCATACAATCTTTGTAGACATAGTTAAATTTACCGTTTATACTTAATTGTATATTTTGATTTTTATATTGCGAAATAAATTGAATTGAATTGAAATTGAATTGAAATATGCCTGCTAGCAATATCATAAAGCACATTGTCGTATACCCTTTTAAATTCTTTAAGTTAAGATTGTGACTGAATAGAAAATAGTATGACGATTTGAAGGAAGATGAGCAGACAAATGACAGGAAAGGCAGTTCCCAGACTTTTCCTCATTTACGAAATATAGGCCAACCATAAGAAATTGTATCGAACGAAGGGCGATATAAATGGTTTACATTCATCAGTGACATCACGAGTTCGCGGCGGCTTCTCTTCTGTGATGACCCTTTAGCGGCATCTTGATAGAAAACAATAACATGCCGACACCCTTTGAGTCAGCCGCGCGGCTTCTTTCATGTACGCGTATCTATAAACGGAATGTGCGCAATGTATGTTTCGAATCTATATATGGAATTATTTTAGCCGGGATATATTGGTTCTCACGGTGTTGGCGTGAGAATCCTCATTCACCTTGCAGATTTTTTAGAGGATGGTCATAGACATTATTCGGTGGCAAATTAATTTATTGGACTTTATTGAGGATATATGGTAGTCGATGCTACTATACTTTGATTCCACATCGGTTTTTTACTTCAACTTAGTTCTTCGGAATAATTATATACGACGACGGGATTTGGAATTTTGTACATTTGGAGTTCATCATTGGTTAACTTTATATTAACTTCATAACTTCGTTAATTGTATCATCGCGTCTGGAATTATAATGCCGAAGGCTAAGCAGAAGTCCAAGCGGACAACTGTCGACCAGGCCGGGTCCTCACGTCCACGGAGAACTGCAACTGCAACAGCTCCGCCTTCTCAGCCCGGATCAGAGCCTCTCGTCCAGGCACCGCAGCCGATCGCCGGAGTGGAGCAGCGGGGACCTGGTCCATCCGCAAGTTGCCAGTCACGTACAATCTTGCTCATAGGCGATTCCATGATCCACTGGTTAGCCGCCTTCGCGCATCGTAAGGGAAAACAAGGTTTGGGGTCGGCAGCCAACGTCGTTTGGAGAGGAAGGAGGGGCCTTAAGCTAGGTCAACTAAGTGGACATGTCCAATGGGTGCTGCCCGGTTCCTCTCCGTCGCACATCGTTCTGCACGTGGGGACGAACGACGTCGGGCAAGCTAAAAAAACACGAATTGTTCTTGCTTTTGGATACAACGCTCGGACGATTGCACGAACATTTCCCCAATGCCCGCATCATTTGGTCGGATATTTTGCCGCGCAGGACCTACAGCGGCTTCAGTAAAGACGAGCAGCCCAAAATTGATCGGACGCGGCGAGCTCTAAACAAGCACGCCAGGCGCATATGCCGCACGATCGGGGGCAGTGCTTTGACTCACCTGGGCATCAGGCACGAGCGGCGCGAGCTGTTTAGGAGAGATGGTATTCATCTCTCCGAGACCGGAAATAATATGTTTCTTCATAGCCTTATTAAGGGGTTGGAAAACATGGCATAGATTTTCGTGGAGTTTTTTGTTATTCAAGTCATAATGAAACGTAGTAATCACGTTTGTTTCGGGTAATTGGTTTATTTTTATTTAGCTCAAGCTTTGTAATTATAAAACTCGTACGTTATAGCAAAAGAGACTTATCAGGCTAGTGGTTTTTATTAAGATGTTAAGTTGATTTAATTAATGTATAGATATATATATATATATATATATAGTATATATTTCCCCATTTTGATGTTTAAAGGTAGTTATTAGGTTTCGGGTAATTGGTTTATTTAGCTCGAGCTTTAAAAGCATAAAACTTTTATGTAACGCGAAAGAGACTTATTAGGCTAATGGTTACTATTAACATGTTAAGTTTATGTACATATATATACCCGGAATTTGATGCTGTGTATTTCAGTTAATGGAAATTACAAAGCGTTCTCATGAGCTTGGTCACAGTTGGGACCATGAACGCGTTTTTCATTGAAGACTGCTTTTGGTTTAAAATGAAAGGTAGTTATTTTGTTATTTTGATTAATTGGTTGATTTAGCTTAAGCTTTGAAATTTCAAAACGTGGGTATTGAAAAGATATTATGGTAATTGGTTGAATGCATTATGTTCAAGTTCAAGTTCGCGTACTTTGTACATATATATATATATGTGACCCGGTGTGACCGCGTAGAATGTTACCCGCACCGATCGTCCGCCTATTAGAGATCGATCGAGAGCGGACGATCGGTGCGGATTTTATCCGCGCAGAATGTCCGTGTCGGACATTCCGTGCGCGCCTCAAATGTCCGACGGACAATCTGTGCGGAAGAGGTCTCGCACCAATAGTCCGCCTGCCGCACCGAATGTCCGTACTGTAGTCCACACGTATACATATTCAATACAAGTATAAATATATGAAACGACTGGATAACCCATATTCAGCTTTGCCAGCTAGCTAGGGATGACACTACAGGTCTTCCCGGCGCGGATCAAGGGAGGGGGGGGGGGGGGGGGGGTGGGAGGGCCTTGACCCCCAACCGCCAACAAAAAATGAAGAGAGAGAGAGGGAGAAGGTAAAGCGGAGAGTAAGGGAAAGGAAGAAGAGGAAGAAGAAAAGAAAAGGGGGGAACAAAGGAGATCGGGGGCGAAAGGCCTTCGCCACCCCCCCCCCCCCCCTCAGCAAAAGAGAGAGAGAGAGAGAGAGAAGGAAGGAAAATAAGGGAAAGGAAAAGAAGAGACAAAGGGAAAGGAAGAAGAAGAAGAAAAAGGGGAAAGAAAAGATTGGGGGGGGGCGAAAGGGCTTTGCCTCCCAGGCTGTTGCCCCCCCCCCCCCCCCCCCAGCAAAAAGAAAGAGAGAAGGAAGAGAAGGGAAAGAAAAAAGGGAAAAGACGAGATAAAGGGAAGAAAAGAAAAGAAGGAAGATATCAGTTGCAGTTTACCCGCCAACAAGTTGGGGATTGGGGGGGGGGGCAAATGGCCCTTGTCCCCCCCCCCTTCTACAGCAAACTTAAAAGAGAGAGAAAAAAAGAGAAGGGGAAGGGGAAAAAAAGAAAGGTACGGAGATCAATTGTGATTTTTCCCACCAACGCGGTGTGGATCGGGGGCGAAAGGCCTTCGCCTGCCCTCCCCTGGCCCCTCAGCAAACAAAAAGAGAGAGAGAAGGAAGGAAAAGAAGGGAAAGGGAAAGAAGAGAGAAGAGGAAAGGAAGAAGAAAAGAAAAAGGGGTCCGACAGGGCCTTGCCGCCCATGCTGTTGCCTCCCCCCCCCCCCGCAAAACAAGAGAGAAGGAAGGAAAGGGAAATAAACAAAAGAAGAAAAGAAAAGAAGGGATATCAGTTGCAATTTTCCTGCAAACAAGATGTGGATCGCGGAGAAAGGCCTTTCCCCTCTGCCCCCCCCCCCCTCCCCGACCACCCCCACCCCCCACCCCCCTCCCCGCCAAAAAAAAAAGAGAGAAAGAATGGAAAGGGAAAGAGGAGAGCCAAAATGGAACACAAAAGAGGAAGAAGAAAAGAAAAGGGTGAAAAGAGGCAGAGATCAGTTGCGATTAATCCCACTAACATCGTGTGGATCGGGGGCAGGGGGCG